>JACEEZ010001101.1:555638-573138 GCA_016584305.1 Chionoecetes opilio | reverse complement strand
TTTAAGGTTGCGTTTTCCTTACTCTCCAATTTTACTTCTTTTCATGTACGGATATTTTATTGTATTCTATTATCTATTTATTTTTATGATATTTATTTTATTTTATTCTTATCGGTATTTTATCACTTTGTTCTGTTTTTTTTATTGTACCCATATCTTTCCTTTCATTCTTTCCTTTTTGAATGCCCGCACTGTATTCACCAAACCTTTCAATTGTGTCCTCCTCCTCCTCTTCTCTTATCCTCTCTCCTTACCTCTCTCTCCTCCTAATGGCGCACATCTTTCACCCTTCCACACCTTTGTATAAGTCCCTGTATTGTATGTAGCAGCTGTATTTTTCTCGTTGTATTTATGTCTGTATCTTTCTACTACACTCCTACTGCTCTAAGCTCGTGTTGTATGTATATTTCTGTTCTCTTTGTGGTTTCCTGTATAGTAGAATGCAGTATTGTAGTAGCTGTATCTTTCTACCACACTCTTGTTGTATTTATATGTGTGTTCTCTTTGTTGTGGGATTCCTTTCATGCTGTAAAGAATCCGCTCCTCCTCTTTTGTAAATAGAACGTACTTTTTTGTCGATGGTAATGATAATGCTATGCTATTGTAATATATATTGTTGTCTTTATTTTGTATGGGAATGTTCACTGTGCTGTACATTACGCTCCCTTGTCGTAAAAAATGACATGATAGTAGTAGTAGTAGTAGTATAGTAAATAGCAGTAGTAGTAGTAGTAGCAGTAGTAGTACAGGCAAGACTAACAACACAGGACTCGTCACGATGGTATAAGGTGGTCTTCAGAATGGTATAAACTGGTATATTTCAGACCCTCCTACCACTACTACCACAACCACCACAACAACAACTACCACAACTGCTACTCCCACCACCACCTCCTCTGCTCCTATCGAAGAGGCTGAGGAGGGTGAGGCAGATAATGATAAAGATGTCAGTGAGAAAGCAAAACCGCAAGTGGCAGAAAGCGGTAAGGAAGAACTCGGTGATCAAGAAAAGGCTAAACAAGGCAAAAAAGGTCACAATGAACGCCTGTCTTGAGAACGCTGCAGGGTTGGACTTGGGTGTGGTGTTGTGTGGTGTTGTTGTGCTGTCCTCTGCTACCCTGTGTTCACCTCTCTCCCCTCTGCCCCCCCCCCTCCTATGCTACCCTGTGTTTCCCCCCAGGAAGGTTGTATAGGTAGTGTGTGTGGGTGCTATACTACCTCCTGTGTTCGCCTTGTGCATGCCTGGTCTGGTATTCCTCTTAACACGCTGCGGGTATAACATTGTTGCTGGGGCTATTTTGGTGTTTTGTTTGCGGTTTTCTTGCGATTTAGCCTTGTGTGCGATAATTAGTTTGAGGTTTTTTCTCTTAACACTTTCTTTTGTGTGGTTTTTTTGTGTGTGTGTGGTGTGTGTGTGTGTGTGTGTGTGTGTGTGTGTGTGTGTGTTTACAAATTCTGGCACGGGAACTCAGCTTTCATTCGCATTTTATTATTATTCCTAACTGTGTGTGTGTGTGTGTGTGTGTGTGTGTGTGTGTGTGTGTGTGTGTGTGTGTGTGTGTGTGTGCGTGCGTGCGTCACGTTCTCAGTCATACATTATAAAGATTTGATTTCTTGGAGAGAGAGAGAGAGAGAGAGAGAGAGAGAGAGAGAGAGAGAGAGAGAGAGAGAGAGAGAGAGAGAGAGAGAGAGAGAGAGAGAGAGAGATAACAAAAAACTGTACCATCGTGAAAGAAACCCAGTGACAGAAAAGTTCGTCTCCATGATATTCCCATCAGACGGCGAGGCAGCGACGCGCCGCCGGCTTATTTGCTGCGCCTTCTGTTCCATTTCATTTGTTAACCTTCTCATTCCACGCCTCATCTACCCCCGAGAGCTCAATCCTGTGTGTGTGTGGTGTGTGTGTGTGTGTGGGTGTGTGTGTGTGTAGATAGATAATTGCCTGTTTGATAACCTAATTTTTACTAACAGCATGTCTTCTTTTCTGCTCCCCAGGTGTCCCAGCTCTAAAGTCTTCAGGTAAGGGATGCCCAGAGGAAGAAGGGTGGAAGGGATGTCCAGGGGGAAGGGGGGGTATAGTCTATTTTCTTTACGAGGCAAAAATCCTGACCCCTTGCTGCTTACTGACTGATATTTGATGCCAGGAGAAGGGAAGAGTACGGTTCTTCTTCATTACAGTTGTATTTTATCATAGTTAACCATAGTATCAAGTAAACATAAGCATCATTTTAAGCATGAGACCTTAAGATAGAATGGAATTTTCGCCTCGATAAAAAAAATAGACTATAGTTTAGCTGTACTGTTCCACCCGCGACGCCTGACAACGCTCCGGGGACGGCATGTTTAGGGGCGCCGCATGCCTCTTGGCGCCGCCCTGGCCCATAGGGATTCTGGGTTCATATAGCCAGCCGCCCATGTCCCCGGCTAACTGTCAGGCGTAGTGGGTGGGTCTCTCTCTCTGTTAATAGATTCTGCCTAAACATGAAATCAGTCCATTCATTTTTACCTATTTTTTATATTTTATTCATGGAGTGTATCATTATTAAGGACATACACACACACTGCATACATACACACGTATATACACACACACGTATGTATGTATGCAGATACACACACACACATTATTACCTGACTTTCAATACAATAAATACACTTGTGTCGCTTTAGTTCTATTACATTGATTACTCCTTAATTTCCTGTGATTGCATAGGTGTTAGCGGAGCTGAAGGCAATTGCCGCTATTACTACAACGCATTCGTGACCTGATTTTACTCTGCAGTGCCTCGCACTTGTAATTCTTTGTTATTTTTATCTTTTTCATTTAGTTCTTTTTCTCATTTTTTACTTTTATCACTCATGTTACTATAATATTTCTCTTACTTCTATATTTTTCCATATTTATTTATTTCTACCTTCTAATTGTTCAGTTCAATTCAGGCTATTTTCTGTTTTATATACTATGTTCTTTATATACTACTATACTTTTTATAGGTAGTACTTTTCAATACTTTTATACTATATTCTTCGCATTCTTCTTACTTTACATTCCTGTATTTAATGTTTGTTTTTATCCATAATTCGCTTTCACTACAGTGATTTTATTCCCTGTTGTGTGTGCAGTGTCCGGTGCGGGGCGACAGGTGGTGGCCAGCTGGTTGTCCCTCCTGTCCATACTGCCCGTCATCTTCCACTGCCTCCACCACCATTGAGGAAGGTAAGGAACACCACTGCAAGCCACTCCCGTACTGCTGCTCGTTAACATTCTCACTACTGTCCACCCTCAACACCGTAATTATGCTGACAGGACACTTTAATTAATAAGAAAAAAAATTGAAGACATATATGATTCATTTATTTATATTTACATCATAGCCATGCCTGGCTTATAACACAATATAAGAGGCTTAATAGGAGATGTTCCGTCACCCGTTGTAAACACCTATCACAGCGCCAGAAGTTTTAATTCATCCTCAAAACTCGGGGCAAAGCAGTAACTAAGCTATTTTTAACGCCAATTTGCAAAGATAATTTGACATTGATTGCAATGATAACGTAAGATAATAAATAATAAAGACATGTTCATATGAATATAATTCGTACTTACACGTGCATTATGAAGCTGTCTTTCCCGTACTATAAGATAGAACCTGCAGTACCTTAATGTTTATTCTGCTATGATAATAAACAATAGGACGTAACACTGATTTTGAGGTGCGTCGAGATGCCTTGAAAAATGACAACATCGAAGGCCCTTTGTCATGCTGTTCATATTTACCTGCAGAAACAAGTATTTAGGTACTGCAGGTTCTATCTTATAGTATGGGAAAGACAGCTTCATAATGCACGTGTAAGCACGAATTATATTCATATGAACATGTCAATATCTTACATTATCATTGCAATCAATGTCAAATTATCTTTGCAAATTGGCGTTAAAAATAGCTTAGTTACCGCTTTGCACTTTTGAGTTTTGAGGATAGTTAAACATTCTGGCGGTGATAAGTGGCTACAACAGCTGATCGTTCCCAATTAAAACTATAGTCGGACCGGTATAAACTGACAGTCTGGGTGGCGTCGCCTGAGGCCTCCAGCTGTAAAATATTTACGTTAGAATTGTGTCAATACATGTATATCTCTTTTGTGATGCCTTTTACAAATATCACAAAAGTTAAACTCAATTATTTCAATATGTGGCAATAGCACATTCTAGACAGCTCCACCCAGACTGCCAGTATATACCAGTCCGTGCCAGTATAAACCGAGAATTATATCTTCATATCTATCTCTCTCTCTCTTCATATCTCTCTCTCTCTCTCTCTCTCTCTCTCTCTCTCTCTCTCTCTCTCTCTCTCTCTCTCTCTATATATATATATATATATATATATATATATATATATATATATTCGTAGGTTTTCTGTATATTGAAAATTTGGCACATTTTCCCTCTCGATGTAATGGCGTATCCAAGAAGGAAACTTTGCTTTTTCCACCTCCACTGTGAACTTTAGCATTTAGCTTTATTGTCCATGTTCGTGGAAAAAGAACGTAAAATTCCCTTCTTGGATAGTGATTCATCAAGGGGTCATGTGCCAGATATTCGGTATACAGAAAACCTATGAACAAAGATGATTTCGTACACTTATCTATCTCGACACGGTGCAAAAACTAAGTAATTGAATTCTTCCTGCATGCCCCAAAGAGCAGCGAGGATTTCGAGCGGACAAGTTAACCCATTTAAGTGAAGCTAAAAGAAACTGCAATCCCGTATCTCCATAAGTAGTCCATGGGCTAGGCGGGGCTGGCGGGGTTACCGTGTGCTTGTGCTGTACTCCAAGTTACTCTGTTGATTTTTGTAGTGCACATCCTGAATTATTAGAAAAATGAGTGTAGACTTTCTGAAGCCTGGCATGGCAGCAAGCGAGTAATTTAAGTTCATTTTCACTATAGGCTGAAATTTTGGCCCCACAAATTAGGGATAGCGAACATTAAAACAGTCAAAAGTCACTTGATAATGAACGTAGAGGCATGATTCACCACTCGAAATGTTAATTTTAATCAGCCTTTTACGATGAATAACAAATATTAGACCTTGTGTGGCATTATCAGGTCAGAAGAGGTCAAAATGCTGCAAAAAGGAGAGCCAAACCAAAAAACTGATCTTCGTAAGTATAATGGTTGAAGACATTCCAAGTTGAAGAATATCATTTATTGATTGTGTCCTATAAAGCAGGTCAAAGGCAAATATAATGATAGGCAGTTCGAATTTGTTAGTACTCAATGGGGCTTACAGTAGGTTTTGTAAAAGACTTGATTTTCAAAACGTCATTTTTTGTAACGTGTCATCGTGATAAAACATTAGTAGTACTAGAGTACAAAATATCGTTCTTTATAACAGTTCCTGATACCAGTAGAGCAAAATATTGGTAAAAACTTTCTAAGGTTTCTTTTCTAAGGTCTAATATATATGTTATTCATCGTAAAAAGCTGATTAAAACGAACATTTTAAGTGGTGAATCATGCCTCTACGTTCATTATCAAGTGACTTTTGGCTGTTTTAATGTTTGCTATCCCTAATTTGTGAGACCAAAAATTTCAGCCGATAGTGAAAATGAACCTAAATTACTCACTTGCCGCCAGGTTTCAGAAAGTCTATCTAAATTTTTCGAATAATTCAGAATATCCACTACAAAAAAAATCCGAGTAACTTGGGGTACATCACATACGCGATGGAGCCCCCCCCCCCCCCCGCAGCCCATGCATTAAACTCCAAACATCATAACAAGTCAAGGTAACTCATCCTTTCCCTGTGTGTGCTTTCAGAGGATGGCGTAACAGAGCTGAGCGTAGACGCGCCTGCACGCATCCCCTTCACTCCTGCTAGATTCCTGTGGTGGAGACAACGCCGCTCTTCCTCCCTCTCACCCTCCCTTCAGCACCATCGTCCCCCTCACCCTGACGCCAGTGCAGCCTCTGGGGTCGGGGGGAGGGGGACGCCGGCTGGGGGGGCGGGGCGGGGCGTCCTCCTTCAGCAACTAAGAAAGAAAACAGGAATCCTCTTTTTTTCACCAAAGAAGAAAGTCTCCCAAAGGTTACAAGGACAAGACATGCATATTATCTTTACTTCCCATCCAGGTGTGAACAAAGCAAAACTTGGTGCCGTCAGTAACGAATGGATAGTGATTGTACTACTTAATACCCCGCGTCTGCCTGAAGCTGCCAGTTTGGAAGCTAGAGGAAAGTGTGGCAGTGTGAGTCTCACCTCAACGAGTCCTTTGTGTGATAGTCCGTGAGTCCCGCGTTGCTGATCCGCCGCGGACCCTTGGCTGACTCATGAGTCGGCCAGTCCAGCCTACCTGTGAAATGTGGATTCAATTATTACAACTTGTATCAGTACTTCGTTTTCCTTGTAAAAAATGCAATGAAGCCCATGTTTACACTGAGTGGCCAGGGTTGTGTGATTCTTACAGGTGTGTTACAGGTGCGATGACTGGGGTTTGTGAAGAGTTACCTCGAATCACCACTCTAATAGAAAATTAAATTAACACCTCGTCCACGGATAGTTTATATATTTCATTCCTCAACACAAGTATTTTTATTTTCGCGGTTCGGCTCGGCAGTTTTTTCCTTGTCGCAGAGAAATGGTAGCGCTTTGGGATCCCACACAGGCGTCTCAGATTACTTCACGTTTCCTCCCAGTGAAACAAATTGCCTCTTCAAGAGAAAAGACGTTTCTATAGATATATTTGAGATCGTATTCGACATGAGATTGGCTTCACTATTGGCCCGGTGGTTCGCTACGCCACAATATGTTCCAAGTCTGAAAGAGACAAATGCAGACTCTCACCCACAACTGCCGCGGCGACAAGCGATAAAAATTTGAGTCTGCCCTCAATCGGATCCCATTTTCTGTGCCATCAATCACTGGACTCAATCACTGGAAACAAAGAAGATGGGACGCTTGCCCAGCCCTCGAGGTGGGGGTAAAAAAAGACGAGTTCGGTTCTGCTGTCCGTGGCTTCCAAACCGCCTTTTACCATCGGCTTCTATAGAATAAAAATTACAACTTTTTCTTTGTTACTGTGACATCTATGGAGACAAAAACTCACTGCCGCACCTCTGAATCAATACAGTGTCCGGTGAGGCTTTTTAAGGGGTGGTGTGCCTCCAAGTAAAACTGATACGAACATCAATTCTTCTGTGGGTCATGTCAAGCGAGGTCATTTAGGAGACAGATCAGATGGTCGTTTTTCGGAGGCCAATCACATTGGAGCCAATAGCGGGCCGCGGATTGCCCTGTGATCACTGTCATTGGTTGAGAGGAATAGATGACGTCATTAAGGAGGATTCACCTGCCAAGGCTCGGCGCACCTGTAGTACTAATGAGCGACGAGAAAAAAATTGAATCCTAATTAAGTAAGGATAAAGTGTATCAATTATTTTATGGTTTCGATTTATATTTTAATACTCACGAGATGTCACAGATGAGTCTAGTAATTGATTTACGCCTCTATGTCTCCTGTGAAGCAGTCTATTTGTTTTTTTAGGTTTGTCTTTTATTCAAACTCAACGTTCCTCTCTCCGTCCTCCTTAACCAATAACTAGTCTTGATTTTGGACTTTGCATAGAACCAGGATTACTTTTCGCCCCTGATATCATACTCAGTTACTTTCACATATTATTTATTTTATGTGTGTTTTCCAACCTCTTTCTACATTATCTTTTGTATTTATCATCTCTCCCTGATTTATGTTTCTTATTCATAGGGTCTTCAATATGCACACCCACAACCTCGCTTTACAAAACTTAAGAGTTATGCAAAAAAGTTGTACTAAGATTCGTTGAAAGCACGAACAAATTGTAGTTACACCAAATTGTTCTAAAATCTCAAGAAATCGATGGGAACATGATTCGACGCATTTTTCGCTTGAGCACATGATTTTCTAGCAACGTAACTCGTGCGTTGAGAGGTTTACTGTAGGGGGAAAAAAAGACAATCAGCATTTCCTTCAGCACACTTCGAGGCACCAAGCAAGATATTCAAAGACATTAATAATTACTATGCGGTCACCCGTTGATTCCATAACTAAAACTTTCATTACGACATACGAAGTGTTTATCGTACGAGGAGCTTTCTCTACAAATATCCTTTTATTGTAATTTTATTTAATTTATGTTTAAGAGTAAAAAATATGAAAAAAATCCCACTGATGGTGCTATTAATTTTAGGTCACGTGACTTTGTTTGCTGGTGTGCTTTACCGGCGCAATGCGAAGGCGAGGCCGCGAAAAGCCCGCGTGTGTGTGCGTGACAAGAGCCCCCGAGGGTTTCCAGACGCCAGGATACACCATACAGAAAGGAAGGTACCATAATTACCCCTTTTACGAAGCAGATGTACGATATGTTTGAGTATGTTTGAGCAGCGAGGCCAATTATCCCGCCCCCACTTTTTCCCCACTCACGCCTGCCTACGTGTGGCGGGTCAAGGGAAAACTGTTGATTGGTTGCCGCCGCTCACGTGCCTCCTAATTTTGGCTCCGGAAAGGGTAGCGAGTGTTGCCTCGGGTACAAAAGTCGCCACCTTGCCTGCTACTCAACACTGACCTTGCGGGCGTGTAATCGACAACTTTCCAACACTTTCCAGGATAGCTAACTACTATAATACACGATGACATATGCTTTCCATTATAAATACTATACTCTATTCAGTTGGCAAGGATATTCACGATAGCTTAATCCTGGCGACTCCACTTCCCCCGGCGGGCAAGGTAGCTGAGACACTTGATACCGGCGAGCATAGTAGTCAACATAAAAAGCTCGCCGATACAAGTATCTCAGCTACCCAGCCCGCCGGGGGAAGTGGAGTCGCCGGGACTAAGCCATCGTGAGTGTCCTTGCCAAAAAAAATACAGTATAGATAGCAATGCACACACACAGTTTTCGCGATGAATACTGAATAATCATACACAAAATTTAGTTTTACAAAAGTGGGAAAGTGGTCGCCTATATGCCTCAAGGATCATGGCGAGTGGCAGCAAGGGTGGCGCCTCTGTACCGTCACAAGGCTGTCTCGGTGACGGCTCTGGTCAATGCGTCCCCCCTCCATGCCGGCCCGGGGTGGGAGGCGAGAACATTATAGACTCCTACTTGTATGTGTATTCTTAAGACATGAGGCTGACACGATTACGTCAGCATCCAAGTGCTTTGGACATTGCTATTTTTCTTAACGGAAAAAACTCCACACGGACGTTTATCAGCCTTTGTCGGCGTGAAGGCAAACAATGTAACCAATGAGAATTGATTTTTTTAATATACGATTTTAATGATGAAATTTTAAGATGCAAAAGTTGACAGAAAAACTATCGACTTTATACGATTTTAATTATGAAATTTTAAAGATTCAAAAGTTGACTGAAAAATGATCGACTTGTCCAAAAACTGCGATGGCCTTACTCGTTTCCTTTGGTCAGGTGAGGGGAGACGGAGGCTGCGCGGCGCCCCTCACTCCCCTAGTTCCCCTCCCCCTCCTTCCCCTTTATGTCAAGAAATTGTGTACATAAGAATACCTATGAGTGTAAAGTTTTGTATGTAAAATTGTAAATATGCTGATTAAAGATATATAATGAATGTTAACAAAAAAAGGATGTTTCTAGTTCCCGCATCTATGGCACATTAGAAGTGATAGGCGTCATTTTTTGGGTTAGTTTTCCTCCATCTATCACTTGACCTTGTTCACATTGATTTTCTGTCATTAAGATTTTAGTTTTAAGGTGTAACAGTGAGGGTTCCAACGAAATCTGTGCGACCGTACAGTCAATAAAAAGAAAAGTAACGACCTTCCTGGAGCAGTAATGTAAAACTGGAAGAAAACTGTAAACATAACTGTCACGGAGATGAGCACCGAGGCCATGCTCACCTTAGCTTATGCCCTCATCTCTTTATCAGTGTGTATCAATAGCTTTTGCTTATTTTTTATTGCATTGCCCCAGGGAGTGTCCAATTTTTGCTTTGTCTTGGCTGTACACCTGCCTAGCGAGCAGGGTGACCGCGGCTGCCGGCACTCTGCTCGCGAGGCTCAGGCACCGCACGGACTCCAGCCACAACAGTGAGGCATCAGTTTGCATTTATTTATCGCGTTCACCGTAGCCAGACATGTTTCCGTGTACTAGTCACCGTGTCAGTACTTTATGCGTGGTCCGGCGGGCAGCGCTGGCCTCTGGGGGAACTCGCCGCCAGCCATGTAGCCAAATACTATATATTAGTCACAACGCGGCCAGCTCCCCCCGCGGCCAGCCCACCACTGCCGCCCCATCGGTTGCCTATAATTCTAGTGTACAAGGTGTGTACTATATTGTTTGACATTAAAATGTTTAATAAAAACTTGTGGTTCTATTTTTTTCCCCCATTAGGAATTCAAAGCCATTAGTGTTAAGTCTGGATCTAATAGGATTAACTCTACTCATTATGAAGCAAATTATTCGGAACATTTCACCATTATCAAAGGTAATCCATATTAATAAGATTTGAACAGCTTCTTTGAATGCAAATTATCTTCATTTCCGGGTATGAACATTTTTGTCTGGCAGTGGCCAGAATAATAGAACATTACGATGTTTTAGCTACATCACTTTATGAAATTTCCTCATAATGAAAACATTGTCCCGGTTGTTTAAAAAGTTCAGTGTCTCAGCACAAAACACAACACAATAACTAGAACTAAAGCTATAGCTAAATACTAACTAAATAACTAAAGGATAACTAGATATAGACAGTAAACAAATATCCCTCGTCTTCCTCCACCCATCACATCACATCAGCCTTACTCAAGCGACCACCAATAAAGCACATTAGCTACAACACACTACCTCTCTACATCACAATGCAGGTACAATGAGGGTGTTACAGATAACTACCACACACTGGAGGCAACCCGAACCATCACCAGCCGCAGCAAAGAAAAAAAAGTATAACCTATTCATCCTCCTACACACCATCGGTACAAGACATCTACTAACAAAGATTCTACCGTAAAAATGAAAATACAACGAACACACCACGCAATACCCATAATTTTTTTCTTCTATTTTATTTTATTTATTTATTTATTTATTTTTTTTTTTTTTTTTTTTTTTTTTTTTTTTACGTTGGAGCCTAATACTATATAACCTACATACTACTACTACTACCGTACTACTATACTACTACTAGATGAACATCAGTAATGTATATAAGGTAAGAAGCAAGGTTTTCGCCCGGAGAATGAAATGGCTGAGGTCCAGACTGGGAACAAGAGGTGGCGGCAGAGAAGGTAAGTAAGAAAAATGTATACGATGTAGGAATGCAGAAAATTAAGGCCGTGTGGGTGAAGGAGGCAGCTGGGGCGGATGAGAGGGTTGCAAGCGAAAGACCTGGAGTGAATGGAGTCTGTTGATAAGGGTGGGAGTAGTAGCAGTGGAAGTAGTAGCCGTAGGAGTGGAAGTAGTAACAGTGATAGTAGTAGCAGTGGAAATAGTAATAGTAGGAGTGGTAGTAGTAATAGTGGTAGTAGTAATAGTGGTAGTTGTAACAGTGAGAGTAGTAGTAACAGTGAGAGTAGTAGTAACAGTGAGAGTAGTAGTAACAGTGAGAGTAGTAGTAACAGTGAGAGTAGTAGTAACAGTGAGAGTAGTAGTAACAGTGAGAGTAGTAGTAACAGTGAGAGTAGTAGTAACAGTGAGAGTAGTAGTAACAGTGAGAGTAGTAGTAACAGTGGTAGCAGTAGCCATAATAGGAGTGGTAGTGGTAGCAGCAGCGATAGAACAGTATTGATAGTAATAAGAGTAGTGGTAGTGATGGTAGAGGTACAATTATTATCATTAGAAGTATAGTCATTATAATAGCAACAATATGAATTTAGTAGCAGTAAAAGAAGTTGTAGTAGGGGTAGTAATAGTAGTAGTAGTAGTAGTAGTAGTAGTAGTAGTAATAGTAGTGGTAGTGGTAGTGGTAGTAGTAGTAGTAGTAGTAGTAGTAGTGGTAGTAGCATTAGTGAGCAGCAGTAATACATCAGCAAGAATATTAAATAAAGAGCTCTATGAAAAGTGTGCCGTGACCCTCCGGATTAAATCTTTTGTTTGGCTTCATGAACGCAACCTTTACACATCACATTGCAGGTTTCTGGTGCAATACTATAAATAAGATTAATAGCCAGCAACACACCACTGCAATCAACAGCTATAGGGGCAGAAAATACTCATTAAACGGCTGAACGAGGCGAGAAACGTGGGGTGAATATCTGGCATTTTGTTTCACAGTGGATTTTTTTTTTTTTTTTTTTTTTTTTTTTTTTTTTTTTTTTTTTTTTTAAGAGTTTTTACTTATACCTAAAAACGCAGACTGTAAAAAAAACAACCTCGAGCGCGATTCTAGTCTTTCATTCCGCTAATACACTGAAAAACTCAACACGAGCGTCCCGTAACAACCCGCTCACTGTTTCCTTCACAACATGAAACACCAACAAGCCTTATCAAGACCCTGCTTTTTCTACCACCAACATTTCTGCCTCATCGCGCCTTAACTACCAATTTGCCGCATTTAATTCACCTCACTTGTATCATATTGAAATAAAGCTGCTCGGTCATAATAATATATTTTCCTTGCATTCAAACAATTTGCCATTGACTACCACTTTCAGAACGATTCATTCATTTGCAAAAAAATTAGAATTAGAATCATTCTATACCCAAAAACTTGAATTAGAATTTATATTGAATTTGAATATAATTCTAAATGAGAGCGAACTTTCAGAACCTGTTTTCACTTGTTTGCGAAACAAAAGGAAAGATTGATAGTTCTCATAATGAATGGACAGTGTTTTGATATATATGAAGCAACCATATATTTTGTTATGGACTACATAATTGTTTTTTTTATATCAATTATGAAGTATGTTAAGGAATAATAAAATATCATGCTGATATTGAACACAGAAAAACACACGAGCCTGAATAATGCATTGAACACGCGTGCTGGTATGGTTCTCGCACCTGACAACGGTACATTCTGGCAACATATCTACTGCACTAACTGACTAAGCCTGTTATTTGAGTCCTCACAGGGAACAAGGGAAAAACTGATAAAAGCAGCTTTACCTAAAACAATACTGACTGCAGAATGTAATTTGTAACTATGAATACTTAATACGTGTGCGATACGCGTGCCAATATTTAGGTGAATTAGATTGTTTTTAGATGACACGTTGGCAGAGGTGATGGAAGGGAGGGGAGGCGAGAACACCGGCTTTACTAAATCAAATTATTTAGTTTCATTGATACGCTTAATGCGACTGTCTGAAACACCTTAAATTCACTGTCTCAAATCGTGTGATGTGAGATGATAGTGATAGATAGATAGACAGTGAAGTTAAATCGTGAGAGTAGACTAATGAAGCAATCAAGTGGTTGAAAAATCTATGGAGTATCAGGTAATAGTTACGTTGCTTATTTACTTTTCGTTGATCAACTTAAATATATTATCATCTTAATCTCTTGCTTTGTCCCGATTTATTTCTGAGATACTACATTAATTGACGGTAATCCCGGAGCAGCAAGTTTTCAGGATGAGCAAAACAGCTGGTGAATTCTAGAACGGGTAAGTCAACTGGTAAATTCTAGAAAGGGTAAGTCAAACTCGACAATAAAAAAATAGTAATTAGCATTTGGGTTGTTAAAAATTTGGTTGTTTTACTATCAATCGTTATTACCTATTTTATTTGTATAACCCTTCTGCCTCTTACTGTAGTAAAAAAAAAAAAAAAAAAAAAGGGGGGGGGACGAAAAAAAAAAAAAATATATATATATAAATAAATAAATAAATAAAGTAGACGAAATTAAAGAAATACAATGCAAATGGGTCTTTCATGATTTTTCTGAGTTAACTGAAAAAAACCACCCAAAATAATTCCCTAACATTTCCATTTCACAGTCACTACCTCCAACACGCCTCCCCTCCCCCTCCCCCCCGGTCTGGCGATTACTGTGTTCATGCCATTAATAAAACTTGTTAAAACTTTTTTTTCGCCACACACTTTTTGCCTGCTAGCATGCAACACAGTCCAACTAAATGTCAACCCAGATTTTTCTTTAATTCCTGGGCCTCGCGCCGCCTGGGAGAAGAGAACGAAGCGTCTTTCTCTTCTAAGGTGAAGAGAAGACGGACAGGAAGTGAGACAGAATATTCATCGTTCACTTCTACCTTTGGGAATTTGTTGTCAGGTGAATCCAACAAGTTTGTGATAATTAGTAAAGCCTTTCTGGCATCCCAAGATAACTACATTAATAATTCATAAGGTTATCTTTGACTTGGCGCTGACATAAATTTCAGAGAATTACATGATACAAAAGCTGAAATATGAACTCCCCGTGAATATACAATAATTTGCGTCCCATGACTACAAATATATTTAATTTCTAGAATTTGTATAACGTGGGATTGTCGGTCGGTACGTACTATATCATTCTTTGTGAAATACAATAAAAGAACAACCTAAAATATTTCACTCAGTCATATGATATAATTCATGATACTTGTATGTGTGTGTGTGTGTGTGTGTGTGTGTGTGTGTGTGTGTGTGTGTGTGTGTGTGTGTGTGTGTGTGTGTGTTGTGTGTGTGGTGTGTGGTGTGTGTGTGTGTAGTGGTGTGTGTGTGTGTGTGTGTGTGTGGGGTGTGTGTGTGTGTGGTGTGTGTGTGTGTGGTGTGTGTGTGTGGGGTGTGTGTGTGTGTGTGGTGTGTGTGTGTGTGTGTGTGTGTGTGTGTGTGTGTGTGTGGTGTGGTGCGTTGAGAAGAGAGAGAGAGAGAGAGGAGAGAGAGAGAGAGAGAGATGCAGAGAAAAGAATGAGAAGAGAGAGTTTCTATTGCGTGTGCGTGTTGTTGCATGTGTGTGTGTGCATGTGCGTGTGAGTATGAGTGCGTTTGAGTGTTAAGGCGTTCTCTGCGGGGGATTTCGCTTGCAAGCGAATTTTTTTCGCTTGCAAGCGAATTTTTTTCGCTTGCAAGCGGTCACTTTCCTCTTGCTGTTCCCCGCAGAAACTTTTCCGTCGCTTGCTCCTGAGATGGCAGGGCGGCGGCTGAGATGTAAACAAACATGGCGGCGGACCAAAGTTTCTCGAGTGATTTATGCTGGATCAGTTCTCTGATTCTCTGATTCAGAGGATTCTTCCAGCTCCTCAGAAAACGAAGGCGAGCAAGTATCATCATCATGTCTTCTGCTAAGTGTATGGCCGACGGAGCTGTTCGCTGTGTTGTGTTGTTAAAACTGTTTGAATGCATATATAGATATGTAAAGATGCGTTATTTATCCTTAATTAACCGCAACTCACTTACTGTTCAAGATATAGAAGTTTAAATAGGATGATTGATTTTAACTAAAGTACACTAGTCACATTTTATTGAAGCACAAACCACCGCCACGTCAGCCGAACGCGACAGTGCCCAAACAAACATTTCGCTTGCTGCCGCAACAACAACAACAACAAATTCTTGCGGGTCGGGCAATCATCTTCCCTGGATGATTGAGCAGCAAGCGAAATTTGAGCAATCAACATTTTTTCGCTTGCAAGCGAAATTTCACTTGCCCCCCTGCAGAAAACGCTTTTAGTGTGAACGCGTGTGTGTGAGTGCGTGTGTGTGAATGTGTGCATGTGTGTGCATGTGAATGTGTGTGTGTGTGTGTGTGAGTGTGAGTGTAAGTATGAGTGCGTTTGAGTGTTAGTGTGTGTGTGTGAGTGCGTGTGTGTGTGTGTGAGTGCGTGTGTGAATGTGTGTGTCGTGTGTGAATGTGTGTGTGAATGTGTGTGTGTGTGTGTGTGCGTGTGTGTGTGTGCGTGTGTGCGTGAGCGTACGAGCACGTGCATCGTGTGCGCGCGTGCACATGGGTGCGAGAACTTCTCTTGTAACAATTCAGATTCCCTCCCCCATACCTCTCCCCCCCTCACACACATACATCCCTCAATCCTCCATCCTAACTACCCAGCCACCCTCCCTCCTTTCTCCCGCTCTCCCTCCCTATCCCCACCATCCTCACCGAGCCAACGATGTAATTAACAATTTTCCTCGTGAACACCATTGCTCAGGTCTAAGAGTATCACGATGAAATCAATAACAAGGACTACACATGCATTACTTACCACACACAGGCGGCTCCGTAGTGTAGTGGTTAGCACGCTCAGTTTACAACGGAGAAGTCCCGGGTTCAATCCCCGGTGGAGAGGAGAAAGATAGGCAGTCTCCGTAAAACCCGAGCCCCTGTCCACCCAGCAGGGAATGGTCAGGCCCTGTAAAATACAACTAGATGAATACACTACTGAAGCACCCAAGATATATCCCTTCTCACTCTAGATGAAACCACACAAATAGTTATAAGTACCAATGCAAGCAGCACATGTCTTCCTATGTCTGAAAACACACTTACGTATATCATAAAATAAAGTTATATAGTGCAGCAGTAAAAGAGTAATAGTCTCGTCAATTTAAGTCGATACATGTGTACTAAAAGCTAGTTAAATCAATGAATAGTGAAATGTAAGAAGCAAAGACTGACTAACCTTCCGCGGTGACCGGCCGGCGAGGACTGACGCCCTCTCTCACCGCCTGGGCCTCGGTTCTCTAGTTCGAAACCTCAAGTAAAAGGTTCGAAGCACTTAGTCAAAATGTAATAAGTACAGATAATAGCATACAGGCAGTTTTTATATATATTTCCTCAAAAATAAAGGATGGTAAAGCTATGTGAAAGGTTATCAAAGTGAAGGAAGGCAGGAAGAAAGGGGGATAAAGAAGGAATGAATACGAAATGAAAAGGAAACGAAGCAATAATTGATTACTAGTGAAGGATAGTGTTTTCTCTCTCTCTCTCTCTCTCTCTCTCTCTCTCTCTCTCTCTCTCTCTCTCTCTCTCTTCTCTCTCTCTCTCTCTCTCTCTCTCCTCATTTATTCCCTTTTCATGTATAAATATCAAGTTTTTATCACTACTTTCTGGATATTTCTTTTCAATCTGTTTATCATTACTCTGTCTGTTTTTATAGCTGTGTGCTCTCTCTCTCTCTCTCTCTCTCTCTCTCTCTCTCTCTCTCTCTCTCTCTCTCTCTCTCTCTCTCTCTCTCTCTCTCTCTCAGTGCCGCCCTTGCAAGCCTTCCAGGGTCAGCCAATATCGCCCACCTCACCACATTTTCACTATTCCGCGCCCGTGCACCGTCCTGAAATGGTCTCATATTTATCAACTCCACATGACACTTGTACTCGGCTTTGGGGGAGGAGGAGGAGGAGGAAAAAGAAGAGGAAGGGGAGGTGGAGGAATAGGAAGAGGAGGAAGAAGAAGAGGAAGGGGAGGTGGAGGAGGAATAGGAAGAGGGGGAGAAAGAGGAGGAGTTGATGGTAAAATCGTAGTAGGTGACTCAATATTAAGAAATTACTGAGGAGGATTCGGCACTTAAAGACCTTCACACAAACACAAACACACCACACACA
>JACEEZ010001101.1:545638-550638 GCA_016584305.1 Chionoecetes opilio | reverse complement strand
TTTAAAAGCCTATATTCGATAGCTAAAAGCCTATATTTGATAGTTAAAAGCCTATATTTGATAGTTAAAAGCCTATATTTGATAGTTAAAAGCCTATTCGATATTTATAAGCCTATATTCGATAGTTAAAAGCCTATATTCGATAGTTAAAAGCCTATATTTTATAGTTAAAAGCCCATATATGATAGTTAAAAGCCTATATTCGATAGTTAAAAGCCTATATTCGATAGTTAAAAGCCGACATTCAATAGTTAAAAGCCAATATTTGATAGTTAAAAGCCTATATTTGATAGTTAAAAGCCTATTCGATATTTAAAAGCCTATATTCGATAGTTAAAAGCCTATATTGATAGTTAAAAGCCTATATTTGATAGTTAAAAGCCTATATTTGATAGTTAAAAGCCTATTCGATATTTATAAGCCTATATTCGATAGTTAAAAGCCTATATTTGATAGTTAAAAGCCGATATTTGATAGTTAAAAGCCTATATTTGATAGTTAAAAGCCTATATTTGATAGTTAAAAGCCTATATTTGATAGTTAAAAGCCTATATTTGATAGTTAAAAGCCTATATTTGATAGTTAAAAGCCTATATTTGATAGTTAAAAGCCTATATTTGATAGTTAAAAGCCTATATTTGATAGTTAAAAGCCGATATTGATGTTAAAAGCCTATATTTGATAGTTAAAAGCCTATATTTGATAGTTAAAAGCCTATATTTGATAGTTAAAAGCCTATATTTGATAGTTAAAAGCCTATATTTGATAGTTAAAAGCCTATATTTGATAGTTAAAAGCCGATATTTGATAGTTAAAAGCCTATATTTGATAGTTAAAAGCCTATATTTGATAGTTAAAAGCCTATATTTGATAGTTAAAAGCCTATATTTGATAGTTAAAAGCCTATTGATTTAGCTTTGATAGTTAAAAGCCTATATTTGATAGTTAAAAGCTTTTGATATAAAGCCTATATTTGATAGTTAAAAGCCATTTAGAAAGCCTATATTTGATAGTTAAAAGCCTATATTTGATAGTTAAAAGCCTATATTTGATAGTTAAAAGCCTATATTTGATAGTTAAAAGCCTATATTTGATAGTTAAAAGCCTATATTTGATAGTTAAATATGTAGAGGAATGCAGGGGCTCCAAATAGTTGACTAGTTTTGTGGAATGACGATCTCGCAGTAAAGGGAAAAGGAAAGGAATAAAAATAAGACTGACATGTTCAAAAGAGGAATGAAGGTGCTCTGGTGTGAAAGGGGAATGAAGGAATGAAGGAATGTTACATACAGTGCGAGGTTCGGGCTAGAGGCTGGCAGTAGTGATGGACGCGGGAATTTAATAAAACGTACATGCCTTTTAAAAGAGTATGGAAGTCCTGTCGTTTGTCTCGCCGTCACTACATACACATAGGCGATATTCCCAACGCCAGGTCGACGCCGCAAAGCTAACAGAGTGGAGGCCAAAACATTTCTGAGACGCAAGAATAAGAAAAGAAAACGAAAAGAGGGAAGAAAATACTGAGACACAAAAATAAGATAAGAAAACAGGGAGAAGGAAGGACAGAAAGAAAGATAGAGGAAACAAGAATACGTGAAAATAAAAATGATAAACTCAATCATAATTAATAACAAAAAAGGTTGGAATAGAGCATCAATAAAATAAAAACATACAAATAATAATGAGACGCGAGAGAAATTAAGAAAAGAAAACGGAGTGAGGGAAAAACACAACACGAAGGAACTGCATGAAGAAGAGATAAGCGTTGGGATGGAAGGAAGGAAGAGAGGGAAAGAAGAATGCATGGCTGGTGAGAAGAGGAGAAATACATAGGAAGAACAGATACCAGGAGAGGAGGAGGAGGAGGAGGAGGAGGAGGAGGAGGAGGAGGAGAGAGACAGCAGACTCCCACTTCATGATAAACCAATGGAGGGTCACCTTTCAACCCCCAGATGTCGCCTGTCACGTTGGGTCTTCGCCAGAGGGAGAGAGGGAGAAAGAGAGAAAAAAGGAAGTAAGGCAACGGAGGGAGGGAGATAGAGGGAGGGAGTAGGTAGGAGAGGGATGGAGATAGAGGGAGGGAGTAGGTAGGAGAGGGATGGAGATAGGGAGGGAGTAGGTAGGAGAGGGATGGAGATAGAGAGAGTAGGTAGGAGAGGGATGGAGATAGGGAGGGAGTAGGTAGGAGAGGGATGGAGTAGTAGGAGAGGGATGGAGATAGGGAGGGATGGAGAGAGGGAGGTAAGGAGAGAAGGATGGAGAGGAGAGGAGGTAAGGAGAAAGGTAGGAAGAGAAGGAAGGAGAGAAGAAAAAGAGCAAAACCAGGGATGGAGAGCTAAGAAGGGTCATTCTATAGACAATAAAAATCAAGAAAAATTGCCCACCAAAAAACAACACAAAAACAACTTACATTTATTTCACGTTTACCTTTAAAAAAAAATGTGTCATCTCATTTTTCTTTCTCTCCTCCCTTCCTCTCTCCCTCTCCTTCATCCCATCCTTCATCTCTCCCTTCCTTCTTAATCCCAGCCTCCTCTATCTTTTTCCATCCTTTCTTTCCTTCTTTCTATCATCATACCTTGCTGCTGTGCTTCCTCTTCCACCCCTCCCCTGCCTCCCTGCTATCCTGCCTCCCCTGTTACCCTGCCTCCCAGCCAGTGATTGAGTCATTGATGGAGCTTCACAGACGATTTAATAAAAAAATTCCGGAAGTGAAGCAAATCATGAACGGCAACAGATGGCATGATTCGAGAGAGAGAGAGAGAAGAGGAGAGAGAGAGAGAGAGAGAGAGAGAGAGAGAGAGAGAGAGAGAGAGAGAGAGAGAGAGAGAGAGAGAGAGAGAGAGAGAGAGATAATGTTGACGCAGGAGAGCAAAAAGTGAATAAGGGCACTGAGGGGAAGAGAGTAAAAGAAGATAGGGATAAAATCTGATGAAGGGAAATAGAAAAAGAGTAAAGAGAGGGGAAGAGAGAGGGACGGATGAAGTGACGTCAGAGGGGAAGGGATGGAAGAGCGGGGGAGAAAAAAAAATTGATAAGAGTATACTTCACTATGGTAGTGATCGTATATGTGTGTGTGTGCGTGCGTGCGTGCGTGCGTGCGTGCGTGCGTGCGTGCGTGCGTGCGTGCGTGCGTGCGTGCGTGCGTGCGTGGGTGGGTGGGTGGGTGGGTGGGTGGGTGGGTGGGTGGGTGGGTGGTGTGGTGTGGTGTGTGTGGGTGTGTGTGGGTGTGTGTGTGTATATATTAATAACTATCTTTCCAAATCTACTCATGGAATTAAAAGCGAAAAGAAAAAAAACCCAGTTATTTGGGGAACACATTAAAAAATAAACCAAAATAAATAATATAAAAGGTAAAGATTCAATGATATATTTAGCAAGAAAATGAAGAAGAAAGGAAACAAAAATAAACATAATCCTTCATACGTAGAAACTCGCAAGGAAAGTCATGAAAAATTTACTGCGTGGCCTAAGGGATGAAAGCAATGCAAGGAATGAAGGCAGGGAAGGAAGGCGGATAAAAAGAAATTAGATGAAGGATGAGATGAAGAAAGTAAAGATGAAATGAAGAAATGCAAGGATATAGAGAAGAGAAGGAGGGAGAAGGGAAAATGAGAGATAGAGAGATAGGCAGGGAGGAAAAATAGGAAATAGAATGACAGAAAGGGATGATAAAGGGATGAAAAAGGAAATGAACAAATGAAAAATGGTGAGGAATGAAAAACGATGTTGGATTAAAAGAAAGAAATAAGAGAAATTGTAGAAAGAAACCGAGAATAAAGTTAAAAATGACAAAAAGAAACTGACCAGAAAATTGAAATACAGGCAACATATATACTAAGTATGAGGGAAATGAAAGGAAAACATTGAGGAAATTCCTTTAAAATTGGCGAGAGAGGAAAAGTAGGAATGAAAATTAAATTCCCCCTCACCCTGAAAAAAATAATATAAAAAAATGCGCGTGTGGGAGAAAAACCAAAGTGAATAAAAAAAAATCTTGGTACAGAAAGAGGAAAAAAGGATGAACGATAAAAGCGAGGAAGGGAGAGACGACAACACAGAATAAAGATGTGATACAACACCGAATGATGAATGAGAGAGAAAGAAAAAAATAGAGAGAACAAGACTAGGTGAAAATGAAAATGATAAACCAGATCAAAATGAATAATGAAAAAGTTGCAATTGAACAACACGAATAATAGAAGACAGACATGTAGGAAAAATTGCATACATAGTGAATTTAATTAGGAGTAAAAAAATATAAGGGAGGGTTTTAAGGATCTAAATATAAATCGAGTAAGTCATACTATATATATATTTTTTTATTTTTCACTGCTTCCCACACATATTAGTCATTTAAATTATCCCTTTTCCTTACCATCATTTATTTCTCTCCTTTTTATTATTTAGTTATGTATATAGTGAGTTAGTTATGTATTTTTAGTATTTTTCAGTTTCACACATTCGTCATTTAAGGTTAGGTTAGGTATTAAATTATCCTTTCTCCTTACCATCGTTTATTTCTCTTCTTTTTCTTCTTTCTTTTGAGTTTTCCCGTCGTCTCTACCTCTTATTCTTTGCTTTTATATTATCTATACCTCTTATCTTATTTTTTTCATATTCTTTCTTTCTTCTTGTTCTTCTTTCTTCCTTAGCATCGTTCATTTCTCTCTTTTTTCTTCTTTCTTTTGAGTTTTCCCGTCGTCTTTACCTCTTATTCTTTGCTTTTATATTATCTATACCTCTTATTCTCTTATTTTTTTCATTTCTTTTCATTCTTTCTTTCTTCTTTTATCTTCTTTCTTCCTATCATCGTTCATTTCTCTCTTTTTCTTCTTTCTTTGAGTTTTCCCGTCTTCTCTGCCTCTTATTCTATCCTTTTATATTCTCTCTACCTCTTAGTCTCTTATTTTATCTTATTATTCTTTCTTATTCTTTCTTCCTTCCTTATTAATTATTTCTTATTCCTTATTCCTTCTTTATTATTTGTTTCTTTCTAT
>JACEEZ010001101.1:538138-540638 GCA_016584305.1 Chionoecetes opilio | reverse complement strand
ATCGCATTGCAAGTTAGTATCTCAATTTTGCATCAATTAAAAAGTTCTACTAGACTATGAGCTATAACGAATTTATGTTAAAAAATATGTGAAATATTACATGAATTACAATCCTCTAATATTCTCTCTCTCTCTCTCTCTCTCTCTCTCTCTCTCTCTCTCTCTCTCTCTCTCTCTCTCTCTCTCTCTCTCTCTCTCTCACACACACACACACACACACACACACCACACACACACACACACACACACACACACACAGTACACACACACACGCCATCCTCACCTGTTTCCATATGGCCCACCTGGCGAGTGTCTCAAAAAGGAACCTCATATCTTTATTCAACCAAAACTATTCTTGTTCATCACCACGTCGACTTTGCGTCACATTCAGCGAGAGAGAGAGAGAGAGAGAGAGAGAGAGAGAGAGAGAGAGAGAGAGAGAGAGAGAGAGAGAGAGAGAGAGAGAGAGAGAGAGAGAGAGAGAGAGAGTCAAAGGCACATCAAGCGAAAAGAAAAAGATGATATACATAAAAAAAAGGAAATCAGGAAATGGCGTGGAGTGAAATAGGGTTCTAAATATTGGTTCTTTTGTGTGATAGGGTTTCGCTGGAGGGTTCGTGAATTTAAAGTTTGGCATGAGTGGAAGATAAAGATAAATAGAGAGGGAAAGAAAAAGATACAGACAGACATAAGACAGGGAAAGATTAAATAGACAATAAACAGAACCCAGACAAAAAATAACAGACTGGTAGATAGACAAAAAGTTTCTCGCCTGTGCAGTATATATCTCAAGGTCATGTGATATTAACCCCTTCACGCCCAGATCTTTCCTTTCCTATAAAAAATCGTCTGTTGTTAACCATAAAATTACGAAAAGGAACTAAATAAACCAAATTAGCTAGTGGACAAGGATACTAAACAGGTCATATTTATTAAAACATTGCTTATATTCATTAAAAATCTCTAATGGTAGCCAAATTACAGTGGAAATTACGTTCTGGGCCTCAAGGGGTTACGGCAATGGGTTATGGGTTATGGTATGGGTTTGTAAGGATCGTGGAAATGACTGATTGAACGAAGGCGATGGAGGAAGGGTTGTTAAGAGGCGTTAGGGAGTGTATATATAGGGAAAGGTTTGTAATAGGAATTTTTTTCATCTTCCATTTTGGGTTTGTTGAAGGGAACGCTGTGTGTGTGTGTGGGGGGGGGGGGGGATATACAAACAAACACACAAACAAACAGACATGGGAAATACTAATATGAAAAGGAGATAATGAAATATAAATGAATAGATACGAAAAAGGCCAAGAAATAGTGAGCGTCTGACGGTTTCTGAGGATGAAAGAAAGGCGAGGAGGAGGAGGAGGAGGAGGAGGGAGAGGGGAGGGGAGGAGGGAGGAAGGAGGAGAGGAAGAGGAGGAGAGGAAGGAGGAGGAGGAGGAGAGGAGGAGGAGGAGGAGGAGGGGAGGAGGAAGAGGGGAGGAGGAGGAGGCGAGGAGGAGGAAGGCGAGGAGGGAGGAGGAGGAGGAGGAGGAGGAGGAGGCGGAGGAGAGGAGAGGAGGAGGAGAGGCGAGGAGGAGGAGGAGGAGGAGGAGGAGGAGGAAGGAGGAGGGAGGAGGAGGAGGAGGAGGAGGAGGAGGTGGACTAGAAGAGGTGGACTAGGAGGAGGAGAGAGGAGGAGAGGAGGAGGAGGAGGAGAAGAGGGAAGGAGGGAGGAGGAGGAGGAGGAGGCGAGGGGAGCGAGGAGAGGGAGGAGGAGGAGGAGGAGGAGGAGGAGGAGGAGGAGGAGGAGGAGGGAGGAGGAGGAGAAGCGAGGAGGAGGAGGAGGAGGAGAGGAGGAGGAGAGAGGAGGAGAGGAGGAGGAGAGGAGGAGAAGGGAGAGGAGGAGGAGAGGGAGGAGGAGAGGAGGACTAGGAGGAGGAGGAGGGAGGGTGACAGGAGGAGGAGGAGGAGGAGGAGGAGGAGGAGGAGGAGGAGGAGGAGGAGGAAGAGGGGGTCCTGTCTCAGTGCGTCTCATGAAAGAGGAGGTAACCAAGCCTGAATCGCCTCTAATACCCTAAGAGCGAATGTCCTCCTCCTGGGATATGCTCCTGACATCTATATCACCCGGGAAAAAGAAAACAGAACAAAAAACACTCATAAAAAAAATCATCTCCACCTTCTTTTGACGACTTTCCTTCTCAATTACAGATCCACTTCTTCCACTTCCATCCAGGACATCTATATTTTTTGTCATATTTGCCCCTCTGAAAATTTTTATCTTCTAACATATATTTTCCCTTAACCAAAAAAAACCATCTCCACCTTCTTTTGACGACTTTCCTTTTCCATTACAGATCCACTTTCAGAACATCTATATTTTTTCTGTCATATTTATCCCCCTGAAAGACATTCTCTTCTAATATATATTTTCTCTCAACCCTAAAAATGTCTCCTCTAACAAACCCATCTAGAAAAAAGCAAACACTAGTCTCTGTCTCATTGATATCACTCTTAGTTA
>JACEEZ010001101.1:505638-533138 GCA_016584305.1 Chionoecetes opilio | reverse complement strand
GAGGAGGAGGAGGAGGAGGAGGAGGAGGAGGAGGAGGAGGAGAAGGAGGAGGAGAAGGAAGGAGGAGGAGGAGGAGGAGGAGGAGGAGGAGGAGGAGGAGGAGGAGGATTACATAGGATTACATAGGAATAACAGACACCAGGAGACCTATTGGTCCATGACGAGGGTATCTGCTGAACTACATACTACTAACTATCAACTACTTGTAAGAAAACAGTTGGAATATGATACCATGTCCAGGAGGAGGAGGAGGAGGAGGATTACATAGGATTACATAGGAGTAACAGACACCAGGAGACCTATTGGTCCATAGCGAGGGTATCTGCTGAACTACATACTACTAACTATCAACTACTTGTAAGAAAACAGTTTGGGAAAAAGATACCATGTCCTAAAGAGGATAGGAACATGGAAGTTTCATAGTGCAGAATGATAGGATATGAAAAATACTAACTAAAACTACCACTACCACTACAACTAATCGATACGGGGGACTAGATACGAAATCGCACTATCAATACCCATTTACTTTACAGTGCGCGTCAAGTCTGTTTTTGAATGTAGTTATTGTGTTGGCTCCGACAACATTTGCTGGTAACTTGTTCCATCGATCAACGACTCTAACATTGAAATAATTTTTACGGAGATCGGTGATGCAACGTGACCGTTTAGTTTTAAACCATTATTCTTGTTATTACTTGAGTTGAAAGCTCGAATAGGTTCTCTTGATGATGATGATGAGGAGGAGGAGGAGGAGGAGGAGGAGGAGGAGGAGGAGGAGGAGGAAGGAGGAAGTAAAAGTTGACAAAGAGCAAAAACAAGAGATAAAAGACGAGGAAGGAATAGAAGGAGAAGGAGGAGATAAAGAACATGAAAAAAGAAGAGGAAGAAGTAAAAGTTGACAAATAGAAAAAAAAGATTCAGGAAAAGAAAGAGGAGATAAAGAACAAATTGAAACAAGAAGTCACAAGAAAAAGAAAAAAATCATGGATAAAAAATGCACCGAGGAGGGTGGAACAGGTGGTTGTAGGAGAAAACTGGGATAAAAAAAATATGCAGGGCCGTGAGCGAAGAAGCCAAGCAAGAGTAAACAAACCCGAGAAAGACAGATGGTGGGTGGCGACCTATCACCACTACCTGCCACCACCACCACGACCATCACTACCTGCCACCACCACCACCACCACTACCTGCCACCACCACCACCACCTCCAACACCACTACCTGCCACCACCACCACCACTACCTGCCACCACCACCACTACCTGCCACCACCACCACCACCACCACTACCTGCCACCACACCACCATCATCACCACCACCACCACCACCACCACCACGACCATCACCATCATCACCACCACACCACACACCACCACTTACCATGCCACCACATCACCACCACCACTACCACTACCACCACCCACCACCACCACCACACCATCAGCACCACTACCTGCCGCCACCACACCACCACCACCACCACCCCTGCCACAACCACACCACCCCCAAACCCCCACCCCCAAACACTACCATACCCCCACTACACTCCCTTCCCACTACCCCCCACCACCACCACCACCATCACCACCATCCCTGCCGCCACCACCACCCCCACCACACCTGCCACCCCATACCACCCCACCACCACTCCCACTACCACCACCACTCCCCATCACCACCACCACCCCCAAACCCCTCCCACCATACCACCTGCCACCGAAAAACCACTTCACACCTTCCCCCCTTTGGGGCCCAAAAAAATTTCCATTGTAATGATACCAAAGAGTTTTTTAAGTGAATATAAGCAATGTTTTAAGATAGACATGTTTAGATCCTTGCCGACTAACAAATTTTGGTATATAAGTTATTTTCGTATTTATGGCTAAAAAGGGAACAATTTTATATGAAAAGGAAAGATCGGGAGTGAAGGATTTAAGGGGAGGGGGGGTGGCAAGGGGTGTCAGGGGGGGAGGGTGTCGGTGGGGAGGGAGTGTCAGGGGGGAGGGGGGTGTAGGGGGGGGGGGGGGTTTTCAGGGTGGGGGGTGGTGTCAGGTGGGGAGGGAGTGTAGGGGGGAGGGGGGGCAGGGGGGGGGGGTTTCAGGGGGAGGGGGTGTCAGGGGGGGAGGGGGTGTCAGGGGGGGAGGGGGTGTCAGGGGGGGAGGGGGTTAGGGGGGGGGGGGGTCACGGGGGTGGAGGTGTCGGGGGGGGGGGGGGGCAGGGGGTGAGGGGGGTCAGGAACAAAAAAAGACCCGCCCACTTCCCCCCTACACCAATTAGTACTTTTTTTTACCTGAAAATAGTGCAAAATTTCCTTCAGACTTCTCTGTTTTTTATGAGGAATATTTCAATTCCTGTTGACGGTTTAGAATGGGATGAGAGATTTTTGAGATAGAGATACACGAAAGGTGTGTGTGTGTGGTGTGTGTGTGTGTGGGTGTTTTGGGTGTGGGTGTTGTGTGGGGGTGTGTGTGTGTGTGTGTGGTGGTGTGTATGTGTGTGTGTGTGTGTGTGTGTGGTGTGTGTTAGGCCTCCCTCGTTTAGGTCAAGAGTTCCAGGTTCGTGCCAGATATATATACGTGGGAAAGATGTTTGAGAGGAGACACCTGCTCGTGTTTAGCTTAGGATGCTTGGGATAACGTGATGGTGTTATTTCTATATTATTATCATTATTATTATTATCATTATATTTTTCATTATTTTATATCTTTATATTATTACAAAATTTACATTTTATCATTTTTTCGCTGTCTTATCATTACAAAATCATTTTTAAATATTTCAATTTTATCTTCACCAATAAAAAATAAAAATTACATACTATTCCAATGTTTTCCTGACCAGTTCTAATCAATTACAGGAAAATACCTCGGGAAATCCGCGGCCTCTTTTTGCTTCCTATTTTTTATGTTTATATTACCAAGTCACTTTAAAAACCCCCTCAACCCCCCCCCCAAAGAAGAAAAATTACCTAAACTTAACAAAATTTCTTTATCACCAACCCCTTAACCCCACCCACGATCAAATTTCTCAAACAAACTAAAAACAACAGGAAAACTTCTTAAAAAATTCCTTCCATAAAATAATAACAAATATAAAATCGTCCAATACAAAAAAAAAGGGGGACACACACAGACCCTAAAAAACAGGTCACTTCCTCTACATTGTTAACAGGGACAATGGCGCCAGGTGTTGACGAGACTCTTAATTCATCACAGGTAAAGAGGTAAAGAAGCGAGCAGCGGGCGTGACGCGGGATGATTGCAGGCGGCGAAGAGACAAGAGTGGGAAGGGAGGGCTCTCTCTCTCTCTCTCTTCTCTCTCCTTTCTCTTCTCTTTTCTCTCTCTCTCTCTTCTCTTCCCTCTCTTTTCTTCGTCTTCGTCGCTGTCGCTTTTTGTGTTTTTTGGTCTGCTGTCGTCTGTCTGTCGTTGTCTGTCTGTTGTTGTCTGCTGTCGTCTGCTGTCTTTTCTGTTCCCCGTCGTCTCTTTTCCGCGTCGTCTGTTCTGTCTTTCTCTCTGTCGTTCTCCTTGTTGTTTTCTCTCGTCTGTCTGTCTTCTGTCGTCGTCTGTCTGTTTTGTCTGTTTTGTCTTCCTCGTTGTCTGTTGTCTTTTCTGTCGTCGTTTTCGGTCGTCTGCTGTCTGTCTCAGGTGGTCATTTTCTCATCTTTTTTTAGTTCCATTGTTTTTCGTTTTGTTTGAGAGATTATCACACGTTGAGGTAAATGATTGGATAGGTGATTCAGCTTTTTTTTATGTTTATGTAAAATTTCTGTTTCAGTTTTTTTGTTTAATAAAAAATTCCTTGGGGGGGGGGGTTAAAGGGGTATAATAAAAGCATGAAGAATTAATTAGGATATCTCTGAAAAAAAAAGTGGTAATTGTAGTAGTCTTCTTCTCTCCTTTTCTTTTTCCTACATCTCCTTCTCTTGTTCTTTATCTTAATTTATCTCTCTTTGTTTTCGATTTTCATTTTCTTCTCTTACTTCCTCTTCTTCTCTCCTTATTCTCTTCTCTTCCCTCCTTCTTGTCTTTCCTTCACCTCTTGTTTCTCTTGTTCGTTATCTTAGGTTATCCCTCTTTGTTTTCTGATTTTCTTTTTCTCCTCTTACTTCATCTCCTGTTCCTTATCTTACTCCATCCTTCCTTCTTTGGTTTTCTCATATTATATTTTTCGTTTGTCATTCTCATGTTTCTCCTCCTCCTCTTTCTTCTTCATCTCCTCCTAATCTTCCTCTTCTTCTTTCTTCATCTCAGTCTCCTATTCCTCCTCTTTATTCATCTGTTCCACCTCCCCTTCCTCACATTATCCTATCTCCCCATTTATCTTCTTCCTTAATTATCTTCCATGTTACCTTCTTCTCCTTCCTTCCTCCTTCTCTTTTCCTTCACCCTCCTCCTTCCTTCTTCTCCTTCCTTCCTCCTTCTCTTTTCCTTCACCCTCCTCCTCCTCCTCCTCCTCCTCCTCCTCCTCCTCCTCCTCCTCCTCCTCCTCCTCCTCCTCCTCCTCCTCCTCCTCTTCTTCTTCTTCCTCCTGCAACCAAACAATTCCATCTCTGCATCATTCATCTTATGAAGAGAGACTGCGGAAACTTAATATGTTTTCCTTAAAGGATCGTAGAATCCGTGGGGACTTGATAGAAACCTTTAAGATTCTAAAAGGTTTTGATGTCCTTAATCAAGAGAACCTATTCGAGCTTTCAACTCAAGTGACAACAAGAAATAATGGTTTAAAACTAAACGGTCAACGTTGCATCACCGATCTCCGTAAAAATTATTTCAATGTTAGAGTCGTTGAACGATGGAACAAGTTACCAGCAAATGTTGTCGGAGCCAGCACAATAACTACATTAAAAAACAGACTTGACGCGCACTGTAAAGTAAATGGGTATTGATAGTGCGAATTCGTATCTAGTCCCCCGTATCGATTAGTTGTAATGGTAGTGGTAGTTGTAGTTAGTATTTTTCATATCCTATCATTCTGCACTATGAAACTTCCATGGTCCTATCCTCTTTAGGGACATGGTATAATTTTCCAACTGTTTTCTTACAAGTAGTTGATAATTAGTAGTATGTAGTTCAGCAGATACCCTCGCTATGGACCAATAGGTCTCCTGGTGTCTGTTATTCCTATGTAATCCTATGTAATCCTGCTCCTCCTCCTCCTTTCTCTTTTCTTCCTCCTCCTCCTCCTCCTTTTACTATACCTTGTTCTTATCATCATCATCATAATTCTCTTTCCTTGGTTGTTAGTTTTCTTGTTTCTTTCCTTGGCATAATGTTATTTTAGTTGCTGGTGCTTCCTGGTGCAACGCCTTACCACCTTTTCCTCATTAGCGCTGCCTCCTTAAGCACCGCTGCCTCTTTTTCCTCTTCCTCTTATTTCTCCTCCTTAAGCACCTCTTCCTCTTTTTCCTCTTCCTCTTTTTCCTCTTCCTTCTCTCACACTTCTTCCTCTTATGGTCTTTCTCCTCCTAGGTATCTTTTTGTATTACTGTTTTCTCTTCTTTTTCTTCTTCTTCCTCTTCCTCTTCCTCCTTCTCCTTTTTCTCTTATAACTTTTTCTCTCCTTCTTCTACTTCCTCCTCCTCCTCCTCTTTCTTCTTGTTACTACTTTTCTCTTCTTCTTCTTCTTCTTCTTATAATTACTTCTTCTCCCCTTCTTCTTCTTCCTCCTCCTCCTTCTTTTCTTATTACTACTTCTCTCCTTTTCTTCTACTTCCTCCTCCTCCGCCATTTCCTGATAGGCTTAAGAAGTACTAAAAGAAATTGCGTTACTCGATAAACTTTGTAATGTTACGTAATGGCTTTCCTTGCCTCACTTCATACAGCGTTTCGTTATAAGTGAAGGCTTCGCTAGAGCATGATTTAGCGTCAGTGTGTTAACGTTTCTTCGTCGTCGTAGTGTGAAAGATATAAATATTCTTGTGTTTTTATAGCTTTTCTTTTCTTTCCCTATTGCTTTTTTTCTTTTTATTTTGGTGATTTTTCGTTTCTCTTTTTTCTTGGTTGTAGTTTTTCTTGTACTATTTTTGATTTTTTTTTCTCTCCCTCTCTTTCTCTGTATCTTTCTCTCTCTCTCTCTATGTAGCTCTCTCTTCTCTGTCTGTCTGTCTGTCTGTCTGTCTGTCTGTCTGTCTGTCTGTCTGTCTGTCTGTCTGTCTGTCTGTCTGTCTGTCTCTCTCTCTCTCTCTCTCTCTCTCTCTCTCTCCACACACACACACACACACCACCACACATCATCCCCCCTTTGAAACACACACGAGTCCCCTTTGCTCCGACGCGACACGAATTCTAATCAGGACCCAAAAAAGCGAGTTCGGATGAAAAGATAAGATAAAAGAAGACAGAAAGGAAATAGAAAATAGAGTTTACAATGATTTCCTACACGTTCCTGACTTGTTCATTTTATTTCCTCTTATGTCACTTATAATAGAATGGGTCTTTTTTTCACTTATAATAGAATGGGACTTTTTGTTTCACTTATAATGGAATGGTTTTTTCCACTTATAATGGAATGGGTTTTTTTGTTTTACTTATAATGGAATGGGTCTTTTTGTTTTACTTATAATGGAATGGGACTTTTTGTTTCACTTATAATAGAATGGGACTTTTTGTTTAACTTATAATAGAATGGGACTTTTTGTTTTACTTATAATGGAATGGGTCTTTTTTTCACTTATAATAGAATGGGTCTTTTTGTTTTACTTATAATAGAATGGGACTTTTTGTTTTACTTATAATGGAATGGGTCTTTTTTTCACTTATAATGGAATGGGTCTTTTTTTCACTTATAATGGAATGGGTCTTTTTGTTTCACTTATAATGGAATGGGTCTTTTTGTTTTACTTATAATGGAATGGGTCTTTTTGTTTTACTTATAATGGAATGGGTCTTTTTTTTACTTATAATGGAATGGGTCTTTTTTTTATATAATGGAATGGTTTTTTTTTTACTTATAATGGAATGGGTCTTTTTGTTTTACTTATAATGGAATGGGTCTTTTTGTTTTACTTATAATGGAATGGGTTTTTTGTTTTACTTATAATGGAATGAGTCTTTTTTTCACTTATAACAGAATGGAACTTTTTGTTTCACTTATAATGGAAGGGTTTTTTCATTTTAAGGAATGGGTCTTTTTGTTTTACTTATAATGGAATGGGTCTTTTTCTATTTATTCATTTCTGTGTATGTGTGAGGTTAGATTGAAGAGGGAGAAGGAAGGAATAGAGGAGGAGGAAGAGGGAAAGGAGGAAGAAGGAAGGAAGAAAAATAAAAGGAAAAGAGGAAGAAGAAAAAGGAGGAAGGAGAAAAATGAAGAAAGGCAATGGAAGAGGAAGAGGGAAAGAAGGAAGGAAGGAAGGAAGAAAATGAACAGAAAAAGAGGAAGAGGAAAAAGGAGGAAGGAGAAAAAGGAAGAGAGAAGATGGTGAGATAGAAGGTGAAGGAATAGGATAAGGGAAGGATAAAGAGAGGGAAGGAGGATGGGAAACGTAGAACAAAGAAAAATCAGAAGAAAAAAATGGATGTGTAATAGAAATTTCCTTTAATTTCATAAAAAAATATATTATAAATAATAAAAATAGATGGGTTTATCACTCTTTCAGGTAAAAGTCTCAAGATTTTTTCCTCTCTGTCTCGGTCGATGTCAGAACTCTTATGATCTTGTAAGTATATCTCGCAGGACTTCTGTGGGGAAAATATGATAGAGAGGATAAGTATGGTATTTAGCCAGTAGAGAGAGAGAGAGAGAGAGAGAGAAGAGAGGAGAGAAGAGAGGGGAAGAGAGGAGAGAGGAGGCAGAGAGAAGAGAGAGAGAAGAGAGAGAGAGAGAGAGAGAAGAGAGAGAGAGAGAGAAGAGAGAGGAGAGAAGAGAGAGAGAGGGAGAGAGAGGGGAGAGAAGGAGAGAGAGAGGAGGGGGAAGGAGGAGAGAGAGAGAGAAAAGGAGAGAGAGAGAGAGAGAGAGAGAAGAGGAGAGAGAGAGAGAAGAGAGCCGAGAGAGAGAGAGAGAGAGAGAAGACGAGAAAGACGAGAGAGAGACAGATAAAGGGAGAGGAAGAAGAAGAGAGAAGAGAGAAGAGAGAAGAGAGAGAGAGAGAGAGAGAGAGAGGGAGAGAGAGAGAGGAAGAGAGAGAGGAGAGAAAAGGAAAAGGAGAGAGAGGAGAGAGAAGGAGAAGAGAGGGGAGAAGAGAAGACGAAGAGGGGAGGAGAAGAGAGAGAGAGAGAGAGAGAGAGAAAAGGGAAAGGAGGAGGAGAGAAGAGAGGAGGAGAGAGAGAGAGAGAGAGAGAGAGAGAATATCCAAAAATAGTACAAGAAACTACAACCAAAAAAATAAAAGAAAAAAAAATCACCATAATAAAAACAAAAAAATATCTATCTCTTAAAGAAAAACCTATCATAATTTACATTTCATTCTAAACACATTTCTTTATATCGTTTTTCAATGCTCATTCAAGGCCTTCTTAAATTCTAGATAAAAACGAAAATTTCAACACACGATCCAGTCACTACGTCAATAATAAATAAAACATCAACAGCAACATCAACAGCAACATCAATAAAACATCAACAGCAACATCAATAAAACATCAACAGCAACATCAATAAAACATCAACAGCAACATCAATAAAACATCAACAGCAACATCAATAAAACATCAACAAACAACTAATACAAAAATACTAAAGACCATTCGGTGTAGTGTGCCATAAAAAGACGTCTAATTTTATCACAAAAAGAACACTATTGACCAAAAAAAACAAAAAAATAAAGGGACCTTTTGATCAAGAAATTACAGACTTAAAAAAAAAAAAAAAAAAAAAACACTCCAATATTCAGATTCTCGTCACAAAGAGAGGAAAGAAAAAAAAAATACAAACACAAAGACTCGTTTCTGTACCATTTATATACCTCAACTGTTCCATTTGTCCCTCCCATCCCTCTCGCCTCTCCCTTTCTTCTTTCCCTCTTCCCTCCCTCCCTTCCTTCCTTCCTTCCTTCCCTATTATTCGTCTTTTCCCTCCCTCCCTCCTCCTTCCTTCCTTCCTTCCCTCTTCCCTCCCTCCTCTTCCTCCTTTCCTTCCTTCCCTATTATTCGTCTTCTCCCTCCGTCTTCCTCCTCTTCCCCGATAACCAGAACGTGACCTGGATGCTTCGTTTGTCTCCCTACACTAATACAACCCGGAAGAAAGGAGGAGTGATGGAGGAAGCGAAGCAGAGGAGTAATAAGGAGTATTAGGAGACCATCAGAGGAGATAGAGAGAGAGAGAGAGAGAGAGAGAGAGAGAGAGAGAGAGAGAGAGAGAGAGAGAGAGAGAGAGAGAGAGAGAGAGAGAGAGAAGATAAGATACTTTGATCCTATCTAGACACTTTGCAAGTACCAACTACAAGTTTATTGACTATACAAAGCGCCACCACGCCAGGACGAACCTGGTGGACTCGAACCGCTGACCGAATGCGCAGGGACGCCGCACACGCGAGCTCGCAGCTCTACCAACCATACCAACCTGACGGGTAGAGAGAGAGAGAGAGAGAGAGAGAGAGAGAGAGAGAGAGAGAGAGAGAGAGAGAGAGAGTGAGTGTGTTGGTGTGACATCTTGTAATAATAAAAATGTGTGTATCTTTCTTTAATGTAATTTTTCTATTTTCATTACCTTTTTTTTTTTTTTTCTCATGTCGTTTGGGATGAGACCGTGACACACACAGGTAGCTGACTCATTGTTCTTCACCTGCTGCTCCTCCTCCTCCTCCTCCTCCTCCTCCTCCTCCTCCTCCTCCTCCTCCTCCTCCTCCTCCTCCTCCTCCTCCTCCTCCTCCATCTCATCTTCTTCCGCTTCCCCCTCCTTCTCGTCTCTCTTTTGTTCTTACATTTTTCCATCTATCATCATCATGGACTCCTTCTTCTTCTTCTTCTTCTTCTTCTTATTATTATTATTATTATTATTTTTCTTCTTCTTCTCTCACATATCACAAACCTTGAATTAACATCTCAAATAACACCACACATTATAACTCTCACTTTATACCCTTTTTTACATCCTTTACTACAACTCTCGTGGATTATTGATCGTGGATTATTGAAAAAGTAAAGGTTGGAATTAATGGAAAAAATTAACTACTAAAATGTTGGGTTCATTTCTGCCTTTGATTGGGGAAGGTAAAGAGGATTCTGGTCGCAATGGTGAGGTAAAAAGAATAAAAAATTGATGAACTCTAATATTGGATTCCACAGGTTTCCAATTTTTTCTATAAAGGTATTGAATCGTGGTTATTTCAGATCATGTCAGGGCAGTGTCAGGAAAGCAAAGGTCAGATGGAAATGTTCTTTGTGATAATGAAATGAAAAAAAAAAGGAAATACGTAGTGACATGCGACAAGATAGAGAATAATTTTGTGTATGTAGGACAAATATTAACTATCACTGAAGCCATTTCCAGCTCTGCCTCTCCCCCCCCCCCCGACAGCCGAGTGAAAACAATGCTTCGTGAGATCAAAGGAGTGGTGAGGATATACTAGGCTTTGAGTGTGTGTGTGTGTGTGTGTGTGTGTGTGTGTGTGTGTGTGTGTGTGGTGTTGTTATGAGTATGTGGTGTCATCTATCACTCGTATGTTGGAATATATACGTAATTTATACAGACTCATATAAGATGAACACACACACACACACACACACACACACACACACAACACACACCCCACCCCACCCCACCCCCCACCACCCCCACCACTCACCCCCACTCACTCACTCACTCACTCACTCACGCACGCACGCACGCACGCACGCACGCACGCACGCACGCACGCACGCACGCACGCACGCACACACACACACACACACACACACACACACACACACAACATGTATATTTTATTTAGTCTTTGGCAATAGATAGATATTTTTTCACTGCCTAAAAAATGTGTGTATGTTTTTTTCCCTCAGTATAGTCCAATAGCAATGCCAATGAATATTTCAATTTTCGCAGATGATGATATTCTCTTCCAATACTATTTTACTGCGGACTCATATTGCCTTTTCCACTTATTATATTTTGTGCGAGCAGTTGCATAATCCAGCTGCTAACTTTTTGACTTTTCTACATTTGAAATATATATTCCCCTTCCATATTGTCATTTTTCGTCATATCTTTTTTTTTTACATCGTTGCATTTATATCACATTTCCCAATCTGTATTTAGCTCCATAGTGTTCTGACATTCAACAAACCTAACGTATTTAACTCTTTAACAAAACAGCTTCGTATTTCAAAGCTATAATCGAAAACACGGACACATTTTCTTAACTATTTGCATCATAAGTTCTCATAAAAACGCTTGAATTTGAACCTTAAAATCAAATCAGCCATGACTTTTACAACAACAATTAGAGTTTCATTTCTCTCAATGATTTACATTTACGCAAGAGGCTGAGGATGAAGGATGAGGAGGAAGGAGAAGGTGTATTGACAAACCGATCAAACTAACACGTAGGTATTTCTCCAAACACAAATCAATCAAATAAACAAAGATACACGAATTATGAACCTTGAGAACGGAAAGAAACACGACTATTATGAAGGTTGTTTCCGGCTTGGATCTCCATCACGTGGCTGCCATCACAACACAACACAACACAGTGCACATCTATATATAGGACAGACTGAATGGGTTAAGAGGAAAATTCTCCTTCGGTTGTAGATCGGAGATGAGATGACTGAGAGTGCGTTCCCTGAGAGGCTCATTATCGAGGAGGAGGAGGAGGAGGAGGAGGAGGAGGAGGAGGAGGAGGAGGAGGAGGAGGAGGAGGAGGAGGAGAGGAGGAGGAGGAGGAGAAGAGGAGAAAGAGAAGGAGGAGGAGAAGGAGAAGGAGGAGGAGGCGAAAGAGGAGGTAGTAGTTGCGATGGAAACAGAATAAGACATAAAAGAAAACAGAGCTGGTGCCTGACAGAAGCTCTCATGATGATGGGAAAGACAGAGGAATGAGTGATTTATATTTTTTTAAACTTTTTTAATTCTATTTTACTTTATTATATCCTTTGTTTTTTTGTTTGTGTTTTTTTTTCCTTCTATGTTTAAAATGTAATAGATGTAAATAAATGAGAGTGATTGAGCGTCTGTTTGTGTGTCCGTAATATATTTGAGGCGCTAGAAAGATTAGATCCCACTGGAAGATAAACTTGCACTATATTTAAAGAACATGGAAGGGCTTTTTTTTTTTTTTTTTTTTAGCAGTCACGAGATCAAGGCAAGAGTTGTGTTGCGTGTGGGCGGGATGGGCGGGAGGTGGAACATGTCGACAAGGCTGTGTGTGGGCGTGAGGGCGTGGGTGAGGTAGTGGATGCGTGTGGGTTGACATGGTTAGCGGTTGTGCTATTAGCTTTGTATCGGCCCGGGTCTCTCTCTCTCTCTCTCTCTCTCTCTCTCTCTCTCTCTCTCTCTCTCTCTCTCTCTCTCTCTCTCTCTCTCTCTCTCTTTTTAGGAGGCTGTTTGCAATCCAAATATATACTTTTTTTAGAAGGCTCTGTTTGCAATCCATATTTATTTCTCTATTTTCTTTAAGGCTCTGTTTGCAATCCATTTTTTTTCTTTTTTTTAGAAGGCTGTTTGCAATCCATATCTATTTTTTTTTTAGAAGACTGTTTGCAATCCATATCTCTCTTTTCTATTTTTTTTTTTAGAAGGCTCTGTTTGCAATCCATATCTTTTTTTTTTATTTTTTTAAGGCTGTTTGCAATCTATATCTCTTTTTTACATATTTTTTAGAAGGCTGTTTGCAATCCACATTTATTTATTTCAGTTTCTATTTTTTTTAGGAGGCCGTTTGCAATCCATATTTTTTTAGGCCTTTTGCAATCCATATTTCTTTCACTTGTTTTTCTTTTTGTTTTGTCTACCCCCCCCCTCCTCCTTCTCCCGATATATTTCAGGGCGTCGCAAAGTGTTTAGGGGGCGTATACTTAGCAGGGGTTTTTTTTATATTATATTCTGTAAACCATTGTTCTATCTTTTTTTTCTGTAGAGGAAAGCAACGACGTCCAAGTATCAGCTACAGGTTTTTAGTTATTCGAGAGCAACCATGTTACTTTTTCAACATTTTTATTCTTTTGTGTTTTTTTCTGGTGTGCAAAGTTTCGGATTTCGTAAAGGGTGAGTATTTTTTTGCGTTCTTCCCTCCCCCATCCATTTTTTCTTTTCTTTTATATTTTATTTTTCTTTGTGTGTCTTGCCGCTTTGTCATGGCGGCATCAATACATTCCACCACAAGTCAAAAGCAAAACTGATAACTGCTGCGGCGATGTGGCTAAAAAACGAAGGTGAAATGTGTACACTCACCACGGTCTTGCCCACGCGAGCTGGACTTGCGATCGCCAGGTTTACCCTCCCGGAAAGAGCTTGGACCTCGTAGTGACCGAAACATTATATTTTAACATTTTTTTTACCGAAACATTTTATATATATATATATATATATATATATATATATATATATATATATATAGTATATATATATATATTATATATTTATATATATATATATTTTTACTAACATTTTTTTGTTTACTGTTGATGAAGTGGGATTTAAACCGATCTTTGGTTAATGCTGAACCTCACACACCACACATATCCCATCCTCTTGCTCAAGGGGGATAGTAACCGCTCACATTTGTCTAAAAAATCCTCAGGAGCGAACGGGAATCGAACACGCGACCACGGAATGATCTGACACGCGCTCTATATCACTTTACCATGCAGTGTGTGTGTGTGTGTGTGTGTGTGTGTGTGTGTGTGTGTGTGTGTGGTGTGTGTGTGTGTGTGTGTGTGTGCGTGTGCGTGCGCGCGCGAAAATAAGCATAAAACTGATTCCCCCTGACACGAATTACCTTAATCTTAAAATCGGATCTGCTTAATGGAGACCAAAGTGACGGTATGCTTTACCTAGATGATGCAAACCTTTGAGTGATTAACTCTTACAAATGCTTTGGACACTGGTAAGCAGTGATATGCGTGACCACCTTGATTATAAGAACATAAGGACGCTACAAGAGGCCGGGACACTTACACGTGGTAGTTCCTGATACTTACATTCCTATATTTAGACAGATTAGGCAGATATATACACATGTTTCATACATTGATACGTACATGTCATATGTGTACAGCTGATGCCAAAATGGCATTGTTTAAAACTTAACTGTACAGCCCTAAACACTCGCCACCTAGGGTGGAGCAATAGTAATGCTGCTATGAAGAATTTATACATTGCACACAACAATGTTTTCAGGTATTTGTATTAGATGACCTGGCTGCTGCAGTACAGGTGAGATATTTGCTTACTGTAATGTTAGAAGCTGTCAGGCTGTGATAAGGAACCTTGTGTACAGGTTTATAGATAGACTAAGAATAACTGAAAAATTGTGTAATTGCAAAAATTGGATTTAGTGATGAACGTTTTCAATGAAAAATTGTGAAACATTGGTGTCGTATATTATACTTTAATCCTTATGGATAACCTAGCCATTAGGATCTCAAAATCTGTTCAATGGTAATTATACTTGTTTATATAGCAATAAGACTGCAAATTTTAAGTTTAAGTCTGTTTTAATTTTGTATCTTAGATTCAGCCTGTATTGTATTTCGATAATGTATATTAACTTTGTGTCTGGAATATTAAAGATATATCACTATCATCAGCTTTATAAAAGCAATAAACTATAATAGCGAATGAAATATCCTAACGTAGTTTCTGGTCTAATTTTACTAAAAAGCGCCATGGATTCATCCTTAATCCTCGTCTATCTTATTATTTCATATTAACTTACATGGCAAATAGGAGTGAACATTAACACCTTGTACACCTTAAATAGAATCCCTTATCGGGTAGTTAGGACAGAGACGATAGGGAGATTAAAAGAAGACTAGAACAATATATGGAAGGCATGACAAGTGGATGTGTGTAGGTGTCTATGTATAACAGGAACTACCACGTGGCGGTCTCTATACCAGCCTTTTGCAGCTTCCGTATGTTCTTATGTTCTAGTGTCTGACAACACAACAATAAAACATAACTGACACAAAAAATATGAACGGGAAGTTGTCCACCCCAAACGACTGACTTTGTTTATCCATAAACTCCTTTTTTCAAGGCTTGCAGGAAATATGTACAATTTGAATCCCTTCTCAGACCTACTGTTACATCTGACAGCCCAGCAGCACGGCATTACACTTGTTAAGAACAGTGAAAATAGGACTGAGAAGCTCCGCAGCTCTAGGTGAGAGGATAAGCCCGAGATCCAAGCTATGTATGTATGTATCAAGCGCCCAGTATGTGGAGTGTATGTATATATGTATGCATATGTGTGTGTGTGTGTGTGTGTGTGTGTGTGTGTGTGTGTGGTGTGTGTGTGTGTGTGTGTGTGTGTGTGTATATATGTTGTGTGAGTGTGTGTATGTGTGTGTGTATGTGTGTGTGTTGTGTGTGTGTGTGTGTGTGTGTGTGTGTGTAAACCCTAGCCGCTAAGATCAGAAAGGGTCTCGCCACACCCCGTAGTGTAGTTATCAGGCGTACGGGATTGAGAAAAAAAAAAGAATCTGTACACACACGTAAGGTTCATTTTGAATGGATATATGAAGGGAATTGCGCCTCTACCACCCCAAAGTTCTATTCTTCTCAACTCCAAGCTCACCTCGACTCGCGTCACCACCATCCTCATCTTGGAACCACCGCCGCTAACTCCAAGCTCTTCTTTTTTTTACAAAAAAGATCCTTAATATTGCGACCCTAGGTGTTTGACAGGTTCTTGGTGTAGTAAAAGAAGTCAGAGATGACCGCTCTAATGGATTGCACTGAGATTCCTGAAGAGTCTCACACAATGGCCTCAGCAACGCATGAAGGTCTTCCTGAAGGCAATCGCGGCGCTTAGGTCCGGCAGATGCGAGCCCAACGAGCCAAGGAAAGACGTCTGGCTGCCCAGCGTAAAAGTAAAATTCAAATTAAGAAGAATCGCCATCAGAAGAAAGTGGAAAGAGAGGCGAGCCTGTGTTTGGATTCCCCGCCGGAGGACCAAGACTCCCGCCCTGGCGAGGAGGTGACAGAGGCCGCGGAGGAGCCCGACCTCACTCAGACCCTGAAGGAGGATGAACCTCAGGCAGGGAACTGCGACTCTGAGGAGGACGAGGATGAAGAACAGCAGGAGCTTTGCAAGATTGATCGCGTGGAGGAATGGCTGCAAAAATACTGCTGCTTTGATGAGCAGGCCTGGAGCGCCGTCATGGAGGGCGTTGCAGCCTCCTCTGACGTGACGCAATACCAAGGCTTAGCCAAACCTGATCCTCCCGTCAGTAACTTTGTGCTGGAGGGAGCCGATTACACCACGCTGCATAATTCCTGCTCGGAAAAGTGTGTGGTGGCCATCAGCCGCCTGACGGAGCTGCAGAAGGCACAGGATGAGGTGGTGGCGCGGCTGGCCTTCCCCAAGCGCATGGTGGTGCAGCACGTGACGCACATCATCAAGGCGTTCCTGCGACGCACGTACTTCCGTGTGCAGGGCAGCAGCGAGAAGGCACAGGAGGCGGTGATGCGTAAGGTGCACTACGCCATGCAGGGCATCATTCACCGCTACTTCAAGAGGGGCCTGGACAAGCTGGTCCTCTTACAGAAGGTCAAGGATAAGGAAATGTTTGAAAACAGCAAGGACGAGAGTGATGACGATACCGACGATGGACGAAGCGACGATGACTCGAGTGATGAAGATTCTGATGATGAGAGCGAGAGTTCCTGTGACGGAGAAGGATCTGAAGAAAGCGATGGGACTGAAGAAGAATGCGATAAAGCTGACAAAGCCGAGAAGGAAAGAGATGAAAGCAATAAGAAGAGGAGGAGGACAGAGAAGATGGTGAAGCAGTTCTTTAGCGCCGTTGTCCCGCGACACGCTGAGGACCGCGAGGGTTTGCTGATCGCGGTGGAGGCGATCTACAGCGGCAGCAAGACGGTGCAGGAGTCCCTGAAGGAGAGCGAGAAGGGCAAAGGGCACGAGGCGCGTGAACAGAGCCGCAGCCACCACCCTGACGGCTTCGAAGACAGCGCCTCTGGGATGCAGGAGCAGGACATTGACTCCAGCGACGAGGAGAACGACACATAGGAGTATTACATCCCCAACGACAAATCCTACGAGGGTCTTGAGTACTCCGACGACGAGAGGAAGTACTGCCACCTCTCAGACGTCGACGAGGACGAAGATAAGGACGTGTTCTCCTGTTGCGGGGATAGTTGTCAGTGCTCCGTGGGCCACAACACTGTACCACGAAGACTGGAGTCAGGCTGCCTAGCATGGACCGTGGAATGGATGGACAGGAAGGAGAGCAGTACTTCAGGAGAGGAGAGTGAGGCGTCTGTGTGCCAGAGTGACGATGAATAGAGTGATGAAAGCGTGGCCTACTTGAGTCCTGCCTATTATCCCTCGCAGAGCGAGCACGAAGACAGTGACTCGGCTGAAGAGAATGAGAACAGAGAGGTGGACCTCAGCGTGGTGAAAAGACTTGTAGCGGAATTCAGCAACAGTAGCGACGAAGAGGAGGAGGAGGAGACATGTGGCAGGCTGAGGCAGGATGGGAGGCGCTTCCTGTGGATGAAGGAATTGGTGGCTGGCGGCACAAGAAGGGATAAGAAATACAGCCGAAAATTCCATCGCGGCAAGGCTGCCTTGTTCCCGAAGGTGAGCCGTCCCCGGGTCTCGGGGCAAGAGAATGAGACCATTCTGGAACATTTCATGCAGAAGGACGTCAGCCGGAACATTCGTAAGTACGTGATGAAATCGGTGTGTCGGCGGAACTTTGCGCTGTTCGGGATGCTGAGGCGGCGGGCCAAGGGCTTGGAGGCGTTCCCGGGGCTGTGTCTAGAGACGGACGACAGCACAGTGTGGAAGTCTCTGAGGCGGCAGAAGGCCTACCTGAACCACTTCCTCAAGACGGAGATGGAGGCTCATCTTTACGGTGTATCGCGAGAGTGTCAAGTGTCTTGTGAAGAGATCTTTGAAGCCCAGGCGGCGGTCGAGAGGCTGCGTAAAAAACGACAATTCACGGTCAAGATCATGAATTTCTTGGATGGGTTGCCCTTGCGGCGCGTGGAATACCTGTACGACCACGTGTTCACCAAGATGCAGAGGGACAAGGGAGAGGAGTCGCACTGCTACCCGGATAGAACCTCGCTCTTGTTGTTCATGGAGACAGTGGCCAGAAAGGCAGGACAGGAGCAAGCTTTTCCCCTGGGTCAGCAGTAGCAATATTTGCCAAAAGCTTCAAGGCTACGTGGAAAGCCTCGTTCAATTCATTGACGACGATTACAAGTTATATTGCGAGTCGAAGGAAAAACGGGCCCGCCGCGAGGAAGTGGTTGAAAAACTGGGAAGCATGAGCGAGAAGAAAAAGAAAAAGTATTTGTCTGTCGCAAAAATTACTTACGAGAGTTTGACGCAGAGATTCCTGAGCAGAAAACACAAGTCTTTGAAGAGAGAATTACCGAAGCACGAGCTTAATAGTCTGTTTCCCCGCTGTACCCTATGGATGATGTGGGCTTGATGCACCTCCCGCAAGAGAAGAGAATGCAGCTGGTCGCGTCGCGTAATAAGAAGCAGCTGCACCTTCGTCAAGATTACGTCAACATGGTGAAAGAAAAGGCAAAGCACAAGAACAAGGTTTTGAAAAGAATGAACAAGTTTTTGTCTCAGAGTTCTGCCGACGCCATCATCCTGAAAGTGTACGACATCCAGACGCAGGAGAGCGAGTGTGTGCAGAGCGACATGGTGGTGGGCAGCGAGAACCTCCAAGAATCAGGCTGTGTGAAGCCACAGGTGGACGAACGAGGAATCCCTTGAAAAGACTGCTTGAAGGGACTTGACTGGGACGACTCGAGTGACGAGGAAACGACGAAAACTCTGATTTGGATTGGTTGGAAGAAAACTCTTATAATGATGAAGAAGAGATGTTGAGAGAAGAGGAGCAGGAGCGAAAGGCGGCGGAGGAGAGGGAGGCCAATGTGGAGCCGCTAAGCCTAAGCAAGATATTCCGTGAACTCCATGCGCAGTACTGCCGTCAAGGAATGCAAACCAAACAGAACACGGTGCAGGAATCGTACCCCACCTGCCTGCCCTTCGAAGACAGGCCTTGGGAAACTCCCGTCCACCACGCCATCTTGGACAGATTCGTCAGGCATCTCAGCAGCGTCAAATCTCGCGGTTACAGACGGCTGAGGATCGACTTTCAGAGGGAAATACGTCGGCTTTGGCACTACAAACCCAAGGGCTTTATCAAGACCATTCAGTGCTACGAAAAGCTGAGAAAACTCTACATCAAGGAGCAGAGGAAGGCTGAGAGAACAACGAAAACACGTACGAAGGAAACTGATATCGGAGTGGCCAAGAAAAGGAAAATCGAGGATGATGACGAAATGACACAGAGGAGTAAGAAAACAAAACATTGGAACGATGATGAAAGTGTAGGTCATGAAACTACAATGATCGAGTCCATTGAATATGAGGCCGATGAAGAATGTGAGAGTGACAGTGATCAAGAAAAAGAACTGGAAGCATGGCAGTGTGTAGAAAAACCCGAGGAAAAGGAATGTTCAACTAACAAAACTACAGAAAATGGCGGCAAGAAGTGGATGAAAAGAAAATTTGAGGAAGATGAAGAAACCGAGGAAAGGCCAAAGCTAAAGTATCAAAAATAGGAAAAGTCGCTCCAAGAAAAGTTTGGGAAGCAGATGAAAAAATGCGCGTGGAAGATAGATCAGATTAACAGCAGTCAGGATGTGGAGTATTGAGGAGGAACACAGGCCAATGCGGACATGAGCAAAGATGCCAACTGATAGGGAAGGGATGACAAAAAACAAAACAAAAACAAAAAAAGTTTCAATGTATTGTCTTACTTAGGAATGGATGCAAAAAACAAAAACAAAAAAATTCAATGTAATGTCCTATTTAGAAATATATGCAAAAAAAAAAAAAAAAAAAAAAAAAAAAAAAAAAAAATCAATGTCCTAGGAATACAGCAAAAAAAAAAAAAAAAAAAAAAAATCAATGTATTGTCTTAGGAATGGATGCAAAAAAAAAAAAAAAAAAAAAAAAAAAAATCAAATGTATTGTCTTAGGAATGTATGGCAAAAAAAATGTAATGTATGGTCTTACTTAGGAATGGATGAAAAAAAGAAAAAAAAATCCAATGTATTTATTAGTCATGGGAATGGATGGAAAAAAAAAAAAAAAAAAAAAATTTAATGTATTGTCTTAGGAATGGATGCCAAAAAAAGAAGAAAAAAAGATTCTAAGTATTTATTGTCTTAGGAATGGATGCCAAAAAAAAAAAAAAAAAGTTTCAATGTATTGTCTTACTAAGGAATGGATGCAAAACAAAACAAAAACAAAAAAGATTTAATGTATTGTCTTAGGAATGGATGCAAAAAAAAAAAAAAAAAAAAAAAAGTTTCAATGTAGTCTTACTGTCTTGTTGACTTATCTTACTGTACTTATTGAACATTGTGAATATTATTGCATATAATTAATATATCTTGGTTGATGATCTATAGGGTGGTAATATATCTTGGTTGATGATCTATAGGGTTGGTAATATATCTTGGTTGATGATCTATAGGGTTGGTATATAGATATCTTGTGTTTTTGATGATCTATAGGGTGGTAATATATCTTGGTTTGATGATCTATAGGGTGTGTAATATATCTTGGTTGATGATCTATAGGTTGGTAATATATCTTGGTTGATGATCTATAGGGTTGGTAATATATCTTGGTTGATGATCTATAGGGTTGGTAATATATCTTGGTTGATGATCTATAGGGTTGGTAATATATCTTGGTTGATGATCTATAGGGTTGGTAATATATCTTGGTTGATGATCTTAGGGGTTGGTAATATATCTTGGTTGATGATCTATCAGTGGTGTCCCAACCTTGTGTTCTGGTTGTTTTCCCTTCAATCCAGTTTCAAGCATCCGGATTTCCCCCTTCAGGGAAAAAGTAGCATACACAAAATGTACTTGGCTTAATAACAAGTTATATCGCCACTGGTCCTTGATCTATTGTATAACTTGAAGAAAAGTCAATAGCCGCATTCTAAAACTTTTGTTTCTATCGACTGTAATGCTCCCCTTTTCCTCCTAAGGGAGAAATACATTTCCCTTAGAATCCTGAAATTTTCCCCAGGTTGGGAAATACTGCTTTAGAACAACGAGTATTTTTTTATCAGCTATCAGAGTCACCAATCAACGCACGCACAGGTGAACATAAAGGGGCGTCATAAGCACGACGGTGAGTGCTTATTTTCATATTTTATTAGTTTTTTTATTTCGCAAATTTTTTCCTGTCTTTATATCTCTTTCTGTATTTCATCTTTCTCACACTGTTCTTCCTCTAAATATATCTTCTTCACCCGACCTAATTTCTGCCTCCACTCTTATTTATTGCTATTCTGTTCCTACCTTCAGGCGCCGGGTGGCACGAGTCACAGGGTACTGGAGGCGAGCAGGACGAGAAAATATTTGAAAGGAATTTTAACTTAGAGGCCTGAACATTCTTCCCAGGTGGTCATCCTCCGTCCTGAGACTGATAACGCAGGTACCAAGATACATTGTGGTTACCGGGCTGTCACATTATGGGTTCCGTGTGTGAGGGGACCCCGGCACCCACGACCAAAACAATACCAGGTACCAAAAATTGTCACGGCTCAAAAAAGTCCCTCACGGACCAAAAAACATAACCTCACGGACCAAAAAACAGCCTCACGGACCAAAAAAATGCCTAAAAAAAAACACAGATGAGGAAACAACGCAATGAGTGGTAAAAGTGGTTAAAATGACAAAAGTGGTTAAATAAGTGGTTAAAACGACACTTCCACCTTTATCTTGTCGAAATAATATGTTGATGGTTTTCACGAAGGTATATGTCAGTCAGGTTTTTGGTTTTCCTTCCATATTCCGCCCCCATTCTTTATTATCTTACTGTCTTTACTGGGACTGGCAAATAAGCGGTTTTTTCGTTACCTCTTTTTTTTGCCCTTGACCAGTCTGTGATGTAAACAGAGCTGGGCGCGCAAATTTGTTTCCTTAGTCCGCAAAGCGCAAATTTTCGCGATCGAGTCCCGCAAAAGCGCAAAATTCTCGAAAAAAAGGCGGAGCGCAAGCGCAAAAGCGCAAATTTCTAGCGCAAAAAAACAACTAGACCGCAAATAAAAAATTTAAAGCGCAAACATAAAAGTTAAAGCGCAAACCTCTTTTTTTAGTCTGCAAACTGAAAAATTCTATGTTAAATTAATATAAAGTGTATAAATGATTAAAAGATTGAATGTTTACAGTATTTGAAGCATTTATTGAACACAAGCTCTTTTCTGCAGCGGTTTTTTTAAAAATAAAAAGTAAACTTAAATATAAATGCTATATTTGACGTATCTTTTAATTTTTTTATTTTACGTCATTTGAGTTTCTCGGCAAAAATTTTCTGCTAAGTTTGCGCATTTGCAGAATTATAAAATATCGAGAGCGTAAACTCCAAAAGCGCAAATTTTCGGCGTTTTGCGCAAAGCGCAAATTTTTTATATGGAGCGCAAATTGCGCTTTCATTTGCGCTCCGCCCAGCTCTGGATGTAAACAAAAACAAAAAAATACATAAATAAATATTCCGCCGTTGACGTGAAGGGAACAGCAGGTGGCGCGTGACACCCTGCTCCTGCTGGTGCCTTGTTCGTGTTAGCATTCCACATCCTTCCTCTCCGCCGCGGACAAATACCGAATCATTACCGCCTATCTGTCTTCCTCCATTGTTGCCGCAGCCCACCCACCACCGTCCACCCACCACCCACCACCACCACCCACCACCACAGCCCACCACCATCACAGCCCGCCCACCACCACAGCCCACAGCCGATCACCACCACCACCACCACAACACAAGCACCCAACACCACCACAGCCCACCACTCACCTCCCACCACCACAGCCCACCACTCACCTCTCACCACCACCACCACTCACCTCCCACCACCACCACCACCACAGCCCACCACTCACCTCCCACCACCACCACCACCACAGCCCACCACTCACCTCCCACCACCCCACCACCACAGCCCACCACTCACCTCCCACCACCACCACCACCACAGCCCACCACTCACCTCCCACCACCACCACAGCCCGCCCACCACCCACCACCCAACACCCACCACCACAGCCACCACCACCACAGCCGACCACCACCACCACAGCCAGCCCACCACTAACAACCACCACCATCGCCCACCACCCACCACCCACTACCACCCACCACCACCACCCGCCCGCTCACCACCACCACCACCACCCGCCCGCCACCACCACATCACCACACAACCACCCACCACCACCATCACCCAGACCAAGCCAACAGGGAACCGATCCACCAACATCGATCTGAAAGCCACGTGGGTAGGCCTTGGCTACGGTCCCCTGAAGGCAGCCGTCACACGTTATACTATGGGTCAGGAAGGGTGAACATAGGGTAAGTTTCCAAGGGTCACCGCCCCCCTAGACCCCCGCCTTTTATTTTTTTCTTATCGTGCAACCTTTTTTTGTGTTATTGTCTGGTTATGTAGGGTTTTTTTATTCTTGTTTATATTTTATTTTATATATTTTAATGGGTTTTTTTTTCTCATACGGCCTTTTTTTTTTTTGGTTATCGTCTGCATATGTGCGGTTTTTTATAATTTTTTTTGCCCCCCCCCCCCCCCCCCGGACAAGTTTGTGGCATTATAGGAAATGGCAACAGTTTCTCCCTTGCCATTAGTCACCGTCTGGCTTTCTTTTCACAAGCAATCTTTGAAAAAATGGCCCGTGTCGCTGATAAAGGCCCAAGATGGATGTGCAAATGTAAATAGCCATTATGTATACGGTCCTCCCCCCCTTCCCCCCCCCCCCCAGCGTGACTCCCCCTCTTGATGGAGAGATTCATTTCCACCCCCTGTGAACACCTAAAGCCCCCCCGCCTCTTTCCCTTCCCTCCCCCCTCCTTAACCCCTATCCCCCCCCTCCTCCTTAACCCCCCATCCCTCCCCTACACCTTCCCCCATCTATCCCTTCCTCCTTCCCCTTCCCCCCTCCTTTACCCCTTATCCCTCCCCCCTCCTTTACCCCTCATCCCTCCCCCCCTCCTTAACCCCCTATCCCTCCCACTCCTTCCCCTTCACCCATATATCCCCCCTCCTTCCCTCTGCCCCCTATCCCTACTCCCCTTCCCTCTGTCCCCCTCCAGTCACGCAAGGTTTGATAGACACCCTCCCTTCGCCCTTATGTTATAAGACACTTGAGAGGCGGAGGAGAGAGGTGGAGGAGAGGGGTGGAGGTGAGGTGGAGGAGAGAGGTGGAGGAGAGAGGTGGAGGAGGGAGGTGGAGGTGAGAGGTGGAGGAGAGAGGTGGAGGAGGGAGGTGGAGGAGAGAGGTGGAGGAGAGGTGGAGGGTTGAAAGATATTGTGGAAGGAGTGACAAATAGTGCGGGTGATAATGAGAGGCAGAGGAGATGGTGAGGACGACAAGACATTACAGGAAAAAATGAGGTTTGAGGATGATGATAATGAGGCGGAAGGAGGAAGGAAGAGTTAAAATCAATTATAAGACAGGTAGAGAACACGAAAATATAAGCATGGCGAAATTACTGATGGAGAGAAAAAAAATAAGGCGAGAGATAAGTGAACAGGGAGAGAAGGAAAATGAAAGAAGAAGAAATAAAACAAGTCAAGATGAAATAAGAAAGGTGAAAGGTAAGGTGAGAGCGGGAGAAAATAAGGTGAAGACATAAGTGAAGAGGAAAAAATAAGGTGAATAATGTGAAGAGGAAAAAAAAAAGGAGAGAGAAGAAAAAAATGAAGAAATGAAATAAAACAAGTCAAGATGAAATAAGAAAGGTGAGAGGTGAGGGAGGTAGTAGAGGAGACACGTGCTAAAGTAAGAATGAAACAAACAAAAAAAAGCATAAAGTTCAATACATTCTCGATTCTCCTTCGCTACACGTCTAAAGAAGAACAGACGGAATAGTAACCACCCCCAACCCTCCACCCTACTGCGCTTGTAATGAGTTGGAGTGAGGGAGGGAGGGAGGGAGGGAGGAAGGTGGAGGGAGAGAGGGAAGGAGGGAGAGAGGGAAGGGAAGGTGGAGGAAGGAAGAAGGAAGGAAAGGACGAAGATAGGGAAAGGTGAATGTAGGAAAGGAGGGAAGGAAGGGAAGGAGGGAGGGAAGGGAGGAAGGAAGGGAAGTGTAGAAGGGAGAGAAGGAAGTTTAGAAGGGAAGGAAGGGAAGGAGGAAGGAAAGAAGGGAAGGAGGGAGGAAGGAAAGAAGGAAGGAAGGGAGGAGAAGGAAAGGGAAGGAGGAGGAAAGGAAAGGGAAGGATGGTGAAGGAAGGGAAGGTGATAAGGAAGGAAGAGGAGGGAAATGGAATGAAGGGAGAAAAAGAGTAGAAGGAGGGATAGGTGCAAGGGTTCGTTCGTCTTGCTAAAATGATGATGAATGGTCGCCGCATATGCCGTGTACAGATGAGGGAATAATGACGCGGGAATGAGGATAAATGATGAAGACGAGCTTAATGGTGCAAATGTAACCTGAATACCACACACACACACACACACACACACACACACACACACAGACACACACACACACACACACGCAGACAACACACACACACACACACAACACACACACACACACAGACACACACACACACACACACACACACACACACACACACACATACACACACAGCACACACACCAGACAGACACACACACACACACACACACACACACACATACACACACAGACACATACACACACACACAGACACACACACACACACACACACACACAACACACACACACACACAGACACACACAACACATACACACACACACACACACACACACACACAACACACACACACACATTACATACACACAAAAAAAAAAAAAAATCATAGGCAAGGGAGTAGATCGGAATTCATACAAACATCAACACACACACACGCGCACGCACACACACGCACACACACACACACACAGAGAACAGTTGAAATAAAGTTGAACACACTGAACAGATCCAATAAAACAAAATACAACAATATCAAAACACTGAGAATGAGATAGACACAGATTTTTTAAGGCGGAAAAATGTTGGAGGACCGAAGAAAAATATTTGCAGCTCAACTTAACTTATATTTTAGTGTTGTGTTGCGTGAAGTAAGATGTTGGGGGGAGGAGGAGGAAGGGGGGGGGCGGTATGGGGGCACATCAAGGGATCCACGCCCCCTGTAGTGTTCCTGAAGTGAGGGGGGGAGACTAGGGGGAGGGAGAGGGGGATAGGGAAGTCGCGTGGACGTGTGCGAGGGATAGGAATACGTGTTTGTTGTGGTGGTGATATGTGAAGGTAAATTTTTTTTTTATTGGAAGGATTGATAAATGTGTGTGTGTGTGTGTGTGTGTGTGTGTGTGTGTGTGTGTGTGTGTGTGTGTGTGTGTGTGTGTGTGTGTGTGTGTGTGTGTGTGTGTGTGTGTGTGAATTATTAAAAGTGTACACGTGGCAGTTTGTCAATTTTGTCACCAACTAGGGAGAATTTGTATCACTGACAGATAATGAGGAGAAAAAAGAAAGAAATGAAAAAATACAGCACCACCACTTTTACTACTACTACTACTACTACTACTACTACTACTACAACAACAACAACAACTACTACTACTACTACTACAACTATTACCACTACTACTACTACTACTACTACTATTACTACTACTACTATTACTACCATTACTACAACAACAACTTCTACTAATACTTCTACAACAACAACTACTACTACTACAACTAACAATAATGAGAAGATAAAAAAATGCTACAAGCTACTAGACATTCCTGCAAGACCGTCGACAAGTTCTAAGGTGAATAATAACTTTCTTGACTCGTTCAGACTCGAAGTTACGACACACAAATACCTGTTATACGATCACGCCATTCATACAGCCATGAAAAATAGCTCTCTCTCTCTCTCTTGCTCTTTCCTTTCTTTTTTATTTATTTTATTTCTTTCTTAGTTTGTATGTCTCTCTCTCTCTCTCTTGCTGTCTTTCTTTTCTTTTTTACTTTTTCTATTTTTCACTCTCTCTCTCTCTCTCTCTCTCTCTCTCTGTTTCTCTCTTTCTTCAATGAGGTAAATGAGGGATTAAAGGTAAAGGAAAAGGAAAAAAAAAGTAAGAAATCGATGGTGAAGTGATATAAAAATTATTAACGAGAGACATAAAGGGTAGGGAGGAAAAAAGGCAAGGACAGGAAGGAAGGAAGGATAGAAAGGAAGGAGGGAAGGATAGAAAGGAAGGAAGGAAGGATAGAAAGGAAGGAGGGAAGGATAGAAAGGAAGGAGGGAAGGATAGAAAGGGAGGAGGGAAGGATAGAAAGGAAGGAGGGGAAAGGGTAGAAAGGA
>JACEEZ010001101.1:487500-500000 GCA_016584305.1 Chionoecetes opilio | reverse complement strand
CATCTACGTTATCATCTTATATCATCTATTGCATCTTATTTTATATTGTATCTAGACTTACCAAATAAAACACCAGAACACGAGGCAAAAAAAACAACTGAATAGCAAACATCACAGAAAAAAAAATCACACGAACAAAAAAAATAAAAAAGAACCCCCTCAAAAAAAATATATAAAAAGAGCGTGAACAAATAAGAAAAAAAATACTAAACACGAGTCAGGAAAAAACACTAATAAAAAACACAAACACAGCCATAGCATCACTCTTTAATAAGCCACACACACACACACAGCCGGACCTCTCCACACCCTATCACGCACATACCACACACAAAAATAACTTGTTTTGCGTTACATGTGCGTTAGCGGCAGTGGCGGGTAGTTGGCGACACTGCTGACCCTGCATCGCCTCTGTCAGAATACCAATAGTAGCCCAAGGACCCTCAAAGTACCGCCCAAATAGTAGCCCAAGGACCCTCAAAGTACCGCCCAAATAGTAGCAAAAGGACCCTCAAAGTACCGCCCAAATTGCCTTTACTAACATGGAATACATAAGGAAGGAAGGTTGAGCAAGTTCAATGTTTTTTTTGTGCTATTTGCAATTAAAAGTTATGATATTGTAATTTGAACTCTTATGAAAGGTTCTGTTATGATTTTTTTGTTATTAACACTGCAAAAAAATATGATATTGTAATTTTAACTCCTATGAAAGGTACTGTTAGGATTTTTTTTATTATTAACATTGAAAAAGTTATGATATTGTAATTTTAACTCCTATGCAAGGTACTGTTAGGATTTTTTTTATTATTAACATTGAAAAAGTTATGATATTGTAATTTTAAATCTTATGGAAGGCACTGTTAGGATACGTACGTGTTAGAAATTATCGTAGCATTTTACTAATAATTGTTAAGGTGTGTGGAAATATAATTAACATATATGAAGAAAGTTACGAGTAAATGTCATAATATAATAAGTAATATTATTGTATTGTATCACGTGTTTAGTATACTGGTGGAATGGACGTGCCTAGCTATGCCAGGAATTACTGTACCATTGTAGATCAAAATTGTACTGAAATGTAATGAAATAATGGTTATAGTGGAGGCCTTCTATTGAAAGCCATGGGTTATAGTGGAGGCCTTCTATTGAAAGCCATGGGTTATAGTGGAGGCCTTCTATTGAAAGCCATGGGTTATAGTGGAGGCCTTCTATTGAAAGCCATGGGTTATAGTGGAGGCCTTCTATTGAAAGCCACGGGTTATAGTGGAGGCCTTATATTGAAAGCCACGGGTTATAGTGGAGGCCTTCTATTGAAAGCCATGGGTTATAGTGGAGGCCTTCTATTGAAAGCCATGGGTTATAGTGGAGGCCTTCTATTGAAAGCCATGGGTTATAGTGGAGGCCTTCTATTGAAAGCCATGGGTTATAGTGGAGGCTTCTATTGAAAGCCATGGTTATAGTGGAGGCCTTCTATTGAAAGCCTGGGTTATAGTGGAGGCCTTTTATTGAAAGCCAAAGGGGATTTAGTGGAGGCCTTCTATTGAAAGCCATGGGTTATAGTGGAGGCCTTCTATTAAGCATGGGTTATAGTGGAGGCCTTCTATTAAAGCCATGGTTATAGTGGAGGCCTTCTATTGAAAGCCATGGGTTATAGTGGAGGCCTTCTATTGAAAGCCATGGGTTATAGTGGAGGCCTTCTATTGAAAGCCATGGGTTATAGTGGAGGCCTTCTATTGAAAGCCATGGGTTATAGTGGAGGCCTTCTATTGAAAGCCATGGGTTATAGTGGAGGCCTTCTATTGAAAGCCATGGGTTATAGTGGAGGCCTTCTATTGAAAGCCATGGGTTATAGTGGAGGCCTTCTATTGAAAGCCATGGGTTATAGTGGAGGCCTTCTATTGAAAGCCATGGGTTATAGTGGAGGCCTTCTATTGAAAGCCATGGGTTATAGTGGAGGCCTTCTATTGAAAGCCAAGGGTTATAGTGGAGGCCTTATATTGAAAGCCAAGGGTTATAGTGGAGGCCTTCTATTGAAAGCCATGGGTTATAGTGGAGGCCTTCTATTGAAAGCCATGGGTTATAGTGGAGGCCTTCTATTGAAAGCCATGGGTTATAGTGGAGGCCTTCTATTGAAAGCCATGGGTTATAGTGGAGGCCTTCTATTGAAAGCCATGGGTTATAGTGGAGGCCTTCTATTGAAAGCCATGGTATAGTGGAGGCCTTCTATTGAAAGCCATGGGTTATAGTGGAAGCCTTCTATTGAAAGCCATGGGTTATAGTGGAGGCCTTCTATTGAAAGCCATGGGTTATAGTGGAGGCCTTCTATTGAAAGGTATTCGAGTACACCTACAGTAAAATCAAATATTGATAATTGTGTTCTAATTCGCGTTGAATATTCTGTAAGGATGAACACATGGTAGGAAATGGTATAGTCATACCAAGAATCAGACTGTAATTCAATATGATGCCAGAAACGATAGTGTAAGCAGAATGATGAATAAGGTACAACTACACAACACACCAACTGTTGAAATTATTATGTTCTGACGTGTATTGGAAACATCAAATGATACTATTAATACATGATGAAAGGAAGGACGGCGAGGCATGAATCAGTAATCAATGCAGCCTTGGAAATGACATTGTTATTTCAATCATTACTCATATGAAAGAGGATAATATAGTGTAATAATAATAATAAGTAATGATAGTGTAAATAGAATCATAATATCACCACAATTAATAGTACAAATAACAGACAGGTAATGAAATAATTGACATAGAGAACAATATGCACACATTAGTGATTAAGGAAGAGAAGGAAAGGAGGAAGGAAGCAATTGTCACGTAGGAAGGTTAAGACTTACCAAATTATGACTAAAGAAATTAATATGTCGTACTAGTGGACATGAAACTTGAATTATTGATTTAAGGATGAGGAGAAAGGAAATAAAGGGCAAGTAAGGTAAGGTAAGGTAAGGTAAGAGGAAGCGGTAAGGGAAAAGGATAGGTGTGTTTCAAGGCAGGGGATGGCAGGGTCAGGTTGGAAGGGTGAGACAGGTGTGTTTCAAGGCAGGGGATGGCAGGGTCAGGTTGGAAGGGTGAGACAGGTGTGTTTCAAGGCAGGGATGGCAGGGTCAGGTTGGAAGGGTGAGACAGGTGTGTTTCAAGGCAGGGGATGGCAGGGTCAGGTTGGAAGGGTGAGACAGGTGTGTTTCAAGGCAGGGGATGGCAGGGTCAGGTTGGAAGGGTGAGACAGGTGTGTTTCAAGGCAGGGGATGGCAGGGTCAGGTTGGAAGGGTGAGACAGGTGTGTTTCAAGGCAGGGGATGGCAGGGTCAGGTTGGAAGAGTGAGACAGGTGTGTTTCAAGGCAGGGGATGGCAGGGTCAGGGTTGGAAGGGTGAGACAGGTGTGTTTCAAGGCAGGGAATGGCAGGGTCAGGCAGGTGTGTTTCAGGGCAGGGGGTGGCAGGGTCAGGTGAGTGGCAGGGCAGGTGGCGTGCCTCAAGGCTTTATCTTGCCGCGTCATCCCTGCACCTTCATTCACTTCTCTGTTTATCTTATCTTATTCCCTCTTCCTTTCACTCACTCAGATTTTGGTCAGTTTGTTCCTGTACAACTTTAAGTTATTTCATTATTATTTCTCATGATATAAAACTTTTTCTCTTAGTAAATTCGTGTCTTATCGCCTCGGATGAATTGATTTTTTTTGTTTCATGTAGGCAAATCACCTTTTTTTGGTCTCCTTGGTTAAATCTTTCTCACGCTTGCGGTAATACACTCCTTTCTCTCTCTCTCTCTCTCTCTCTCTCTCTCTCTCTCTCTCTCTCTCTCTCTCTCTCTCTCTCTCTCTCTCTCTCTCTCTCTCTCTCTCTCTATCATAGTTGATTGCCTCGTCTGACGTATCTTTTAACTCGTTATGTTATCAGCCAACCAGGTAATTATTTATTGGGCTAAATTGATAGTCTCCCGATGGTTAATTCTTGCCTCTTTTTTCTTATAATTCCTTCCCTTTTAGGTGAATATGTAATCTTTCTAACGCATCTCACCTATTTTTTCCCTTCGATATCCCAATCATTTCTTCAGCTACCTGCCTCCCTTGTATCATGCAAATTATCCACCTTCAGATCCCCCCCCTTCCCTAACCCTTCACCCCCCCCCCCTTAGTGTCGACACGAGGTACAATTAGCGTCATAATTACAGGTAAGCAAAGGGTGATTAAACGAGAACCAATTTCCTCGTTCGTCAGGTAGCGGGAAGGTGATCTCGCCATTAGGGGACGGAGGCTTAATTGCAATGCTTAATAATTCGTCCATCGTTCATAGGATATTCAGTGTAATTAATCACGTGTTTTTAATCATGAGTGTTAACCTTCTATCAGATCACGTGTTTTTAATCATGAGTGTTAACCTTCTATCAGATCACATGTTTTTAATCATGAGTTTTAACCTATCAGATCACGTGATTTTAATCATGTGTTAACCTTCTATCAGATCACGTGTTTTTAATCATGAATGTTAATCTTCTATCAGATCACGTGTTTTTAATCATGAATGTTAATCTTCTATCAGATCACGTGTTTTTAATCATGAATGTTAACCTTCTATCAGATCACGTGTTTTTAATCATGAATGTTAACCTTCTATCAGATCACGTGTTTTTAATCATGTGTTAACCTTCTATCAGATCACGTGTTTTTAATCATGTGTTAACCTTCTATCAGATCACGTGTTTTTAATCATGAATGTTAACCTTCTATCAGATCACGTGTTTTTAATCATGAATGTTAACCTTCTATCAGATCACGTGTTTTTAATCATGTGTTAACCTTCTATCAGATCACGTGTTTTTAATCATGTGTTAACCTTCTATCAGATCACGTGTTTTTAATCATTGGTGTTAACCTTCTATCAGATCACGTGTTTTTAATCATGAGTGTTAACCTCCTATCAGATCACGTGTTTTTAATCATGAGTGTTAACCTTCTATCAGATCACGTGTTTTTAATCATGAATGTTAACCTTCTATCAGATCACGTGTTTTTAATCATGAATGTTAACCTCCTATCAGATCACGTGTTTTTAATCATGAATGTTAACCTTCTATCAGATCACGTGTTTTTAATCATGAATGTTAACCTTCTATCAGATCACGTGTTTTTAATCATGAGTGTTAACCTTCTATCAGAACACGTGTTTTTAATCATGAATGTTAACCTTCTATCAGATCACGTGTTTTTAATCATGAGTGTTAACCTTCTATCAGATCACGTGTTTTTAATCATGAATGTTAACCTTCTATCAGATCACGTGTTTTTAATCATGAATGTTAACCTCCTATCAGATCACGTGTTTTTAATCATGAGTGTTAACCTTCTATCAGAACACGTGTTTTTAATCATGAATGTTAACCTTCTATCAGATCACGTGTTTTTAATCATGAATGTTAACCTTCTATCAGATCACGTGTTTTTAATCATGTGTTAACCTTCTATCAGATCACGTGTTTTTAATCATGTGTTAACCTTCTATCAGATCACGTGTTTTTAATCATGAGTGTTAACCTTCTATCAGATCACGTGTTTTTAATCATGAATGTTAACCTTCTATCAGATCACGTGTTTTTAATCATGAATGTTAACCTTCTATCAGATCACGTGTTTTTAATCATGAGTGTTAACCTTCTATCAGATCACGTGTTTTTAATCATGTGTTAACCTTCTATCAGATCACGTGTTTTTAATCATGAATGTTAACCTCCTATCAGATCACGTGTTTTTAATCATGAGTGTTAACCTTCTATCAGAACACGTGTTTTTAATCATGAATGTTAACCTTCTATCAGATCACGTGTTTTTAATCATGAATGTTAACCTTCTATCAGAACACGTGTTTTTAATCATGAATGTTAACCTCCTATCAGATCACGTGTTTTTAATCATGAGTGTTAACCTTCTATCAGAACACGTGTTTTTAATCATGAATGTTAACCTTCTATCAGATCACGTGTTTTTAATCATGTGTTAACCTTCTATCAGATCACGTGTTTTTAATCATGTGTTAACCTTCTATCAGATCACGTGTTTTTAATCATGTGTTAACCTTCTATCAGATCACGTGTTTTTAATCATGTGTTAACCTTCTATCAGATCACGTGTTTTTAATCATGAATGTTAACCTTCTATCAGGGGTAAACTTTAATGTCTTGTCTATGTATGTATGTGTTCTTTGCCCTGCCTGAGAAATTTTGAATGAGTAACCTTTACCATAATTAATACTTGGAGTAGTAGAATGGCTTGTTCGTCTATTACGTCATCCTCCAAAGGTTTTACAGTACTAAATATTCCAAGGCTCGTGTCCACCTCGGCCTTGAAGTTGTTGGAGGAATTTCATAACTGTCTTTTTTCTTGTGTTTGTTAGAATTTTCTAGTGACTATTGACTGACTATTATATTCTATTATCTTTTGACTTCTTTCTCCTATAGTTTTTATTCCTTTTATTACATATTCAAAGGTTAGGTTTTTGACGCTTCGTTACATACATCTTGGACGTGAAGGGTTTTTTTTTCTTCTTATATATTCGAAGATTTTGTGTTTTTATTTTGTTTTGTAATGTTTGTATTTTTTTCGTGTTTTTCCGTGTGTGTGTGTGTGTGTGTGTGTGTGTGTGTGTGTGTGTGTGTGTGTGTGTGTGTGTGTCTGTGTGTGTGTGTGTGTCTGTGTGTGTGTGTGTGTGTGTGTGTGTGTGTGTGTGTGTCTGTGTCTGTGTCTGTGTGTGTGTGTGTGTGTGTGTGTCTGTGTGTGTGTGTGTGTGTGTGTGTGTGTGTGTGTGTGTGTGTGTGTGTGTGTGTGTGTGTGTGTGTGTGTGTGTGTGTGTGACATTTTGAGTTTAAGTAAGGGTTTATGTAGTATTCATTTCTATAAAGCTTGACATTTTTTTTTTTTGTTTCTCTCTCTCTCTCTCTCTCTCTGTACCCTTTAATACAATTCTAACAATTTTCCGCAACGTTCACAAACTTTACCTTCACATCCGACACACAACAAATTCTGTGCCGTAACCTCGGTGTTTACGTAGTCAAGAATTTATTCATTGTATTTGTTGCATTGAGTCTTTTATTACAGTCCCTCGCCTGGCACTTGTTTATTATATTAATTTTATCACCACGTTTTTCTGATATTCCTTGCATTATTTATCTTGTCCGTGCATACACTCTCTCTCTCTCTCTCTCTCTCCTCTCTCATGACCTTCCTCTGCACCTGCTCATCATTCCACCAGTCACAGTGTCGATAGTTGCCTCACTACCTGCCTCTCAACTTTCTCATCCACATATCAAAACCACCGAAATCCACCTGACATCTATTCAGTATCCTCACTTTCCATACCACCAAAAACTCCCATAAAGTAACCACAATTGTCGAAACTAACATATTTTTAGTGCAATTTCTACTCTTAAAAGTTATTCAGAGGCAGGTTTGTGGTTGACCAGTATCCCGATGCACTGTTGCCATCTAGAAAGGTCGCTATTTTTTTTCTTATTTGTTGTGTCTATCCAGTATTTTATGGGTGTGTTTGGTGAGGTTTGTTGTTTATCTTAAGTATTTTCGTGTTTTGTGCAGTGTCATGCCCTGTTGCTGCCAAGGTGTTAAGTTAATGTCAAGGGATAAATACGAGGGAGTTTGTTATGCAAGGGAATAGTAATGTTTGGCAACTGTTTCTCAGCCTCCAATGAGATGAGATCCTTTGCTTTGCACCTGCCGCACCCCCCTCCCCTTGTCCCGCCCTCCTACCCCCTCCCTTTACCTGTCCACTACTCCCCCTCCTTCCACCCTACCCACACCCTACTCAGCCTACCCCTTCCTGCCTGTCGACCTTCTCACGACCTGCATGACCGTTTGGAAGGCTTTAAGAGAGAGGAGAATAAAATATCTGACTGTAAAAAAAAAGATATTCACGGAGTTGTAATTAAAGAAACGCACACCTTGAAAATTACATATGTACTTGGTAACTTAATGTTGTATGCACGTAAGTTGATTTGTATATTAGTGTTGTTTTGTTGTAGTGTTGAAAAGGTGGGTTGGGTATTAGGGAAGGGAATGCCAAAAAGAACTTGAGTAATTATTTTTATTAAAGAAACGCATCCCTTGAAAAAAAAATGACCCTTTAGTAAATTAATGTTATATGCACGTAGGTTCATCTGTATATTTATTTAGTTTTATTGCAGTGGTGAAAGGCTAGGATGGGTACTAGGGAAGGGGAATGCCAAAAAGAGTTATTAAAGAAACGCATATCTCGGAAATTAAACCTTATGTACTTTGTAAATTAATGTTGTATGCACGATCTGTATATTTATGTTGTATTATTGCAGTGATGAAAGGGTAGGATGGGCACGTAGGTTAATCTGTATCTTAATGTAGTTTTATTGCAGTAGTGAAAGGGTAGGATGGGCACTATAAAGGGAAGGGGATGGGAGGGTATATAGGGAAGGGGTGGGATGGGTACTATAAGGAGAAGGGGTAGGATGGGTACTATAAGGAGAAGGGGTAGGATGGGTACTATAAGGGGAAGGGGAGGGGAAGGTATATAGGGAAGGGGTGGGATGGGTACTATAAGGAGAAGGGGTAGGATGGGTACTATAAGGAGAAGGGGTAGGATGGGTACTATAAGGGGAAGGGGAGGGGAATTGGAGGGGAAGGTATATAGGGAAGGGGTGGAATGGGTACTAGGGAAGGGGAGGAGAAAGGTAAGGGTAAGGGTGAAGGGAGGAAGGGGTAGCGAGGCAGGCCAACACCTGCCCAGCTGCGTCCGAAAACAGGAATTTTTTCTAACTATAAACTTCACTGCGGTTCATTTCGGGCAATACTTATTAACTTGAAGTACCTAAAGGTGGAGCTTTTGACACCATCTTGAAGTCTTAATCTTAAAATCTTGGGTATTTTGTATACTTATTTATTTCGCCTTTCAATTTATAAAGTATAATTAATTTTTTTCTTTTTACAGGCTGATAATTATAATGGTATGCTTAGAAACTTGTTCGTTTTTATTAATGTGAGTTTTATACGTGGTGCACAGAGAGAGAGAGAGAGAGAGAGAGAGAGAGAGAGAGAGAGAGAGAGAGAGAGAGAGAGAGAGAGAGAGAGAGAGAGAGAGAGAGAGAGAGAGAGAGAGAGAGAGAGAGAGAGAGAGAGAGAGAGAGAGAGAGAGTTTGTAGGCGGGTCAGTGCTGTATCACACATGCACTCTAACACACACACACATATACACACACACAAACAAACAAACTTACATACTTTTATTTCTCAAGGTGGAGGGAAGTAGTTGGCGATCGAACGGTAATGGAACAACAATAACAAATCACACACGACACGCGAGGACCGAGTATTCAAAACGGTGATAAAAGGACAATGTTTATCGCCTCCTCGTAAGGGTTCCCTCAGGAGGCCTTCAATACTTGAGGACAATGAGGGTGATGATTTATGAGTCATAATTTACTCATAACTTTCTCATCTTTTTTTTATTTGCATACATCATAAATGGTTTTAGTAGAAGGGGGAGGGACATGGCTCTCTCTCTCTCTCTCTCTCTCTCTCTCTCTCTCTCTCTCTCTCTCTCTCTCTCTCTCTCTCTCTCTCTCTCTCTCTCTATCTATCTCTCTCTCTCTCTCTTTTGTACACACAGCCTACCTTCATTTAAAAATCACTCATCTTACTCTCGTTTTCTCTCCTCCCTGGCTCCTCTTTCCTTCTGTCTCCCCTTCTTCTCACATTCTCTCAGCAATATTAAGTGCAATCAGATGGCAAATTATAATTATAGGTAAAAATATGAGTCAGGAAAACTTGTGTGGGTTCATTCTGCTTTTCTCCTCTCTTCTCTTCCACTCTATCTCCTCCTCATTCTCCCTTCCTTCTCTCTATCCTCATTCTCCTTCCACTCTCTCCTCCACATTCCTGCCTCTCTCCCTTTATTGGTCTTACTCCTCTTCCCCATTTCTCCTCTTGCACTCTTCTCCTCCTCATCCCTGCCTCTCTTCTTGGTCTTTCTCCTCTCCCCCCCCTCCCTCTTCCCAAACGCCGGGTGCATTGCGAGGCATGAATCGTAAATATTGTTAGTTACGAAATGAGTCTGGTTATTGCTTTTCTTGATTCCGTCTATCCTTCTTTCATTCATCTCTCTACCTCTCTCATATGCTCCAATTTGCGCAGAGGGCCTGAGACTCGTATTGGTTATGCTAGTCCCATAGAGACTCTTGCACTACTGAGTCGCAATGCCGGCGCACATCTACATCTGGTCTACTCCATGACGACACACCCCCGAGACCCTCTTCGAACGGAAGTGCAATTGAAGGCAAATGAGAGTGAAATTGTAAATGTTAGATGAATGAGGTCTGGAGAGGCCTAGTGTGTAGATCGAACGTAATGAAGCGACTTCTTGTTGAGATTAGGTACGGCACGCAGAGATGGCCTTGAGATAGAGAGAGAGAGAGGAAGGAGAAGGAAAGGGAAGTGAGAAGAAGGAAAGTGAGAGAGGAGAGAGAGAGAGGAGAGAGAGAGAGAGAGAGAGAGAGAGGAGAAGAGAGATGAGAAGGAAGTGAGATTGAAGAAAGAGATATGGAGGAGAGGAGAGATGGAAGAGAAAGGAGAGATTGGAAGGAAAGTGAGATGATGGAGGAAGTGAGAGATGGAAGGAAGAGAGATGGAAGAAAGGAGAGATTGGAGTGAGAGAGAGAGAGAGAGAGAGAGAAGAAAAAAAGCTACTGAAAGTCGAAAAGGTAAGTAGGAATTTAAAAAAAAAGCTACTAACATTCGGAAAATTTAAGCTACCTCTCTAATCCTCTCCTCTCATTGAATTTTACTACCTCTCCTCTCTCTCTCTCTCTCTCTCTCTCTCTCTCCTTGCCTTGCCTTCTCATGATTTACAGCTTGACGTGCAGCTTTTCCCTCCTGTTCGTGCGCCTGTCTCCACCTCCACCTCCACCCCCTACACCTCAAACACCACCTCCACCACCTCCACCTCCCGAGACCTCACATACACGTATTTAGCTCAGTCTTGCGTGTGTGTCCGGCAAGATTTAGATGTGTTTACAGTTTTTATTACACGCACTTGTTATTTTTAAACGTGGTTATGTATTGAACGGCGAAAAGTTGCCATGAGGTCTTTAAAACTAGATTACGTGTGATAAAAAATAGTTTCTAGCTCATCGACTTCGCTTTATGATTTTAATGGGGTAATTTTAATAGATCACTCATTAGGTACGTCTTCAGGTAACGTATTTAATCTGTTACGATATAAAACGTGTTACTCGAGATAGATGTATGGGTTTTTTTAATAGTGTAATCTTAATATATCGCTCATTAGGGACTTATTCAGGTAACTTATCCTATTTGTTACTACACTCTTAGAAAAGAAGGGTAGGAAAAGGGTAGAAAAAGGGTGTTTGTAGTGATGAAATACTGCTACCCTTTTTCTACCCTTACAAATATACCCTTTTGCAACCCTAAATATACCCTTTTCCAACCCCAAATATACCCTTTCTCAAGCCTCTCGTCTAAAAAGGGTAGATAAAGGGTAGATGAAGGGTATAATCAGCAGCATCTACCCTCCAGCCTGGACATAGGGTATAAAAAGGGTAGTGATGGTGCGATGTAACAATTCTACCCTTAATATACCCCTTATTTCTGAGTGTATATAAGCTGGATGATTAAGGAGTACAGCACAATAGAATAATAGATAATACAGTGTAATAATAATAGCCTACAGGCGCTACACACTCAGAAATGGAGGGTATATTAAGGGTTGAATTGTTACATCGCACCATCACTACCCTTTTTAAACCCTATGTCCAGGCTGGAGGGTGGATGCTGCCGATTATACCCTTTATCTACCCTTTTTAGACGAGAGGGTTGGAAAAGGGTATATTTGCGTCGATCCGAAAGGGTATATTTGTAAGGGTAGAAAAAGGGTAGCAGTATTTCATCACTACAAATACCCTTTTCCTACCCTTTTTTTCTAAGAGTGTATAGGTTCCAAACGAAAAAAAAGCATAACCAGTGGACGATATAGGACATACAATATAAGTACAAGACAAGTATAAGTAAAAAAACGAAGTGTATAAGACGATATAAGTGTACGATTATAAGACTCATGATTAAGAGACGCAGTACAACTATGAAACAAAACACACACTCACTCCATACTCAAGGGTGAATATACTGTTGTTTTGTATATGCTGCACGTCTGAATGCTGCTTGCTATGCGTGCGTTGTCGGCGTGTGGAGGAGCGTGGCAGTCTTGTGTGAGGTGGAACACGTAGGTGGAGATGGAACACGTGGAGATGTGCTGCCTTGTGAACTCCATATCCCTTAACATACATCACAGGATTGGACATCGAATCCCTCTTTATTTTTATTTTTAACATTTTAAACATTTTTATTCATTATAAATTTTTATATATCTAATATTTTTTATTATTAGATAGATAGATATAGATATTTTATTGTCCACA
>JACEEZ010001101.1:477500-482500 GCA_016584305.1 Chionoecetes opilio | reverse complement strand
TTAGATTTCCTGTTTTTTGGCGCGATAGAGCTTTCCAACACCACAAGTAAAATTTCTATAAACGTAAACATCTACATAGCCACAAATTTCGGCAATAAATGGCAAGAGAAAGCAATGTCAGTGTATTGCGTCCTTTCTTCCGCTCTCTTTCTCAGGCGTGGAAATGAAACTCAGGTAAAAACGTTTGTGTTGAGGCAAATTTTGTGGGTTTTTTCTCTCCAAGGCGACAGTTTGCTTGTTCTGCCCCAGGGAAAAGTCACGAACAAGTTTTGAAAGAAAAATGAAAAACTGAACGGGTAAAAAATACTCATTATTCAGTTTCATTCATCAAATTTATGGTAGAAAAACATCCCATACACAGTTTTCTTTTTGCACCAATGAGATTTTCACCAGAAGATTATCTTATAAATTCTCTAATATGAACCCGTAGTTACTTTTTTTTTGTTATTTGTTACAGGATATAATTGTGTACCTGAATAAAAAAAAGTTTAATTTATAACATGAAGAATCAGTCAGTCTATTGGAACACACATCACTCTTTCCAAACTATCTTGAAAAGGAGAAAATTGGAACAGGAAAGATGAGGATAGATTAACTGGAGAAAAAAATGGAAACGTGGAAATGAGTATTCACCTTGCACACACACACACACACACACACACACACACACACACACACACACACATACACACACACACACACACACACACACACACACACACACCAGGGATATGCCACTGCCGAGGAATTAGTGTTTCTGCTTTAGGATGATCACCACACGGGATGAATTTTCATTAATAACGACATGAATCTGCAATATAAGGGAAAGGCGAAGGCAGGCGACCGGGAGAGGTAGCGTAAGCCTGATAGGAGGAGGAGGAGGAGGAGGAGGAGGAGGAGGAGGAGGAGGAGGAGGAGGAGGAGGAGAGGAGGAGGAGGAGGAGGAGGAAGAGGATAGGAGGAGGAGCATAGGAATACAAAGGAAGTACATACAGCAACAGCCATACTGGGCCAAACGAGGATGCCTATAAGACTACTTTCTATCACCCTAGTTTCTACGTGTTGGAGGTAAAAGAATAGCAAAGTTGAAGGCGAGGAGGAGGACGAGGAAGAGGAGGAGGAGGAGGACAAAGAAAGACATGGTTGCAATTGCGATTTTCAATGAGTTTTGGGGGTTAAAAATAATGAGGTTTTATTTTCTTGCATCTGAAGACTAGAAAAGAATCCGTTATGAGGATTATACAATTCTCTCTCTCTCTCTCTCTCTCTCTCTCTTTAATACCTGCATAACCCATGAAATAACCGCGCAGAGTATTAATGGCACCACTTTTATTGAACGGGATCTCAACTACAATGGTACAAGGCAGCGTAATTACCACATCCACAATGGCCTGATTCTACACCTGCACGAGTATGAAACAGGTATTGGGTCAGTAATTAAAGCGATAGATACTTTGATTACTCGTTATAGATTGTTTCATAAGAATATAACCTGTTAGACAAGTGTATTATTAATATTTTTCGAAGCATTGGATATTTAACATCTTCACGCCCAGATCTTTCCTTTGCTATAAAAAAATTGTATGTCGTCGAAACATAAAATTACGAAAAGTAACTGAATATACCAAATTAGTTAGTCGACAAGGATACTAAACAGGTCATGTCTATTACATATTGCTTATATTCACTAGAAATCATCTAATGGTAGCCAAATTAGAATGGAAATTACGTTCTGGGTCTAAAGGGGTTAACGTAGAAGAAAAGGTGTTAAGAAAATACGATACACGTGGGAGTATGAAAAAAATTGTATGTAATTGAAAGGCGATTGTAAAGAAAAAAGGGATGTAACTCGTAAAGAAATAAGGAAAATAATCATTGAGTGTTTGATATTACGTGGAGCTTTTGAAAATACTTTGAAAATAGAAAGTTGGGTGTGGAAACCGATATGAAATTCTGACTCGACGACTTTTTAAAAATGCCGCAAAGGGAAATACTGCAAAAGGAATATGCATGTGGCATTGAAAGTAATGCCTGGATTGGTAGTGTGCTTCAACCCTTAAGTGCTGGCGAGGGTAAGAATATATAGGGCAAGTGAAACTGTGAATTGAGGAGAAAAATATTGCTATAAGACCCTAAAAGAATGAGAGCTATTTGTTACTATTTCCTTTTCCACTGAATATTTACGAACGGCCGCGAGAATATAGAGTTAATACGTCAAACTGGATGAAAATATTGAACAAACTACGAGGAAATGTCTATATTGTATACACAGTAGTAAGCGCCGGGCAGATATTGTTGTATAAACGATATGATTTTACGGCGTTGATAACAATGTGAAGCCAAATAACTATGTTGTGTGTGGGTGGGTGGGTGGGTGGGTGGGTGGGTGGGTGGGTGGGTGGGTGGGTGGGTGTGTGTGTGGGTGTGTGTGTGGGTGGGTGGGTGGGTGGGTGGGTGTGTGTGTGTCGTTGATAAAATTCTTTCACGCATTCTCTACACGACTTATATAAAATCCTTACCTATACACACAACCTTAATATATCTCTATCTAGTGTATTATAATAGACTTAGACTAGACATGCCTATACACACATTGTCACCTTAACTTACGAAAATATGATACACTTAAACCTACCAACCAATACACTCACTTACCTTACATACCCATACACACACACACACACACGTACACACACACACACACACACGTACACACACACACACGTACACACACACACACACACACACACACGTACACATACATACATACACACACACACACATAAACAAACAAACACACGTCTATATATCATTCCCAAGCATCAGTCTGGTCCACAAATCATTAAAAAGGATAGCCACCACAACACATCAAAGACTCGTTGTGCAAGCTACACACAAACGTTCAAAGGGCTTCAACGTTTGTATTTCCACTCACTGTCCCGCATACCATTACAGCGCCCATCATAACATAACCCCGCCCAGCAGAGTACTCGCAGCCACTCACCTAAATGGACACACACACACCACTCGTCCACTCGGAAGCTCTAAATATTTTCACTGGATACATTTTTTTTTACAGCATGCAAGCTCACTCACTTTTTTTTGTTACTTTACTCTCGCCTATCTAGCTTTTTTCGATGGTAGTTTGTGTTACCTTGTCTATTGTACATTTTGTAAGGGTTGCGAAGGATGTTTATTTGTGTCTCTGTTTTGTTTACTCTGCCATATCTAGTTTTTTTTTCGAGGGTAGTTTATTTTACATTGTCTTTGGTATATTTTGTAAGGGTGGCGGGTCATATAGGATGTTTATTTTTGTGTCTGTCTTAAATTCATTACTTATAGTTTTGTTTTGTAAGGTTAGGTTAGGTTAGGTAAACTTTTTTTTTTTTCTAGCAGCCTATATGAAGTGAGTTTTTTTGTGTGTTTTTTTTGTACGTCTTATGATCGTTCTGGTATTTCCTTTATTTTAATACTACAACTATGATTTATTTTTTTGCTTTATTCCTAAATCAAAGTTTGCCCTGTTATTTTGGTTTATGGAACTGTCGCCGATGGGAATTCTCGCCGAAACATCAACTGAGTACTCTCGCCGACGTGGAAATTGTAACCTAACCTGGACAGTGGCACCTAACTTAACCTAAATGATCAAGCTACTTCTGAATATATAATCCCTGAACGGAGAAACACGGGTAAAACCTGATTAAATGTATATATTGGGTCCTGTAATATCAAGAACTGGAACACTCGACGACGGCGGCGAGAGTTCCGATCGGCGACAGTTCCAGGTACCGTTATTTTCAGCATCAGTTCTTCTAAATGGCTATAACCTTTCCTTCCTCTTACCCCTTAAACACCCCTAATGCTGCTGCCTTCACGAAATACCAAACTTCACGAATACCTGGTATTCAGGTATTGAATACCTGGTACTACCTCGAATACCTGGTACCTCCCCGCCTCACGGGGAGGCGGTAGCGGAGTGGTTAGCGTCTCCGACTGGCGTTCTCGGTGACCCGAGTTCGATCCCCGAAGAAACCCAAAACCTTTCTGCACCGTCGAGTGGCCTAAGAACACCCACATGCCCTGCCCATCAACTCTACCTTGGATTGCGATTGCATCGGAGGACACAGGTGGCGGCATGAGCCTCTAATCACAGGCGTCACTATAAGAATCCTGCCTGCGCCACTACGGGCGCGGACCAACCATCATCATCAGAGCCCTCAAGTGAACCTCCAGAGCCTACCATCCGAGCCCTGGGTCACCACTGCTTACAGGCGCTATAGGCACAAATGTAGTATAAAAAAAAAAAAAAAAAAAAAAAAAAAAAAAAAAAACTTTCCAATACAGTACCTTCACAACCTTCACGAAATACCAACAACAAAGAAATCTACGCAGCACAAAAAACAACGGTCGCTTAAATGTAACTGGACACACACACACATCAACAACAACAACAACAATAACAATAACAGCAACATTAACAACAACAATAGCAATAACAACAACAATAGCAATAACAACATCAACAACAACAGCAACAACAACATCAACAACATCAGCAGCAGCAACAACAACAACATCAGCACACAAAGATAATTAATTGTGATCATGGAATTAAAAGCTCAACTCTTACTTTCCCTCGCTGCATTATATGGGGATGGACGACTTGATGGCATTTACCTTCAGGCTCATTAAAGGTTTGTTTTGATATGCAAATGATTAATTTTTAGGTAGGGAGGTAAGGGAGGTAAGGGAGGAAAGGAAGGGAGGGGAAGGGAAGGAGGGGAAGGGGTGGAAGGGAGGGAGGGGAAGGGAAGGGGAGGGAAGGAAGGAGGGGAAGGGAAGGAGGGGAAGGGGTGGAAGGGAGGGAGGGGAAGGGAAGGAGGGGAAGGGGTGGAAGGGAGGGAGGGGAAGGGAAGGGGAGGGAAGGAAGGGTTTAAGGGAGAGGGACGCACTTCTCTATCATCAGAAAATTAAAAGTGCAATAAGTGTGTGATTCATTT
>JACEEZ010001101.1:470000-472500 GCA_016584305.1 Chionoecetes opilio | reverse complement strand
GAACGAAATTTCCATTGTAATTTGGCTACCATTAGACTATTCTAATGAATGTAAGCAATATATTCTATGGATATGACCTGTTTAATACCCTTGCCCACTATCTAATTTGGCATAATAACTCCTTCACACCCATATCTTTCCTTTGCTATAATAAATTGTCTGTTGTTAGCCATAAAATTACGACAAGTAACTGAATATACCAAATCAGTTAGTCGACAAGGATACTAAACAGGTCATATCTATAAAATATTGCTTATAGTCACTAAAAATCGTCTAATGGTACCCAAATTACAATGTAAATTACGTTCTGGGTCTCAAGAGGTTAAGGTACTTTTCGTAATGGCTAACAGACGATAATATAATAGCAAAGGAAAGATCTGGGCGTGAAGGGGTTAATTATGCCTTGTGTGGCGAATGGGCTCAGATTTGCACGTCAGGGAATGAACGTCCTGAGAGCATCGCCAGCGTAAAGATAAGCATAACCATCTCATCCATAATAAAAAAAGCCTAAGGAAGGAAGAAAAAAGCCTAAAAACGCTATAGGCTCAAGCGTTATCAAAAAATAATAAAAAAAAAAGGCTTATTCTTTAAGTCTGTTCGTGTCAATTGTTAGGTCTTGGAAAAAAAGAGAGAACAAAAAGAGGTGGTTTGCATTTACATAAGCTTCCCCCAAAAAACAAATCACTTAAAAAGTACTCCATGTCGTGTTAAGTATCATGGCACACACCCGAAGCAATGTACACACACCCGCTGTCACACAAAGTACACAGCTACTTCACACAACGTTATGTACACAGGTTATAAAACATGGCCCGGCGACCCACACATTACACGGCATGAGTTACAGCGAGAACACACGAGTCAGTTACACCAAAAACATAACAAAGTGTGAATCATGCACGAATGTATCTTAACCCCAACCCCACCGTCGACCCTAGGCAGTACGTGCATAAGAGAGAAAATACAAAAATACAAATACCTTTTAAATATGGAATCCTTCTTGTAGCGCGCATGTGATTGCAGGTTACGAGTCCTGCTTTGTATTCAAGGTACCGCGGTCGCCTCCCTCACAATTCAGGCGACCCGCGGACCTTGTTATTGCCTGAATTAATGGCCCTGACGCTGCTACTACCCTCCCCCCCTTCCTTCCTCCCATGCGCCCTACTGCCATGATCCCTGTCCTGACACCATTTGATGTTTAGGGCGGTATGATCCTTGTCCTGACACTATTTGATGTTTTGTGCGACAATCATCTCCATAAGGCCGAAAACAATACCTGTGATATCTAATTATGAACCTAATGTTTCGTGCTTGTAGAGTGTGCGTAGTGAGAGCGCCACGGTGCCAATGAGTGGAAGGAAAGGGTGCCATGGAGAGGATGTAAGTGCCAGGTGAAGGGGAAGAGATTAGCCGGCGGGAAATGCGATAAAGGTTCCTTCGTAGAGGGGAAAGGCAAGGCAAGGGTGCTGGAGGAGGTATTATGGCAGGGATTCCGTGAGGTTTTCCAGGTGAGAAGAGAGAGAGAGAGAGAGAGAGAGAGAGAGAGAGAGAGAGAGAGAGAGAGAGAGAGAGAGAGAGAGAGAGAGAGAGAGAGAGAGAGTAGCGGGCAGGTGAGGCGAGGTTGGGTTGGATGGGTGAAGTACGTAGATATATGTGTTGTGACGCTATACAGGTATGGTTCACGATTGTGGTTTAGTAGGTGATAGCTATGTATATATTATTTCTCTCTCTCTCTCTCTCTCTCTCTCTCTCTCTCTCTCTCTCTCTCTCTCTCTCTCTCTCTCTCTCTCTCTCTCTCATCATCATTAGTCCTTTGAACAAAACACAATGCACCGTTTCGTTCAATCTTCCCGAAACAAACGAGGCAACATTGCATACATATATACTTATTATTTTTCATCAGAGAGGTATTCACAACACACACACACACCCACACACACACACACACACACACACACACGCACACACACACACACACACACACACACACACACGCACACACACACACAACATTTATACATATACCAAATACAAAATAAAATCGTAACAGAATTGTCGTCCGTTAATTAAAAAAATGCAGTCTTTTGTCTCTCTATCTCTCTTTTTATTCTACGGACTGTGGGTTTTTAGAATTACCATGGATGAAGCTGATTAGTTTACAGGTACGTTTGGAGGGGAGAGATTGGGGAAAATAGAGGATTCGGTGCAAGGAGATATTGGAGGGGGGGAGATTGGGGAAAATAGAGGATTCGGTGCAGGGAGAGATTGGGGAAAAAAGAGGATAAGGTGCAGGGAGAGATTGGAGGGGAGAGATTGGGGAAAAAAGAGGATAAGGTGCAGGGACAGATTGGGGAAAAAAGAGGATTCGGTGCAGGGAAGATTGGAGGGGAGATTGGGGAAAAAAGAGGATAGGTGCAGGGAGATTTGGGGGGAGATTGGGGAAACAAACGAGGAAGTGCATGGCAGAATTGAGGGGTAGATTTGGGTAAAAGAGGATTAC
>JACEEZ010001101.1:457500-462500 GCA_016584305.1 Chionoecetes opilio | reverse complement strand
GAAGAGGAGAGAGAGAGAGAGATAGAGGAGAGAGAGAGGAGAGAGAGAGAGAGAGAGAGAGAGAGAGAGAGAGAGAGAGAGAGAGAGAGAGAGAGAGAGAGAGAGAGAGAGAGAGAGAGAATAAAATCGTGCTCAGTAAATTCACTTGTTAGATAAATAAAAAAAATAACTCTTTGCAGAAAACGAGAATAAAAATACTTGTTACGCATTGCTATAATGTCTACAATTTATGTCTCTGATGTGTCTTTGCCGACTCTTTTGTTTTTGTTGACCGTAATAACACGTTGCGTTTGACCAATCTTCTTAAGCTGACAGGGAAAATACGACACGAGGAAACAGGTCAAGGAAGGAAATAACAAAAGAATTACCTTCATATAACAACACAAATCATGTTTTTACTGCCAAAACAAAACTGTGATTACCCTTGTCATTGAAGACTATAATCAGACTCTTATCTGAAACGTGTTCAATCATGTAGTCTTGAAAATAATAAATCCATTGGGTATTTTTATCTCCATTTCTTACCTCATTTTCTTATTCATTTTTTACCTTATTTTCTTAAAACTCATTTTTTACCTCATTTTCTTACTAATTTTTTACCTCATTCTTTTAAACTCATTTTTTACCTCATTCTTTTAAATTCTTTTTACCTCATTTTTTACCTAATTCTTTTACTCATTTTTTACGTCATTCTTTTAAACTAATTTTCTACTTCATTCTTTTAAACTCATTTTTTTTACCTCATTCTTTTAAACTCATTTTTTACCTCATTCTCTTAAACTCATTTTTTACCTCATTTTCTTACTCATTTTTACCTCATTCTTTTACTCATTTTTTTTTACCTCATTCTTTTAAACTCATTTTTTACCTCATTCTTTTAAACTCATTTTTTACCTCATGTTTTTACCTCATTTTCTTACTCATTTTTTACCTCATTCTTTTACTCATTTTTTACCTAATTTTCTTACTCATTTTTTTCCACATTCTTTTAAATTCCTTTTTTACCTCATTCTTTTAAACTCATTTTTTACCTCATTCTTTTAAACTCATTTTTTACCTCATTTTCTTAACTCATTTTTTATCTCATTTTCTTACTCATTTTTACCTCATTTTCTTACTCATTTTTACCTCATTTTTTACCTCATTCTTTTAAATTCATTTTTTACCTCATTCTTTTAAACTCATTTTTTACCTCATTTTTAAAACTAATTTTTTCCCTCATTTTCTTAATCATTGTTTACCTCATTTTCTTACTCATTTTTTACCTCATTTTCTTACTCATTTTTTACCTCCTTTTCTTAAAACTAATTTCTTACCTCATTTTCTTATTCATTTTTACCGAAATTTTTACCTAATTTTTTAAACTAATTTTTTACCGAATTTTCTTAAATTAATTTTTACCTCATTTTTTACCTCATTTTTGAACTAATTTTTTTAAAATAATTTTTGTTACCTCAACTTTTTTACCTAATTTCTTCAACTCCTTTTTTACCCCCTTTTCTAAAATGATTCTTAATATCATTAGTTTTATTTTCCCTTGGCAATTGCTTTAATCCTTTACCGTCAACAAAATGATAACAAATAATAGATAAGTGAAAGGTAATATTTCATAGGGATTTACAGGTTAAGGAGGACTGTGACTAAAATGTACTAATAGTTTTTTAACCCTTTCGACCCAGAACGTAATTTTCATTGTAATTTGGTTACCATTAAGACGATTTTTAGTGACTATAAGCAATAATTTATAGATATGACCTGTTTAGTATCCTTGTCGAGTAACAAATTTGGTATATTCAGTTACTTTTCGTAATTTTAGGGCTAACAACAGACAATTTTATATGGCAACAGAAAGATCTGGGTGTGAAGGGGTTTATCCTCAGAGTGCAAAAATGTAATAATTGTTTTTTAATACTAAGAGTGCAAAGAAATAGATTAGTAAAATACTGTCTTAGTTTTGTTATTCATTAGTTTCGTAATTCTTGTTGTTCTAAAGTTCTATATTCTTGTTTTCATCCGTGTATTTCATGTTTCAGTTGTTTCTTTGTTCAATATCTTATTTTATTTATTACTTTTTATGTCATTACTTAAGCTACAGTCATAAGAGTAATATTTCATAAGGATGAGAGAGAGAGAGAGAGAGAGAGAGAGAGAGAGAGAGAGAGAGAGAGAGAGAGAGAGAGAGAGAGAGAGAGAGAGAGAGAGAGAGAGAGAGAGAGAGAGTGTGAGGAGTGAGTGAGGAGAGAGAGAGAGAGAGAGAGAGAGAGAGAGGAGAGAGAGAGAGAGAGAGAGAGAGAGAGAGAGAGAGAGAGAAGGAGAGAGAGAGAGAGAGAGAGAGAGAGAGAGAGAGAGAGAGATCAGATCAAAACGTTTATTGTGAATAATGTACACATTATACATAATACATATATAATTAAGGGTACAAAATAGACAAAGGGCGCACCCCCCATGCAGGTTGGATAGGAAGGATTGCCATGATTAATGAAGTTAGATAGTAAATTTGTTAATTACATTTAGATGTGCATATACATAAGATTATGTTATGTTACATATATATTTATTTATTTATTTTTTAAGTCCTTTATGAAGCATTGGCAAAGTTTGGGTGACTATTTTTGACTTGGATAAGGTTACATGGTTGTAGATAGTAGTGCAGCAGCCCAGCATAGGAGGCATTGGCACAGCCGCCTCTAAAAAAGGTCATTTCTTGACATTCCATTACATAATGGCGGAGTGTGTGCTTCTCTTCTGTTTTACACAGGTTACATTTTTTCATATTGATGTTGTCACTGCCAGCTACCTCCCACATGTACTTATACCCTAACCTTAGCCTACTATAACACACCTGCTGGCGCCTAGTAATTAGTCCATTTTGTATGTAGTGGGGTTGACACCCTTTTGTTAGGTCCATATATGTAGTGAGAGAACCAGACTGACCGAGCATGCTGTCAATGTCTCTTATTGTACGTTTCCATTTTCGCACACATTTCTGTTTTTAGACGGCCAAGGGACAGAGGGAGCGGAAACCCAACACCATCCTTAGACGTAGCACTGTTGGCGAGAGAGAGAGAGAGAGAGAGAGAGAGAGAGAGAGAGAGAGAGAGAGAGAGAGAGAGAGAGAGAGAGAGAGAGAGTGAGTGAGTGAGTGAGAGTGGGTGAGTGAGAGAGAGAGAGAGAGAGAGAGAGAGAGAGAGGAGGAGAGAGAGAGAGAGAGAGAGAGAGAGAGAGAGAGAGAGAGAGAGAGAGACTAAAGGGTGACTAAAATGTACTGATTGTCTTTTAATCCTGAGAGTGCAAAGAAATACCTCGCGAGTACATCTGTGCGTTAATCCGCTAATAGCTTTTATGCCTCTATTTATAAACGAACTGTAACATGTGACGGCCTGAGGTGTGGAGCCGCTAATGGTGCTGTGGTAGCGCTGTGGTGAAGGCTTAGGGTGGTAGTTAGAGGTGATTAGCCTCTTTTAGTGTTCGGGTGAGCGGTGGAAAGGTAGTTTGTCGAGTACTAATGAAACACAAGACGAATGGTGGCGAACAAATGGCTTTTTTATGTAATGGGTTTTTTTTTTTGTCTTGCATTTCGAAATTTTTCATGTAATTTTTTTCTCCAATTTCTAAGCTTTTTTATTTTTATTTTTATTTTACTAAAGAATGGGGAATAAGGTGATTTTTTTTTTCTGATTTTTTTTTTTTTTTTTTGTATTTCGAAAGTTATCATGTTCTATTTTTCTGATTTCTAAGCTTCTATTATTTTGCTGTTCTATTTCTATCATATTTTTGTCTCTATCTTTGTATTTGGAGTGCAGTGTTGAGTAAGTTTTGTATATTTTTTCTATAATCTTTTCTTTTTTTGATCTTGTAATTCTAAAAATCATAGTCTTAGTTTTGTTTTTCATTAGTTTCGTAATTTTTGTTGTTCTACAGATTTATGTTATTGTTATCATCCGTGTATTTCATGTTTTAGTTGTTAAGGTATTTAGTTTTTAGGTTTTTTTCTTTTCAGTTTTATTAGTTTTTATATATATATATTTTTTGTTTTCCAGTTTTTTTTTCATTTTAGTTTTTTTTCTTCTTTAGTTTTAAGTTTTTTTTTATTCTCATTACTAAAGTGCTACAGGTCAAACATTTTCCTGGCGTGGAGTCTCTTTGATAAGTTGTAAATCCAGAAAAGTCAAGCCAAAAGTCACTACAACCAATAAAGCTTTGAATATTTCCCTCAACAACCCGATGACATCATAACAATAATCACAAAATAAGAAAATCCCAACACGATTATTTTACTAATCTACAAATTTCACAACACGTAAAATTACACATCATAAAAGATTACATCGCACCATTACTCCACACTTTCTTAATGAACTAAACATTATTTCACAGCGGCATTAGCTTATGAGGCTCATTTTTCAGGGGCTTTGTTGGTCCGCCTCCTGTTCCTCCGCTTTCCTTTTCTTTTTCTTTTACATCTTAAATTTCTGGCCAAGGGTGAAAAAAGTAACAAAAAGCCCCCCCCCCCTCTCCCTCTAGCTACCTGTCCCTATAAAGAAGACAGTAAGAGAAATATACAAAAAAAAAAAAAAAAAAAAAAAAAAAAAAAAAAAAAAAAAAAAAAACCGCTGACCTACCTGTCCCTATAAAGAAGACAGTAAGAGAAATATATAAAAAAAAAAAAAAAAAAAAAAAAAAAACGCTAGCTACCTGTCCCTATAACGAAGACAGTAAGAGAAATATACCCAAAAAAAACAAAAATAAAAAAACGCTAGCTACCTGTCCCTATAAAGAAGACAGTAAGAGAAATATACCCCCCCCAAAAAAAAAAAAAAAAAAAAAAAAACGCTAGCTACCTGTCCCTATAAAGAAGACAGTAAGAGAAATTACCCAAAAAAAAAGAATGAAAAACGCTAGCTACCTGTCCCTATAAAGAAAACTAAGAGAAATATACCCAAAAAAAAAAAAAAAAAAAAAAAAAACGCTAGCTACCTGTCCCTATAAAGAAGACAGTA
>JACEEZ010001101.1:450000-452500 GCA_016584305.1 Chionoecetes opilio | reverse complement strand
TACTCTCTCTCTCTCTCTCTCTCTCTCTCTCTCTCTCTCTCTCTCTCTCTCTCTCTCTCTCTCTCTCTCTCTCTCTCTCTCTCTCTCATATTCCGAGAAACATGATGACTGTTGATATGAGATCATTAACCTGCAATAATTACCTCACCTGTCATTAATCAGAAGATCCATTTGTGCTGCTAATTAATGTTGTCACACGGAAAAATAGTGACAAGAAGAAAAAAACAGACCTGTACTTTACGCGATTTTTCCAGACACCTTTAAATGTTGTATCTATCTATCAATACCTTTACCTGCCTACCTATCTGTCTATTTTACGCAATTTTTCAGATATCTTCCAATGTTGTATAGATCTATTTACTTTTACCTGCCTACCTATGTATCTATTCACCTACACATGAATTTTGAAGAGACTATTTATATATCTAACAGACCAAACTGACATTTTTTTATATCAATATATATATATAACAGACCAAACTGACCTTTTTTTATATCAATATTTATATAACTGACCAAACTGACCTTTTAGATCACTTTATATAACAGACCAAACTGACCTTTTAGATCACTTTATATACTGACCAAGATAAGATAAGATAAGATTTTCATCCTATCTAGACACTTTGCAAGTACCAACTACAAGGTTATTGACTATACAAAGCGCCGCCACGTCAGCATGAACTAGGCGGACTCGAACCGCTGACCGAATGCACAGGGACGCTGCACATTGGTAACTCACGTCTCTACCAACCTTGCCACCCTGACGGGCATATACTGACCAAACTGACCTTTTAGATCACTTTATATAACTGACCAAACTGACCTTTTAGATCACTTTATATAACTGACCAAACTGACCTTTTAGATCACTTTATATAACTGACCAAACTGACCTTTTAGATCACTTTATATAACTGACCTAACTGACCTTTTATATAACTATCTACCAGTACCAATCATGTATTCACCTACGTATATGTTTATTAACTTATCAATCTATCTATTCAGTATTCACCTACACATCAATTTCAAGATACCCTATTTAAATAATTGACCTTTTATATAATGATCTACCTGTACCAATCATGTATTCACTAACGCTATGTATCACCTTATCAATACACCTGCTTTATTTATTTACCTGCATAAATATGAGACAGGTGTACATAAATTACATCTGCCGATCTGCCCTGAACTAAAAATGCCAGTCAGGGAAAAGAGGATTACTTCGTCAGTGGAAAACGAAATACCTGTCTGAATAAAGAGAGAGAGAGAGAGAGAGAGGAGATGAGAGAGGAGAGAGAGAGAGAGAGAGAGAGAGAGAGAGAGAGAGAGAGAGAGAGAGAGAGAGAGAGAGACATGTTGGCTGATGAGGAGTCTTAGGATGGCAGAGAGGCGTATCAGGAGTGTTGTGTTGGGTCTGGGAACAGTGCCAAGGAGAGTGGGCGGAGGGGGGATAGAAGAGTTGTAGACAGGGAAGGATGATAGGGATGGAGGGGGGAAATAGGGAGAAAAAGGTGGAAGAGAGGGAGAGGGGGGTGTTGGATGGAGAGAAGGAAGGTGAGGAAAGGATGGAGAAGGGGAGGTAGGGATGGAGGGGTGGAAATAGGAAGGGGGTGAAAGGAGGGAGAGTGGAAAGAGAGGGAGGGAAGTATAGAAAGGAGGGAGGGAAGAGAAAGGAGAAGGGATGGAGGGTGAAGGAGTGCATGAGGAAAAGTGAGAGTTAGTTGGAAGGAAAGAGAGGAAGAGGAAGAGAAAGGGAGAGGGAGGGACAGAGGGAGAATGGAAGAGGAAGGGTGGGAGGGAAGGAGGCAGGGAGAGGGAGGGAGAGAGGAAGGGAAGGAGAGAGGAAGGGAGGGAGAGAAGGAGGGAGGGAGGGAGAGAGGAAGGGAGGAAGGGAGGGAGAAGGAGGCAGGGAAAGGGAGGGACAGAGGGAGAATGGAAGAGGAAGGGTGGGAGGGAAGGAGGCAGGGAGAGGGAGGGAGTGAGGGAGAGAGGGAGAGAGGGAGGGAGGGAGAGAGGAAGGGAAGGAGAGAGGAAGGGAGGGAGAGAAGGAGGCAGGGAGAGGGAAGAAGAGGGAGAATGAAAGAGGAAGAGAGGAAGGGAAGGAGAGAAGGAGGGAGAGAAGGAGGGAGAGAGGAAGGGAAGGAGAGAAGGAGGGAGAGTGAGGGAGCCAAATACAAGATACTTTTCAGACTTTTTCTTTCATCTCCTATTTTTTTTTCTCTCTCTTTGTCATGTCCTCCTTCTCGTTTTCTCCTTCCTGTATTTTTTGCTAAGGGTTTTTTTCGTTTGTTTTATTCCGAATCATTGGTTATTCTATTAATTAATGCCTTTGTTGAACTGTCTTGACGTTATATTACAATGGTATCTGGTCTTTGTTGCAATTATTTTTTTCTTTCTTCATTCATTATTCAATTTAATCTAGCTTTCATTTTTCTACCCACAATCATTACTAACATTTGTCTTTCTCCTCCACGTCTTTCTATTTTCTTTC
>JACEEZ010001101.1:442500-445000 GCA_016584305.1 Chionoecetes opilio | reverse complement strand
CCCCTTTTTTTTTTCAATTCCGCAAATAGGCTACTAAAAATTAAAAAAAAAGAAAAAAAAAAAAGGCCGGTCTCCCCAAATGGCTTAAAATGTTCCCTGGTCGCCGGGTTTCCCAAACGTGCCAAAATTGGATTCCCCCCGGGGGTGGCCCCTATCGGGGGACACACAGACAACACAACACTTTCGTTATATTATTATAGGGGGTTTTTTTCTTAATTTTAATATTTTTAATATTATGTAGTTGGCCTAAATATATTTTTGGGAATGTTTAATGTTACTAAAGACAGAGAAAGAGAAAGGGGAGAGAGAGAGAGAGAAGAGAGAGAAAAAAGGAAGAGGAGGAAAAGGGGGAGAAGAGAGAGAGAGAGGGAGAGGGGAGAGAGAAGAGAGAGAGAGAAAAAAAAAAAAAGTGAGTGACGCTGGACTACAATTTATTGTTTCTCTTGCCATGAAAATAAAGTTCGTTCATTAATTTAGCTATTCATTGATGCGATTTTTTTGTTGGTTATTTTAGGATGAAATTAGAATGTCAGCTGTGGTTATCTTATCTTTGGTATTTAGGATGAAATAAAAATGACGTGGGTTGTTTTGTGGTTTTGTTTTTTTGCATTTTTTTTTCTTTTTTGGCATTTCCATTTTTTGCATGTCGTGGATTTGTTGTTGTTATATTAGGATGAAATTAGAATGTCACGTGTGGTTATTATTATTCATGGATATTTTTTCACTGTGATGATATTGTGATGGTGTTAATAATGATGATGAGAACAATAACAATAAAACTAATAATAACAATAATAATGATAATAACAATAACAGTCGAAATAATAACAATGATAATGATGGAAATGATGATTGAAATAATTACGAATATGATAACGCTTTTTTTTTTAGTGATCCTTCTTCCATTTCCTCTTTTTCTTATTCATTCATTCACTTTTTTTCTTTTGTCGCAGTTTCTTTTCATAATTTCTGTCTTTACTATCAGAATTTCTTTTATTTTATTTCTATTTATATTTTTTTTCCTATTTTAATGCTTACTCTTCCATTCCCCTTTAATATAACGCACTATGTATACTAACAGTACAGTAATTACATATATAGCACATGTACTATATGCTATACTGTACACCCCTGCGCCCCCCTCCCTCCCTCCTTCACTGTACACCCCTGCGCCCCCCTCCCTCTCTCCCTCCTTCACTGTACACCCCTGCGTCCCCCTCCCTCCCTCCTTCACTGTACACCCCTGCGCCCCCCTCCCTCCCTCCTTCACTGTACACCCCTGCGCCCCTCCCTCTCTCCCTCCTTCACTGTACACCCCTGCGCCCCCCCCCTCTCCCCCCTTTCCCGTAACCCCCCGCGCCCCCTCCCCCTCCCCTTCCTGTACCCCCTGCGCCCCCCCCCCCTCCTTCACTGTCACCCCTGCCCCCCCTCCTCCCCCCCTTCACTGACACCCCTGCGCCCCCCTCCCTCCCCCTTCACTGTACCCCCTGCCCCCCCTCCCTCCCTCCTTCCTGTACACCCCCGGGCCCCCCCCCCCTTTTTCCCCCCCCCCCCCTCCTTCACTGTACACCCCTGCCCCCCCCCCCCTTCCCCCCTTTACTGTACCCCCGCGCCCCCCCCCCTCTCTCCTTTATGACCCCCTCGCCCCCCCTCTTCCCCCTCCTTCCCCCCCCCCTCCCTCTCCCCCTCCTTCCCCCGCCCCCCTCTCTCCCCCCTTCACCCCCCCTCGCCCCCCTCCTTCCCCCCTTTCCCTTCCCCCTTCCCCCTCCCCCCCCTCCTCCTTCCCCCTCCCCCCCTTTTTCCCCCTCCCCCTTTCCCTCCTTTCCCCTTTCCCCCTCCCTCCTTTTCCCCCTATTGAAAACCGGGAATTCACGAAACAAAAAAAGCCCAAAATTTTCATTCCCCTCTTAAAAATAAAAGAATAACATTAGCTAAAATTTCATTCCTTTTGGTATGTGTTTTGGTCAATAAAAATTTCATCCCTTTTTTTTCTTTTATATTATTTTGTTGTTGTTTTTTATTATTATTTTTTTTTTTTTTGTTTTTTTTTTTTTTGTTTTTTTTTTTTTTTATTTGTTTTTTTTTTTAAATTTTTTTTTTTTAATTTTTTAATTTTTTTTTTTTGTTATTAATATTTTTAAAAAAATTAATGTGGTGGGTTTAATTTTTTTTTTTTTAAAAAAAAGGAGGGGGGAAAAAAAAAAAAAAGGGGGGGAAAGGGAAAGGGGAAGAGAGAGAGAAAAGGAGAGGGGGGGGGAAAAAAAAGGAAAAAAGGGGGGGGAAAAAAAGGGGGGAAAAAGGGGGGGGAAAGAGGGCCCCCTTGGGGGGCCAAAAACGGGGGGGTTTTAAGGGGAAAAAAAAAAAGGGTTAAGAAAATTCATAGCGGCTTTACCACCTTATTGAGAAGCGAACGCGACACCTTTGTTGTTTGTGTTGCCCCAGTGTGTGGGTGGGTGGTTGGTTGTGTGTGTGTGTGTGTGTGGGTGTGTGTGTGTGTGTG
>JACEEZ010001101.1:430000-440000 GCA_016584305.1 Chionoecetes opilio | reverse complement strand
GAGGGAAGGAGGAGGAGGAAGGGAGGGAGAGAGAAGGGAAGGGTGAAGACTAAACTGAGACTGAAAAGAGGTATTATGGTGGTTTTGTCCTTACTAATTATACTCTCTTCTCTCTTTTCTCTCTCTCTCTCCTCTCTCCTCTCTCTCTCCTCCCCTTCTCCTCTCTCTCTTCTCTCTCTTTGTAAACTGACTTCCATTTCCCCCTAGTAATCATCTTTCCCTTTCCCTTCCCCATACCTCCCCTCTCCCTCCCCTCTCCCTCCTTCCCTCCCCTCTCCCTCCTTCCCTCCCCTCTCCCTCCTTCCCCTCCCCTCTCCTTCCCTTCCTCTCTCTCCCTCCTTCCCTCCTTTTCTTCCCTCTCCCTCCTTCTCTCCCTCTCTCAAGTAGTGAATGTGTGTAACGAATCCTCCAAAAGTTACCAAAGACCCTCAATAGGATCATAGAGTACCCTTACCCAGTAGCCTTTTCAGTTCCCTTCACCCTATTTTCCCTTTCCCCTTCGTTACAACACCCTTTTCTTTCCCTTGATAATCCAACCTTTACCTTTTCCCTCCCTTCCCTTTACCTCAAATCCCTTACCCTCATATCGCTACCCTAGCCTTCCTTACCTTCCCTTTACCTCAAATCCCTACCCTTGTCTCCCTTACCCTCAAATCCCTACCCTTACCCACAAATCCCTACCCTTGCCTTCCCTTACCCTCAAATCCCTACCGTTACCTTCCCTTACCCTCAAATCCCTACTCTTGCCTCCCTTACCCTTATCCTCAAATTCCCACCCTTGCTTCCCTTAACCTTAAATCCTTACCCTTACCTCCCTTACCCTCAAATCCCTTCCCTTGCCCTCAAATCCCTTCCCTTGCCCTCAAATCCCCTTTCCCTTCCTCAAATCCCTACCCTTGCCTCCCTTTCCCTTACCCTTAAATCCCTACCCTTGCCTCCCTTACCCTTAAATCCCTACCCTTCCCTCCTTTACCCTTACCCTGAAATCCCTACCCTTGCCTCCTTTACCTTCCCTTACCCTTAAATCCCTACCCTTGCCTCCATTACCCTTAAATCCCTACCCTTGCCTCCATTACCCTTGCCTTCCTTACCCTTAAATCACTACCCTTACCCTCAAATCCCTACCCTTGCCTTTCTTAACCTCCCTTACTCTCAAATCCCTACCCTTGTCTCCCTTGCACTCCCTTATCCTCAAATCCCTACCCTTATGGTTTACCTATAGATCACGAGGCGGGTTTGCTTTGGGTTTGCTTTGGTGTTTCCTCCGCCCAGGGTTCGATCCCCGCCTTGTTTAGGGAGTGAGAGCGGGTGCGTGATGCTGCGAGCTGGTGAAGGATTACCGAGGCTTGTGTGGAGACGAGGCGACGGCGATAAGGATGAAGGGATGGCGCTGAGGATGTTGATAGGATGAACTTGAAGGGTAAGAGGTTGACGAAAAGATGACGTTAAGAATGACAGTGAGGATGACGGTAGGATGAAAAGATGACGTTAAGGATGAAGGTATGATGCCGATATGAACTTTACGGTAAGACGGACGAAAAGATGACGAAAAGATGACGGTATGATGACGATATGAACTTGAGGGTAAAGAGGAAGAAAATATGACGTTATGGATGATGGTACGATGACGATATGAACTTGAAGGGTAAAATGGAGGACTAGAAGATGACTTAATGTATATTTTGAGAATTATGATAATGTATTTTTGCAGGATTGTATTTTTTCATTATATACACATTTATCATCTCTCCTCTCCTCTCCTCTCCTCTATCCTATTCTCTCCTCTTCCCTCCTTTCCTTTCCATTCATTCCCCTTCCTTTCCTTTCCTTTAATTTAATTTCCTCTTCCTCTGTCTCATATGTAGACTTAATATTTCTCTCCCTTCGTCTTTCTGTCTCAAAAAAAAAAAAAATATAAACAACAACTTTCCACTACACACACACACACACAACACAACATCAACCCTCACCAACATCACAACAACCACCCTATCATCACAAAAACACACACCACCCCACACACACACACACACACACACACACACACCACACACACAAACACAAACACACACACCACACACACACCACACACAAACGCACACACCACACACACACACACAACCACACACACACACACACACACAACACACACACAAAGCGCGCAAAACCCACCACACACACAAACACACACACACACACACACACACACACACACACAACGCACACACACACAAAACACACAAACACACACACACACACACAACACATATTTGCATTTCCCTTCATTCAAACCCCTTACGCTGCACCTTCTTGGAATCGGATCTCAATAAGTGGATCATCTCCCCCCATGAATAAGCATTGAAGTAACGGGTTTTGATCTCCCTTGAGGCTACAGTGGTAAGATTTGTGGGTTTCTGGGTTGTAGTATGACGAGGTATTGGGCTGACGAGGAGGAGGAGGAGAGATCTTGAACTTGATAAGGGATGGAGAGAGAGAAAGGGAAGGAGAGAGTGGGAGGAGAAAGGGAGAGAGGGGGGGAAAGGGAGGGGGAGGGAGAGAGAGAAGGGAGTGTTGGAAGGAGGGAGAGAGAGGAAGGAGAGAGAGAGAGAGAGAGAGAGAGAGAGAGAAGAGAGAGAGAGAGAGAGATAGAGGGGGAGAGAGAGAGGGGGGAGAAGAGAGGAGAGGACAGGAGAGTGAGAGAGGAGGAGAGAGAGAGGAGGGAGAAGGGATGGAGGGAAGGATAGAGGAGAGAGAGGGTGTGGAGGGAGGGAGGGAGACGAAGGGGGAGGGAGGGAGGAGAGAAGGGGAGGGAAGGGGGAGGGAAGGAGAGGGAGGAGGAGAGAAGAGAGAGGAGAGAGGAGAGAGAGAGGAGAGAGAGAGTGGGAGAGGGTTAGAGAGAGTGAGGAGAGCAGATGAGAGAGAGAGAGAGAGAGAGAAGGATGGGATGGCGGGAGGGATTTTAAAGATGGGTTGCAAGTGAGGATAATGATGCTGAAGGTAAGATGTGATGGCGTTCTCTCTCCATTTCTCCTCCTCTCTCTCTCTCTCTCTCTCCGCAGGATGATGAAAAGTGTTTTGTTTTCATTCTGTATTCATTTTCTCGGGGGATTATGTGAGATAGGAAGGTCTGACATGAGAGAGAGAGAGAGAGAGAAGAGAGGAGGGAGAGAGGGGGAGAGAGAGAGAGAGAGAGAGAGAGATAAGAGAGAGAGAGAGGAGATAGAGAGAGAGAAGAGAGAGAGAGGAGAGGGGGAGAGGGGAGGAGAGAGATCGAGGAGAGAGAGAGAGAGAGAGAGAAGGAGAGAGAGAGAGGGGAGAGACGAGAGGGGATGACAGTATTAGAAGAGAAATTATATATTGAGTTTGCTTTTTGTGCTAATGCTGAATTTTTCCTGATTCTCTCCATAGTTAGACCATTTCAGTTAACGATAAAACACACTTCTCTCCAAATTATTATTAACAGTAGTTTGTCGAGGTTCAAGAAAGACGTATCATAACACTTAACTACGCATGAAACTATTACAATCTTCCCTTATTCCCTTTTATGAACACTCTCCCAAACCTAAAAAAAATAAATAATGTATCTAAGGTAACTTTAAAAACCATGAGATAAAAGTTTTGACTCAGCACGACTAAATTTTTTACTTTATCAACTTACAACTCATTTTATGTTTTGATATTGACGTCAAAGTAAGATTTTTTTTTATTTCTCCCTATTTTTCAACCCTCTACGGAAATTAATCTCTACAATTGATCCTCGCGGCCTCTTGTAGCTTCCTTATTTTATTATGTAATTGATGCAAAGGCTAAAAAGATAGAGTAAATAAAGCCGAGCAAATAAATATAGGTCGTAAATATTTTGTAGAGAAGGTAATGTTCATAAAAGGAAAAGAAAATGTACCCAGTTCTAAAAAATTCATCGTTTTTTTTCCGCATCGTTGGTAAGCTTTGAGCGATGTATAATGTGTTTGAATAATGAATGAGTGAAGGATGGAACACTTACGGGCGATGCTGCGACGACCGTGACGCAGGCCTAAACCTCGGGGCCGTGGGGGGGGGTCACCTGTGGGTCTTGTTTTTGTTCACCTGGGGGAGAAATAAATAAGTAAATAAATAAATCAATAAAAACTTAACTAAAATAGAAATAAAATAAAAATGGATACATGAAAAAAACCTCCTATTTAGTGGATTTTGAATGAATAAGTAAATATATAAATAAATAAATACATAAATAAATAAATAAAAACAAAACTGATATAAAAATTAATATGGATAAATGGATAAAAAAACCTCCCAAAGTGGATTTTGAATGAAAAATGAAAAATGAAAAAGTAAATAAATAAGTAAAGGAATAAAAAAAAAATGAAATATAAATATAAATGGATAAATGCATAAAATAAACTCCTAAAGTGGATTTTGAATGAATAAGTAAATAAATAAGTAAAGAAAAAAAAATGCATATAAATATAAATGGATAAATGGATAAAATAAACTCCTAAAGTGGATTTTGAATGAATAAGTAAATCAATATGTAAATGGATAAATAAATCAAAACACAACTGAAATAGAAATAAAAATGGATAAATGGATAAAAAAAAAACCTAAACTGGATTTGGCCCATAATTGATTGTGTGTGTGTGATTTATTAATGTAGCTTTTCTCATATTTTTCTTGATTTAGTTTTCTATTTGCACTTTCCATATCACTACATTTTCACCTCATTTCATCTTTTCTCTCACAATTTTTGGGTTCAATTTTTTCCATTGTCATCGTTTTCATTTTAATAATTCAATTTTCGCATCACTTCCATCATCATTATAATCATTTCTCCTCCTCCTCCTCCTCCTTCTTCTTCTTCTTCTCCTCCTCCTCCTCCTCCATTATTCATCTCGTCGTCTTCGTGCTTCTCCTCTAATCTCCATCACTCAACTCCTCACCTCCATTACGTTCCTCCTCCCCCCCCCCCCTCTCCTCCTCCTCCTCCTCCTCCCCCTCCTCTTCCTCTTCCTCCTCATTCAACGTATGGACAGGTAAGCACAGGTAGACAGACGAGGAACACACCTTGTCGTTCTGTCCATCTGACCCCTTCAACCTTGTCTCCTGTCCTCTACCACTCTCCTAACAGCATCACACACACACACACACACACACACACACACACACACACACACACACACACACATACACACACACACACACACACACACACACACACACACACACACACACACACACACACAACACGTCATCTCACACTCGCTCAATAGTAAGGTATTATGTGGGTCAGGTCATGGATAATTGATACGTGTTGTGATTCTGATTTGTCGCTATATATTTTTTTCGTTTAAATGTTGCTTCCTGGTTTGATATTTTACGTTTATTAGTTGTCTGTCTCTATGTCTCTGTCTCTCTGTTTGCCTATTTGTGTCTCTGTTTCTCTGTTTGTCTATTTGTGTCTCTGTCTCTCTGTTTGTCTATTTGTGTCTCTGTCTCTCTGTTTGTCTATGTGTGTCTCTGTCTCTCTGTTTGTCTATTTGTGTCTCTGTCTCTCTGTTTGTCCATGTGTGTCTCTGTGTCTCTGTTTGTCCATGTATGTCTCTGACTCTCTGTTTGTCCATGTGTGTCTCTGTTTCTCTGTTTGTCCATGTGTGTCTCTGTCTCTCTGTTTGTCCATGTGTGTCTCTGTGTCTCTGTTTGTCCATGTGTGTCTCTGTGTCTCTGTTTGTCCATGTGTGTCTCTGTCTCTCTGTTTGTCCATGTGTGTCTCTGTTTGTCCATGTGTGTCTCTGTTTCTGTTTGTCCATGTGTGTCTCTGTTTCTCTGTTTGTCCATGTGTGTCTCTGTCTCTCTGTTTGTCCATGTGTGTCTCTGTTTCTCTGTTTGTCCATGTGTGTCTCTGTGTCTCTGTTTGTCCATGTGTGTCTCTGTCTCTCTGTTTGTCCATGTGTGTCTCTGTTTCTCTGTTTGTCCATGTGTGTCTCTGTCTCTCTGTTTGTCCATGTGTGTCTCTGTGTCTCTGTTTGTCCATGTGTGTCTCTGTTTCTGTTTGTCCATGTGTGTCTCTGTTTCTCTGTTTGTCCATGTTGTCTCGTTTCTCTGTTTGTCCATGTGTGTCTCTGTCTCTCTGTTTGTCCATGTGTGTCTCTGTCTCTCTGTTTGTCCATGTGTGTCTCTTGTTCTGTCTTTTTTGTCCATTGTGTGTCTCTGTTTCTGTTTGTCCATGTATGTCTCTGTTTCTCTGTTTGTCCATGTGTGTCTCTGTTTCTCTGTTTGTCCATGTGTGTCTCTGTCTCTCTGTTTGTCCATGTGTGTCTCTGTGTCTCTGTTTGTCCATGTGTGTCTCTGTGTCTCTGTTTTTTCCATGTGTGTCTCTGTTGTCTCTGTTTGTGTCCATGTGTGTTCTCTGTGTCTCTTTGGGTTGTCTCTGTTTGTCCATGTGTGTCTCTGTGTCTCTGTTTGTCCATGTGTGTCTCTGTGTCTCTGTTTGTCCATGTGTGTCTCTGTGTCTCTGTGTCTCTGTTTGTCCATGTGTGTCTCTGTCTCTCTGTTTGTCCATGTGTGTCTCTGTGTCTCTGTTTGTCCATGTGTGTCTCTGTTTCTCTGTTTGTCCATGTGTGTCTCTGTGTCTCTGTTTGTCCATGTGTGTCTCTGTTTCTCTGTTTGTCCATGTGTGTCTCTGTCTCTCTCTGTTTGTCCATGTTTTTTTCGTCTCTGTTTCTTTTCTTTGTTTGTCCATGTGTGTCTCTGTCTCTCTGTTTGTCCATGTGTGTCTCTGTTTCTCTGTTTGTCCATGTGTGTCTCTGTCTCTCTGTTTGTCCATGTGTGTCTCTGTTTCTCTGTTTGTCCATGTGTGTCTCTGTCTCTCTGTTTGTCCATGTGTGTCTCTGTTTCTCTGTTTGTCCATGTGTGTCTCTGTTTCTCTGTTTGTCCATGTGTGTCTCTGTTTGTCCATGTGTGTCTCTGTTCTCTGTTTGTCCATGTGTGTCTCTGTTTCTCTGTTTGTCCATGTGTGTCTCTGTTTCTCTGTTTGTCCATGTGTGTCTCTGTTTCTCTGTTTGTCCATGTGTGTCTCTGTTTGTCCATGTGTGTCTCTGTCTCTCTGTTTGTCCATGTGTGTCTCTGTTTCTCTGTTTGTCCATGTGTGTCTCTGTTTCTCTGTTTGTCCATGTGTGTCTCTGTTCTCTGTTTGTCCATGTGTGTTCTCTGGTCTCATTTGTTTGTCCATGTTTTGTCTTTTTTCTGTTCTCTGTTTGTCCATGTGTGTCCTGTTTCTCTGTTTTGTCCATGGTGTGTCTCTTTTTTGTCCATGTTTTGTCTCTGTCTCTCTGTTTGTCCATGTGTGTCTCTGTTTGTCCATGTGTGTCTCTGTTTGTCTATGTGTCTCTGTTTCTCTTTAATCATTGTTATTATTCTCGTATCATTATTATTGCTATTTTCCTCCTCCTCTTCCTTATGCTTCCGTTTATCAAGGCACGCATGACACTTTTTTTCTCCTAATTCTTCATGGTGTAGTATTCTTCCTCTTTCTCATTTCCTGTTCCTCTAATTACACTCTTTGGTTGTCTCTTTGTCCTTCCTTATTTTCTTTCTCTCATAACTCTCTCTCTCTCTCTCTCTCTCTCTTCTCTCTCTCTCTCTCTCTCCTCTCTCTCTCTCTCTCTTCCCTCTCTCTCTCTCTCTTCTCCTCCCTCTTCTCTCCTACCCGTCTCTCTCTTTCCATCAGTCTCCATCTCATTCTACTTCCCTTTATCTTCTAAGAGTCAAGTTTCCTTCGTCCCTTATTCTCATCTTACGTACATCATCACATTATTCTCCTTTTCTTCTTCCTCCTTCTCTTATCACTATTCTCACTCTTATTCCCTTCTCACTTATTCTTATTCCCTTTTTATTTATTCCTCGAGTAGGTTTTTTAATTTTGGGGGTAATCATCTTCCGTATATTATCACGTTATTCTCTTCTTCGTTATTCTCCTCTTCGTTATTCTCCTCTTCGTTATTCTCCTCTTCGTTATTCTCCTCTTCGTTATTCTCCTCTTCGTTATTCTCCTCTTCGTTATTCTCCTCTTCGCTATTCTCCTCTTCGCTATTCTCCTCTTCGTTATTCTCCTCTTCGTTATTCTCCTCTTCGCTATTCTCCTCTTCGCTATTCTCCTCTTCGTTATTCTCCTCTTCGTTATTCTCCTCTTCGCTATTCTCCTCTTCGCTATTCTCCTCTTCGTTATTCTCCTCTTCGTATTCTCCTCTTCGTTATTCTCTCTTCGCTATTCTCCTCTTCGCTATTCTCCTCTTCGTTATTCTCCTCTTCGTTATTCTCCTTTCGCTATTCTCCTCTCGTTATTCTCCTCTTCGTTATTCTCCTCTTCGCTATTCTCCTCTTCGTTATTCTCCTTCGCTATTCTCCTCTTCGTTATTTCCTCTTCGCTATTCTCCTCTTCGCTATTTCCTCTTCGTTATTCTCCTCTTCGTTATTCTCCTCTTCGCTATTCTCCTCGCTATTCTCCTCTTCGTTATTCTCCTCTTCGTTATTCTCCTCTTCGCTATTCTCCTCTTCGTTATTCTCCTCTTCGCTATTCTCCTCTTCGTTATTCTCCTCTTCGTTATTCTCCTCTTCGCTATTCTCCTCTTCGTTATTCTCCTCTTCGTTATTCTCCTCTTCGTTATTCTCCTCTTCGCTATTCTCCTCTTCGTTATTCTCCTCTTCGCTATTCTCCTCTTCGCTATTCTCCTCTCCTCCTTATTTGCTCTTCCTTCTCCTTTCACTATTCTCCCGTTTTTAATTCACAGAAAGGGTTGAATAAATAATAAATCAAAATAAATCAAAACCACAAACCTCCTTACCCCGCAAAAAAAATATACACACAACACCCCCCCAAAAAAGACAAATAAAATTACCCCCCAAAAAAGACAAATAAAATTACCCCCCAAAAAAGACAAATAAAACTACCCCCCAAAAAAAGACAAATAAAACTACCCCCCAAAAAGATAATAAAACTACCCCCAAAAAAAGATAATAAAACTACCCCCCAAAAAAAGATAATAAAACTACCCCCCAAAAAATAAATAAAACGACCCCCTAAAAACGATATATAAAACTACCCCCCAAAAGACAATAAAACTACCCCTCCAAAAAAAAGATAAATAAACTACCCCCAAAACGATAATATAAACTACCCCCCAAAAAAGATAAAATAAAACTACCCCTCCAAAAAGATAAATAAAACTCCCCCCCCCCCAAAAAGATAAATAAAACTACCCCCCCCTCCCCCAAAAAAAAACTACCCCCCCAAAAAGATAAATAAAACTACCCCCCTAAAAAAGATAAATAAAAGTACCCCCCAAAAAAAGATAAATAAAACTACCCCCCAAAAAAAGACAAATAAACTAACCCCCCAAAAAAAGATAAATAAAACTACCCCCCCAAAAAAGACCAAATAAAACTAACCCCCCCAAAAAGACAATAAAACTAACCCCCCAAAAAAGATAAATAAAACTACCCCCCCAAAAAAGATAAATAAAACTACCCCCAAAAGATAAATAAAACTCTCCCCCAAAAAAGTATAAATAAACTACCCCAAAAAAAATGAAACTAAAACTACCCTCCAAAAAAAGATAAATAAACTACCCCCCCAAAAAAGATAAATAAAACTACCCCCAAAAAAAAAGATAAAAAAACTACCCCCCCAAAAAAGATAAATAAAACTACCCCCCAAAAAAAAGATAAAAAAACTACCCCCAAAAAAAGATAAATAAAACTACCCCCCAAAAAAAAGATAAAAAAAACTACCCCCCAAAAAAGATAAAAAAAACTAACTCCCAAAAAAAGATAAATAAAACTACCCCCCACAAAAAAAGATAAATAAAACTACCCCCCAAAAAAAGATAAATAAAACTACCCCCCAAAAAAAGATAAATAAAACTACCCCCCAAAAAAAGATAAATAAAACTAACCCCCCCCAAAAAAAAAAAAACTACCCCCCAAAAAAGATAAATAAAACTACCCC
>JACEEZ010001101.1:420000-425000 GCA_016584305.1 Chionoecetes opilio | reverse complement strand
ACAGTCTTCCTACTCATATTAAGAACACCAAATGTATGTCTACTTTTAAAAAGAAGCTTACAAGCTATCTTTTAATGCTTGACCATTAACTTTACTTGATGTCATGACATTTATATGATTACACACCTTTGTATGACTATTTTATCATTTTACGTTTTTCTTACTTTTAAATGACAACATACTTGTGTATGACTGTTTTTACTATTTAGTTATACTTATGTTAATCTTTATTATTTACTATCCATGTATTTTACTATTTTAAGGTACACACTTTGTGTTATTTTACTTGTATTTATTCTTACTTTATTGATATTCGCATTTTGTATATATAGATGTTACGTATTTAACTTGTAAATGGAAAAATATTTATGATCTGATGTTCATTTATTCTCTTTGTCATTGTATTCTCTTTCAGATTTATTCTTATTGTGTACACACTTTGTTCTTCTATGATTTATTAATTTTACGTGCTATGAATTCGCATATGTACTTACTATAAGAGACAAAATAAACCGTTGTACAGATACAATAATTCTATGATTACTTCAGTGTATCTCTCAGAATTTAGTTCAGTCTGTATCCTCTCTTCTGTCAGTCTTATCTCTCTTGTCCCTCTCTCTCTCTCAGCAATTCTAATCACTTTACGTCTCTACACACATCGCGACACATACACATAAAAAATACGTGTACAGAATTACCATAATCAGTCAAGGTATCCAGAATTTTGGCTCCTGGCGGACACTAACGTAATTCTGTCTACCAAAAGAGATTCTGAATGTGTACATATGTGTTGCAATTACTCTAAATATACACATTCTATGCATACACTACGAAACTCTACTCATGGCTCAGACGAAAACTATCGTCTCTTTCTCATTCTTGTTCTCTCATACTCTCTCTCACTCTCTCTACTCTCCTCTCTTCTCTCTCTCTCTCTCTCTCTCTCTTCTCTCTCTCTCTCTCTCTCTCTCTCTCTCTTCTCTCTCTCTCTCTCTCTATTCTCTATATATTATATATTATATATAATTATTCATTCTCTCCTCTCTCTCTCTTCTCTCTCTCTCTCTCTTTCTCCTCTCTCTCCTCTTCTATTATTTCTTCTCTATTATCTTATTTCTCTCACTCTCTCCTCTCTCTCTTCTCTCTCTCTCTTCTTTCTCTCTCTCTCTCTCTCTCTTTCTGTTTTCTATACTTCTCCTCCTCTCTCTTCTCTCTCTCTCTCTCTCTCTCTCTCTCTCTCTCTCTCTCTCTCTCTCTCTCTCCTCTCTTCTGTGTTTCTCTCATCGTTCTCTCTCTTCTCTCTCTCTCTCTGTCTCTCTCTCTCTCTCTCCTCTCTCTCTTTCTCTCTCTCTCTCTCTCTCTCTCTCTCTCTCTCTCCTCCCTCCCTTCACTTTCTGACGATATCAAGAAACAGTTTGCATGAAAAAAGTCTTGTTACTCCAATGCAATCAACGTAATCGATGGAAAAGGTTGAAGGAATTTTTGTTTTCCTATATTTCTTTCTATTCTTTTTACGTCTTCTTTTGTCCCTGTTTTTTTCCCAAGATTATTTTTGCGTACACATTTTCTTTTCCTTCCATTCGTCTTTGTCCTATTCATTTCCCATCATCCCTTTTCATCCCTAACGACCCGCTCTATATTGTGAATTTACATCTCTCTTTCTCCCTCTCTCTCTCTCTCTCTCTCTCTCTCTCTCTCTCTCTCTCTCTCTCTCTCTCTCTCTGTTGGTAGCATGAATACACACAATTAGTATACATGTCACCTGTTCACGTCACAACAGGTAAAACAGGTAAGTGAAGTAAGTAAGTAAGTAAGTAAGTAAGTAAGTAGTGTAAAGACCTACGAGTCATTACAGGTATTCTGACGTGACGTGTATTGAAGGTTACATGTATGATTATGACGTCCTTGGGAAGACCTCGGGATGGTGAAGTTAAGTCAAGTTATGGTGACACACGTGAATGACATGTCTCTGATACTTGATTACAGGTAATAACATCTCTCTCTCTCTCTCTCTCACGATTACAGGTATTGTGTTTAATGTACAGGTGAGAGAATAAGGCAGTGGCGGAACTGCGGGGGGGCACGTGCCCCCCCGTCTAAGGGTGGTGCCCCCCGGGTGCCCCCCATTTTTACAGCCCTTGTTCCGCCACTGGTCGTGACTCACCGTGACGCCTTGTTACAGGTACACTACGGGATAATTACTCGTTAATTAAGCGTCAGAATGCTTGTTACTAACGCCAATGGTTGGTGGTTGCAGTTATACGCCACATCGCAAATCCTTAACTTTCTTCTGGTGATCAGTAAGTCCACTTCATAGCCAGCCAACCAAACCAAATTAGTTTCCTATTGCAACATTTTCTTTAATGAATAAGTTTATCGGTGGACTATACAGTATATAGGACATCGAGGAAGGAAGGGGAGAGAGGGGATGAGACGGAGGAGGGGGAGTTAAGCCTAAGGAAACGAGAGAGAGGAGTGGTTATGGGCATCGAGAAAGTCACTAACTCAGTAACCTCATAGCCTTTCCTTCATCATAGCGTAGTTCTCCATATACCGTACAAAGTGCTATGAACAAACATATAATAACCTCACTCAGTCCTACACACACGATGAAGGAAAGAAATATCACAAGGAAAACATGACGACACAAGATGGCTGGCTACTCACGGCAACTAACAGCTCAGTGGGCCTCCTGCACCTTGCTTCCGGCCTGCTTCCTGCCTTCACCCGGCCTGCCCGAAGCTTGCAGGCAGCAAGGGTACCTAAACACACCACAACACAAACGGTAACGCTATAGTTGGTTACGCGAACCCTCTGAATGCGTTACACAACAAACAAATAAGAGTAAGCGGCAGACCACCCGTCCTGCACACCACCGCCGCCAAGCCTCCAGCCTCCCGCCTCCCTCCCGCTGAAGTTCACGAGGCAAGTACCAAACGACTCGCAAAGCCTCGACACTTTAGTTTCATTTCAGTTTTCTCCTTGATTCTTGTACTGTGACTTGTTTAACTTAACTTAAAGTTAAGTAACTTTATTTAACTTAAGCTCTATCGTGAGCTTTAAGGTTCTATTTGATGACAGTAAACGTGCCAGATATATATGTATACCTTGATTGTTGCAATAATTATGATCACAATCACTTCACTAATTAACTTTCTCTTTTTTTTTTTTTACATTTGTGCCTATAGCGCCTGTAGGCAGTGGTGACCCAGGGCTCGGATGGTAGGCTCTGGAGGTTCACATGAGTGCTGTGATGCTGGTTGGTCCTCGCCCGTGGTGGCGCAGGCAGGATTCTTATAGTGACGCCTGTGTATGAGAGGCTCATGCCGCCCCCCTGTGTCCTCCGATGCACTCGCAATCGAAGGTAGAGTTGATAGGCAGGGCATGTGGGTGTTCTTAGGCCACTCGACGATGCAGAAAGGTTTTGGGTTTCTTCGGGGATCGAACTTGGGTCACCGAGAACGCCAGTCGGAGACGCTAACCACTCCGCTACAGCCTCCCCTGCTTCAATTGTTTCGAAGTGTCTCTGATATGTATGAATGAGAGAGAGAGAGAGAGAGAGAGAGAGAGAGAGAGAGAGAGAGAGAGAGAGAGAGAGAGAGAGAGAGAGAGAGAGAGAGAGAGAGAGAGAGAGAGAGAGAGAGAGAGAGAGAGAGAGAGAGAGAGAGAGAGAAGAGAGAGAGAGAGAGAGAGAGAGAGAGAAAAAAAAAAAAATATATATATATCATGTTCTATTTGTTGATGTTCTTTATTTTGGATAGAACAATAAGAAGATTAAATCAAACTCCCGAGTCGGGAGTTTGATTTAATTTTGTGTGTTTGTGTGTTGTGTGTGTGTGTGTGTGTGTGTGTGTGTGTGTGTGTGTGTGTGTGTGTGTGTGTGTGTGTGTGTGTGTGTGTGTGTGTGTGTGTGTGTGCAGTGACGTAGCTACAGGGGGGGGCATGTGCCCTTCCATGAAAATCAGTGCCCCCCACATGATCAGGGCATCAGAATGACCCTGCCTCCGTTGCTATCCCCCTACTTAGCTATGCCCCCCCAGGTGCCCCCCTATTGATAGATACCTGGTACGCCACTGGAATAAAGTGCCAGGTAGCTTAGCATAATATATTTTGATATATCGAAAGTTGCTGAATGTATGAACCAGAAATACCGTGAATTGTAATGAGATAACGGAATATAGGAAAGGAAAAGGCAGTCATGTCAGCATGGAGTTATACAATGAAGTAAAAGTAGAAAGAAGTAGAAAGAAGAAGAGAAGAAGTATAAGAAGTAAAGTAGAAATAGTTGTGCCCTTCTAGTGTTACTCTGGCAAAACGGTCACATGTCTGATCGTGTTAGTGAGAAGCATAGTTGTGATGGGTGACTCGAAGTGAGGATTAACGACCCAACAGGTGATTAGCTATGGAAGATTAGCGAAGATTACAGAACCAAGAGTAGCTTTAGATGACTTAGGTGAGGATAAGGGAAACAATGAGTAGCTTTGAGGGAACACTGAGGGTATGGGAGTTAAGGTGTCTCATATACGTCATTTATAAAGATGATTTAAAAACAACCCAATAAAATTACCTGAACATCTGATAGCAATGAGATCCGAACCCTTGTTTTCAGGATGACGACAAAAAGTACACGAAACAATAACCAAAAATAAGGAAAATCTGAGTTAACCCCTTGAGACCCAGAACGTAATTTTCATTGTAATTTGACTACCAATAGACGATTTTAATTAATATAAGCAATATTTTATAGATATGACCTGTTTAGTATCCTTGTCCACTAGCAATTTGGTATATTAAGTTAGTTTTCGTAATTTTATGGTAACAACAGACGATTTTTTATAGCAAAGGAAAGATCTGGGCGTGAAGGGTTAAGCGTATTATATCGCAGCGGGAGAGTAACATATTGTATGAAAATAAAAATAAATTCTCTACATCATCACCATCACCATCCATCCTCCTCACCACTCACATCACACAACACAGACAGCACCACCCCTGACCCT
>JACEEZ010001101.1:405000-410000 GCA_016584305.1 Chionoecetes opilio | reverse complement strand
TTAAGAGCTTGTATTTCACAGCAGTGGTGGCGAGGCAATGGCAATGTTGTCTGTCTAGGTATTGACCAGGCGCGTCTTACTTAAGTCAGCATTGTGGTCATGAATAACATATCGACACAAAAATAATTCGCGCAGTACCTGTGGTGATGCTTATGGCAGGTAACTTGTCGCCTACCAGTGTGCATTGTGTCTCGCGTCCCCACCCACCCATTGCATACCACGCACGCAAGCTCAAAAAGAAAGAAAGAAAGCTAAACGTATACAGCTATAAGTCACCTGGCGTTATACCAGTCCAAGCTATAACTTAAGCCTTCCCAGCTGCCTTATATCTGATCGTGACAATGCAGCAACTCTTTACCTTTTCCACCGATCTTGTTTCCGACGCCGGCATGTGAAGTCTTCCAATCAGTCAGTTATCTAATGTAGACAGGTAAAGCATCCTTGATTGACACAAGTGATAGATAGCCGGAGGGTAGATGTTTCTTTCCTCATGAGAAAAACTAGGTGTAAAAATGTGCTATCAGATTCTTATGCTTCGTGTAATTGCTCATGAAAAACTGGGTATAAAAAATTTGTATCTAATGCTTCGTGGAATGTCGGTCACAATGTATGAATCACCGAGGGTTTATTTAGAGATTATGATGTACCTTGAAAAGAAAAGCCTACCTATGAAAAGCCTTATGTTCAGTATACAGGGCAGAAAAGCCTTATGTTCAGTATACAGGGCAGAAAAGCCTTATGTTCAGTATACAGGGCAGAAAAGCCTTATGTTCAGTATACAGGGCAGAAAAGCCTTATGTTCAGTATACAGGGCAGAAAAGCCTTATGTTCAGTATACAGAGCAGAATTCGCTAGTCTTTTATTATACCTTGCTGATAACGGGGTGAGGCAAGGCACTGAGGTCTACCCACGGCTGTTGCCACGCCTTCCACTGCCTTAAGGGTGGGCCAACACACACACACACACAGGATATATAAACCAATAATAACAACACGCTCACCCCCTTCCCCTAAACTGGTTATACTCGCTCTAAATCGTGATCTCCTTTAAGCCTCGGGTATACAGTTCATTAAGCTAGAAAAACAAGAACACTTTATCACCATCAGAGAACCAATAGGGATGAGTTACGTCAGCCCACCGGAGGGAAAGGTAGACTGAAGAGGTGATGAAGAGGTAGAGGATGATTGAAAGGTCGAGTCATTTACCAGAGGTTGATTTCGTATGAGATTATCACACCCAAGATCAATAGACATTTAAAGTAGTAGTAGTAAAGTAGTAGTAGTAAAGTAGTATGTAAAGTAGTAGTAGTAAAGTAGTATGTAAAGTAGTAGTAGTAAAGTAGTATGTAAAGATAGTATGTCTATTAATCTTGATCACGCCCACCCACTCGTCTCTCCAGCCGCTCCCTTCAACGCCTAAATTATTCACGCCAACTGTTTCTTCTTTCAATGAATAAATATTTGTTGTAGAAATATAATCACCGTATATCATATTTGACTTTGTTGAGTTACGATACGAGAGAGAGAGAGAGAGAGAGAGAGAGAGAGAGAGAGAGAGAGAGAGAGAGAGAGAGAGAGAGAGAGAGAGAGAGAGAGAGAGAGAGAGAGAGAGGTGAGTGTTACATACCACCACACATGACCTAAAATTCCTATCTGCGGTCATCTTGAGGCTGCTTTTATGCACAGAGAAAGAGACAGAGTGAGAGAGAGAGAAAGAGAGAGAAAGGGAGGGTGAAGAGAGGGACAGGATGGACGAGGGAAGAGTGACAACGAAGGGAAAGAGAGAAAGGGAGGAATGCAATGGGTGGAAACTTGCATTTACACACACACACACACACACACACACACACACACCCCACACACACACACACACACACACACACACACACACACACATATAACAAATAAAACAACACTACACTGAAAGAAAATAAAACTCACCAAAATCAGACTTAAAGCATACAAACACAAACTAACACACTAACACAACAACTAATCCTCAACTCTTGCTGTGATGGCCATTCCTCACTTTTAACGAGGCGAACAGACACCCTCCCTCCCCCCCTCCTCCTCCCCTGCCCCCCTCCCCCCCACACGCTTCCCTCTGTCTGTGTTCTGGTCTGCGAGTTTCGATTTGCTACGAGCTCTTCTAAGCAAACGAGTCCAATTGTCGACTACCCAACCTGAAACATTCCCAAACAATAGAACTCCCCGCCTGGTGAATGCCCAAAGATCTCTCTCTCTCTCTCTCTCTCTCTCTCTCTCTCTCTGTCTGTCTGTCTGTCTGTCTGTCTGTCTGTCTGTCTGTCTGTCTGTCTGTCTGTCTGTCTGTCTGTCTGTCTGTCTGTCTGTCTGTCTCTGTCTGTCTGTCTGCTCTTCTCTCTCTCTCTCTCTCTCTCTCTCTCTCTCTCTCTCTCTCCTCTCTCTCATCTCTCTCTCTTCCTCTCTCTCTCTCTCTCTGTCTCTCTCTAACTCTAGTCTCTTTCTAACTCTCTCTCTCTCTCTCTCTCTTCTCCTCTCTCTCCTCTCTCTCTCTTCTCTCTCTCTCTCTCCCTGTCTCTTTCTAACACTGTCTCTCTCTAACTCTGTCTCTTTCTAACACTCTCTCTCTCTCTAACTCTGTCTCTTTCTAACACTCTCTCTCTCTCTTCCTTATGCTTCTTATCCTTTGTTCCTTACTCTTTCTTTTTCTTCCTCTCCCCCTTTCCTATTCTTGATATTCTCTCTTTCCTGTCTTCTCCTTTATCCTATTCTTTTTCCTTTCCTTTCTCTTTCGTTTTTCTATTTCTTCATCTCCCTTTCGTATTCCTGACATTTTCTCTCCTTTCTTCCTCTCTATCCTATTTTTTTCCTTCTCAAGTTTTTCTATTTTTTCTTCTTTTCTATTTCCTTCATTTCCTTCTCCTTTCTCCCTATTCTTCATATCTCTCTTATTTTCTTCATTCTCATTACTTGTCTATCCTCTCCTTAGGCTATAATTATTTTTCTCACTCGCTTTTATCTTCTATTTTTTTATCCTTCAGTTATCTTATCTTTCTATTGTTTATTATCTCCTTCTTGTTCTCTCCATGTGTTCTTATCCTTCCCTTTCATTCTTATTCCTTCCATTTCTGATCTGTTCCTCAATTTCATGCCATTTCTCCTGTTTTTTTTTTTTTTTTATTATCTCCAGTCTACATTTCTTCTCTCCCTCTCTCTTGCGTTTCCTTCTCTACTCTATTCTTTCTCCCTTTTCTCCTACCTAACCCGCTGGTCTACTTAATTATTTAAGGATAAAGATATAGTAGTAGTAATGGTGGTAGTAGTAGTAGTAGTAGTAGTAGTAGTAGTAGTAGTAGTAGTAGTAGTAGTAGTAGTAGTAGTAGTAGTATAGTAGAAAGAGAAGTAGTAGTAGTAGTAGTAGTAGTAGTAGAGAAGTATTTAGTAGTAGTAGTAGTAGTAGTGATAGTAGAGTAGTAGTTAGTAAAGTAGTTACTTAGAAATTTAGTATTTAATGAAGAAAAAGTAGTAGTAGTAGTAGTAGTAGTAATAGTAGTAGTAGTAGTATAGTAGTAGTAGTAGTAGTAGTAGTAGTAGTAGTAGTAGTAGCAGTAGTAGTAGTAGTAGTAGTAGTAGTAGTAGTAGTAGTAGTACTACTACTACAGTAGTAGTAGTAGTAGTAGTAGCAGTAGTAGTAGTGTCGTTATTGTTATTGAGGATGGTGGTGGTAGATGGAAAATAATAGTAAATAGAGGTTATAATTAAATTAGAAGTTAAATTAGAAGAAATTATAGGTAAATTAGAGATGAAAAATTAACAAGTAAAAATAAACACACACAAATGAACTGTGAAGACGCCTTGTCACCTTTATAATTGAAAAGCCAAAACCATTACGCTGATCCTTTGTCATAACGGGTCTTTTCTTTCCGTTTCTCTTTTTCTTTCCTTACAAATCATCGTCACGAATGAAGAGTTTTGCCAACCACTGATGAATATGCATTTTGAATAGAGAAGGAGGGGAGAGAGAGGAGGGGAGAGGAGAGAGAGGGGAGACGAAGAGGGGCGAGGAGAGAGAGAGAGAGAGAGAGAGAGAGAGAGGAGGGGAGAGGAGAGAGAGAGGGGAGAAGAGAGAGAGAGAGAGAGAGGAAAAAAAAAAGGGAGAGAGGGGCGACTGAGAGAAGGAAAAGAGTAGGAAAGGGAAGGGTATAAGACATAATGGAGGGGAGACAAAGGAAAGGAGGAAGAAACAGATAAAAAGAATAAAGGAGTTGGTGGAAATAGATAAAGGCAAAGTTAAAGGTAAGGCAAGAAAAGGATGAAGAATAAATCGAAAAAGGAAGAGGAGGAGGAAATGAAGAAGAGATTGAAAGGGGAAGAAGAGGAGGAAATGAAGAAGATATTTATTGGAAGGGGAAGGGGAGAGTGAAAAAATCGAAAGGGGAAGAGGAAGAAATGAAGAAGAAATCGAAAGGGGAAGAGGAGGAGGAAATGAAGAAGATATTGGAAGAAGTGAAGGAAGAAGGAAGAATAAATCGAAAGGGGAAGAGGAAAAAATGAGGAAGAAATTGAAAGGGGAAGAGGATGAGGAAGGAAGAAGAAATCGAAAGGGTAAGAAATTGAAAGAAGTGGAGGAAGGAAGGAGGAAGTAAATACATGTGGAGTGGCTCTCTTCCTTCCTTCCTTCTTTCCTTCCAAGTCAGGATAAGGCAAGAAGAGAAAGAAGAAACCGAAGTGTAAGAAAAGGAGGAAATGAAGAAATTGAGAGCAGTGAGGAAGGAGGAAGAAAATACATGTGTGGAGTGGCTCTCTTCCTTCCTTCCTTCCTTCCTTCCTTCTTCCTTTCCTTCCTTCTTTCTTTCTTTCCTTCTTTCCCCCGAGGAGCCGCGTGGAGAGGGCCTGATGGATGGGAGGCGTGATATCCTTACCAGGCGGCGCCAGGTGTGCGGGTGCAGCCTAATGCCGCGGCGCTACCCTCCCGACGGGGCTTACAGACGTGGCGAGGAGAGCAGCCTTCCAACCAAC
>JACEEZ010001101.1:372500-400000 GCA_016584305.1 Chionoecetes opilio | reverse complement strand
TCAACAAACTAACCTTCAGACGTGACCGTAACCTGTCTAGGCGACGACGACGAGGAGGAGGAGACGAGGAGGACAGGAGGAGGAGGAGGAGGAGGAGGAGGAGGAGGAGGGGAGGAGGAGGAGGAGGAGGAGGAGGAGGAGGCATACAACCTAATCGCGAGAACGCCAAGGCAAGCCAATACTACCGTGGGAGGAAAAAACGCCTAACTTTAATCACACATTATAATACTCTTGCCACTTCCTAGGCAATCACACAAAGGCATAAAAAGGTCACAAAAATCACACATAGAAGTGCAACGCTGCATCTCATTAGTGAAAAAAGCCAGCAAGACGCAAGGATTGGGAGACACAACGACCACGACAAAGACCATTCTCATAACTTTTTCTGTGGTTTTGGAATATTTTGCATCATGATAATTGAAAGCAGCGAACAGCCATGCATGAGACCCTGTACAGCTGCCTTCCAATCACCTCCCCTCGTACACACCCTCGCGTTGAAGTCCATTAATGGGAGCTGAGGGGAGAGTGAGGGGACGCGGCTGGCTATCTCCTAAGGGGAAGTAACCGAACCGAACCGCCCAAGACCTTCCTCGCGCCCCTCTCATCCTTGCATGTTACAATTAACCTCAGAGCGACACATGGCACTCACAACCGCCACCATTCTAAACATCAGTGGTACTTTCACCCAGAGCGAAATCACTCAATAGAATGACCTACATTTATCCACAACTTTACTCGCATCACTAAATTAATAGACAGATATATTATATTATTAAGGATTATTCTCATCCTTCCGTTTCTAACCAATAGTAAGCACTTTGAGACAAATCACTCGAATAGGAAGAAAGTTTACCCAGCATCAAATCGATCAAAACTTTACTTCGCATCACTAAATTAATAGAACAGGATATTATTTATATTATTTGAAGATACGTTCATTAACCAATAACTTACTTCGCATAATAATATAGAACGGATTTATTGAATTACTTGAAGAACGTCATGAAACCAATAAACTTATTCAATCACTGAATTCATAGAACAGGATTTTATTGACATTACTTGAAGATACGTTCAAAAACCACATAAAACTTTACTTCGCATCACTGAATTCATAGAACGGGATTTTATTGATATTACTTGAAGATACGTACATTAAAACCACATAAAACTCTACTTTGCATAACTAAATTAATAGAACGGGATTTTTGTATTGATATTACTTGAAGATACTTTAAAAACACATAAAACTTAACTTCGCATCACGAAATAAATAGAGTAAGATTTTTTTTATTTTACTTGAAGATACATTAAAATCACATAAAACTTTACTTCCCATCACTCCATTAATAGAACAGGATTTTATTGATATTACTTAAGGATATTCTCCTCCCTTCCGCGTATTTTGAACCCAGTAAGTAAAAGATCACTCACTGGAGAGTGGAGACAAAATCACTCGAATGCTTACCCATCATTAAATCGATCTTAAAATTTCCCTCTCATCACTCCATTAATAGAACAGGATTTTCTTTATATTACTTGAGGATACATTCTCATCCCTTACACGTATTCTGAACCCAGTAGGTAATAGATCAAGGCAAGGGTCCGAGGGAGGGGTGAGGGAAGGGCGAGGCACTGGATGGAATGTCGCCAATAAGGGAGTTGTGACGGGGCGGACCCAGGCAACAACAAAGGTGACGCAGTGGCCTCATTCCAGAGTGTCGCGGGGTGTCCGGTGCGTCGAGGGAAGGATGGCAGATTTACGGCATTAACCCCTTGAGACCCAGAACGTAATTTTCATTGTAATTTGACTACCATTAGACGAATTTTTAGAGAGTATAAGCAATATTTATAGATATGACCTGTTTAGTATCCATGTCGACTAACTAATTTGGTATATTCAGTTACTTTTCGTAATTTTATGGCTAGATAACATACATTTTTTTATAGCAAAGGAAAGATCTGGGTGCGAAAGTACATTAATTCATCTCAGATTCAAAAGTCAGTGAGGAGCATATAAGCGGCGCAGCAAAAAGTACCTAAACACACAACATGAGCCTTAAATCTTATGGTTTTTTTTTATAATGCCACAAAGAAAGAAAATCCAGTGAGGTAAAAACTACTCATGAGCCTTAAATCTGATGTTTTCTTTATTCCACAAAGAAAATGCGGTGAGGTTAAAACTACTGAAGGAAAAAGAGAGTAGAGCCAGGATAGCATTGGTTGGCGAGGTACAGTGAGCAACCCGGCCGAGCATGACGCCGAGTTAGTTCCAGAGCGATGACTGCCATTGATACAGTGTTTAATGAAGGGTATTACGAGGCCGAGGAGCGTCCATGCAGCAATTATCTCGCCTTACGGGGCAGACTATTGTACTTTTTATAATTGGGAATAAACAGAGGCGTGTATGCGTAACGATATCAAAGTGAATACAGTATGTTGCTTATGTATGGTTTGGTAGTCTATACAATACAAAAATATTAATATGATGGTGTATTGGGTGATAGCGGTGTGGGGTGAGTGCATGGGTGAGTGAGTGGAAGGGATGATGAGTGAGTGGGTGAGTAAATGGGTGAATGAGTGGGTGGTTGGGTGGGTGGGTGGGTGGAAGGGATGATGAGTGTGTGTGTGTGTGTGTGTGTGTGCATGGGTTGGAGGATGAATAGGTGGGTGAATAAGTAGGTAGGTGGGTGAATTTGGAGGAATGGATCTCTCTCTCTCTCTCTCTTCTCTCTCTCTCTCTCTCTCTCTCTCTCTCTCTCTCTCTCTCTCTCTCTCTCTCTCTCTCTCTTGGCCAGCTATCAATAAAAAATATTCTTCAGTTCCATTCCTCGCTCATCTTTCCATTGGTTCCTCCCGTGATCTCCAAAGTCAATCAGGAAAGGATAAAAAAGATATATTCGAGGAAGAAATTTTCAGCTCTGGCAGTGATTGAGCGCCGAATTAGGAATGGAAATGAGTAATCCCGTGGAAGAACTTATTATCAAGAGGAAGATGATAAGAAAAAGAAGCTGATTGAGTTATTCTAATGAACGATTAAAGATTCCGTCATTTTTTTTCATAAGAGACTTGCAGAAGAATATGATTTGCTTAACGTTATCAAGCAAAATATTCGAGAAGTAATGCTTATTGAGGAAAGATTTGTTAATAAAGAAAAAAGTTACATTCTTCTTACAAAAACATTCTTACTTGCAAAAGAATATGATTTCCTTAACGTCATCAAGCAAAATATTCAAGAAGTAATAATTATTAAGGAAAGACAATATTGTTAGTCAAGATAAAAAGTTACATTCTTGTGGGTAGTGATGATTAAATAAACTATATTAAATCTAGATAACTCTAAAAATCTGCCAAGTAATGAAATAAGGAAAGTCAGAGAATACAAAGCCTCTCTCTCTCTCTCTCATTTGCCTAAGACGAAGCCAAAATTGAAAAAACTGAAGGAGTTGGAGAGATAGAGGGAGAGGAGTAAAAATAACCAGGAAAAAGGAAGAGGAAGAGGAAGAAGAAGAGGAGGAGGAGGAGGAGGAGGAAATGGAACAAAAATAAGGTGGGGCGAATGACCTATTACGAAAGAATAAATGATGAGAGAATCTGATTATGATGTTAATGTGCTGAAGATAATGATGGTGGTGGTGGTGGTGTGGGCGATACACAATCCATTAGACAATCGATAATGTAGAATATATTACTCATTACTTATGCTTAATTACCCTCATTAACATCTCATTCATCATTCATCCACCATCTTTTCCGGGAGTCAATACCAATCCACCCTCTATCCGCCAGTCAACGAGGATACAAAACAGGATAACCAAGATAAAGAAAATATAAGACAAAGATTAGATAAGAGATTATAAGATGAAGAAATAATGTGTAACCGGGAGCTAAAATTTAATGAAGGCGGAAGGGACAAAAAAAAATATATATTTGTCAGAAAAATGAAATCAGGAAGGAATGTATTGTGAAGGGAGGAAGTAATGGAAGTAAAAGGTACCGAATAAAGAATAGGAAATACGAGTAAAGTAAAATTAAATGTATGAAAGAAGAGGAAATAGAAAGTAGAATAGAAAGGAAGGGAAAAAAAAATAAAAAAATAAAAATCAGGAAGGAGTGTTATTGTGAAGGGAGAAAGAATGGAAATAAAAGATACCGAATAAAGAATAGGAAATTAGGGAGAAAAGTATAATGAAATGTATGCAAGAAGAGGAAATAAAAAGTAGAATAGAAAAAATGACGTAAAAAGTGGTATCTAAAAAAGCAATAGGAGAGAAAAATTAAAGTAGGAGGAAAATTTCAGTAGGCGAAAAAGTAGAAAAATATGAAATTGAGAAAAAATAGAGTAGCGTTGAAATAAGTGTGGAGGGGAATGACAATGGAAAATGCACAGTAGGGAAAATTTCAAGTAAACGCTACCGATATTAAAGTAGAGAGCTCGGCCACGTTAATGTTGGAGCGCATGTAAATTTCTTGGGGGACATTTTTCAACCATAATGGAAAAAGTTTCTATGCCGAGAGAAACACTTGCCTACATTTTCTGTTGAGCGCCAAGGTCGTGTCTATCTTTTACACCCACACACACATACACAAAAAGAAAACACACACACACACACACAACACATACACAAAAAGAAAACACACACACACACACACACACACATACACAAAAAGAAAACACACACACACACACACACACATACACAAAAAGAAAAAACACACACACACACATACACAAAAAAAAACACAACACACATACACAAAAAAAAAAAAAACACACACACATACACAAAAAGAAAAACACACACACACACACAAAAAAAAAAAACACACACACACACACTACACAAAAAAACACACACACACACACAACATACACAAAAAGAAAACACACACACACACACACACACATACACAAAAAGAAAACACACACACACATACACAAAAAGAAAACACACACACACATACACAAAAAGAAAACACACACACACACACACACATACACAAAAAGAAAACACACACACACACATACACAAAAAGAAAACACACACACACACACACATACACAAAAACAACACACACACACACACACATAAACAAAAAGAAAACACACACACACACACACACATAAACAAAAAGAAAACACACACACACACACACACACACATACACAAAAAGAAAAAACACCCGCAGAAGGGAGGGAAAGTACACTCTAGAACCATTTATTCTTTTTGTATTTCCTATGATAAACAAGGCATAACAAATACTTAAACGCATTTTGTAGTATTAAAGCTACGCATCTACTGTGAACTGTAAAAACCCGAATCTCTTTTATCTAATTAAGTATTGAAAACTAACCATGTGAAAAAAAGCGTTGCTGAAATTCTTCCTCCGATATTTTTTTAGGGTGTTTAGTAGTAGTAGTAGTAGTAGTAGCAGCAGTAGTAGTAGTTAGAAGCTAGTAGTAGTAGTAGTAGTAGTAGTAGTAGTAGTAGTAGTAGTTAGAAGCTAGTAGTAGTAGTAGTAGTAGTAGTAGTAGTAGTAGTAGTAGTAGTAGTAGTAGAAGTAGTTAAAGTTATAGTAGATAGAAGGTAGTAGTAGTTAGAAGGTAGTAGTAGAAGTAGCATGTAGTAGTAGTAGTAGTAGTAGTAGTAGTAGTAGTAGTAGTAGTAAGAGTAGTAGTGGTAGGTAATAGTAGTAGCAGTATTATAGTTTTAAGACAATGGTAGGTTAGGCAAACGATACCAACCGAGTTTTAGAGTTCCGAGAAACCAAAATCCCAGCAAGCCAGCGTGAAAACCATTGAGAGGTGAGACAAGCTGACAAGGACCTGATTTGGAGGGGTAAGTGATGGGGGGATGGGGGTGTAAGTGAGGGGGGGTATTAAATGAGAGAGACTTTGTGAGATTGGACGGAATGAAATGGGAGGAACACATCAGACTTTGTGAATTTAATGGAGTGAGTCAGGAAAAAATGAAAAAAAAAGTGTGCTTATGGGGTGATAATGATGGTGGTGATGATGAGGATATGGTAATGATGGTAAAAAAAGGACGTTAATGATGATGATGATGATGAAGAAAAAGATAAAGAAGAAAAACAAGATAATGAAAAAGAAAAAGAAAAAGATGATATTGATGATAGTATTGATGATGATAATGATGATGATGATGATGATGATAATGATGATGAAAATGAAGAAAAATATAAAGAAGAAAGATAATGAAGAAGAAAAGAAAAGAAAAAAGATGATATTGATGATAGTATTTATGATGATGATGATGATGATGATGATAATGATGATAATGATGATGATAATGATGATGAAAATGAAGAAAAATATAAAGAAGACAGAAGATAACGAAGAAGAAAAGAAAAAAGATGATATTGATGATAGTATTGATGATGATGATGACAATGGCGTAATGGTTGCTGCTAATTTTGGATACTAATTAAAGAGATGCCTCAACAAACCCAAAGTAATCAGTGGTGCAATTATTTAGTGTAATTAACTCAACCTCTCTCTGGTCTGCAATAACAGTAATTTCTCAGCCACTCCAGAAAGCTAAGCATATCTTCGCTTTTATTCATTTTTATTTCATTCATCTTCGTTTTTATTCATTTTTATTTCATTCATCTTCGTTTTTATTCATTTTTATTTCATTCATCATTCATTCATCTTCGTTTTTATTCATTTTTATTTCATTCATCTTCGTTTTTATTCATTTTTATTTCATTCATCTTCGTTTTTATTCATTTTTATTTCATTCATCTTCGTTTTTATTCATTTTTATTTCATTCATCTTCGTTTTTATTCATTTTTATTTCATTCATCATTCATTCATCTTCGTATTTATTCATTTTTTATTTCAATCATCTTCGTATTATTCATTTTAATTCATCATCTTCGTTTATCATTTTTATCATTACTCGTTTTTATCCATTTTTTGTCATTACATCTCGTTTTATTCATTTTAATTTCATAATCTTTCAAATTTATTCAGGTTTAGTCATATCTTATCTATAACATATTGCTATATAATTAAATTCTATGTAGCCAATTACAATAATTCGTTAGGCCTCAGTTAATCCCTTTACTCGTTAAAGACATCAAAAGTAAAAGGTTATCTCATTACTACACAGCAACCCCATTCACCACAGTCCCTTCTATATAAAATCTCTGTATAGCCTATTAACATCTACAGTACCTAAACATACAAATTACTAGTCACAAGTTACAACCCGTTCATATCTATCTACAAGAATATTCTCTAAATCCTCATTCACTCTGAGCCCCTTCTATGCTTCACTCTTACAGCCCTTCATTCACTCTACAGCCCCTTCATTCACTCTACAGCCCCTTCATTCACTCTACAGCCCCTTCATTCACTCTACAGCCCCTTCATTCACTCTACAGCCCCTTCATTCACTCTACAGCCCCTTCATTCACTCTACAGCCCCTTCATTCACTCTACAGCCCTTCATTCACTTTACAGCCCCTTCATTCACTCTCCAGCCCCTTCATTCACTCTACAGCCCCTTCATTCACTCTACAGCCCCTTCATTCACTCTACAGCCCCTTCATTCACTCTACAGCCCCTTCATTCACTCTACAGCCCCTTCATTCACTCTACAGCCCCTTCATTCACTTTACAGCCCCTTCATTCACTCTACAGCCCCTTCATTCACTCTACAGCCCCTTCATTCACTTTACAGCCCCTTCATTCACTCTACAGCCATTAGCAAGTCTCCATATTGTGTGAACTATAATGAATAAAAAAATGGATAGCAGGAAAAATCTCGCTCCCCGACTCTGACCTTACCCAGTTTGTCTTCCTAGGCGGAAATTAATTTATGTACAGAACAATAGTGTCATTTCTCTTTCATCTCCCCTTTTTCTCTCTTTCATCTCTCTCTCTCTCTCTCTCTCTCTCTCTCTCTCTCTCTCTCTCTCTCTCTCTTTCTCTCTCTCTCTCTCTCTCCTCTATGTCACTCATAATGGAAAGATGAGAGGGTAAGGCGATTAAAATGCATCAAAGTCCAATCAGTCGACGCGATATTAATTACAACATATTATTACTGCTTCTATAAATTACGTGGTGACATATTCCTCTTTCGCATCTCTTTGAAAGTCATCATAAGCACACACACACACACACACACACACGGCGTCTTTAATACAATATAGAACATCAATAACGACCCTATATACATATTATTCAAAAGGTGATGAACAATAATTTTTTTTTTTATACGTAAAGGAGTGTCAGATGAGACGTCGAAAAACCACTTAAAATAGACACAAATCAAGAAATAAACACTGAAAATAGACAGAAATCAAGAAATAAACACTGAAAATAGACAGAAATCAAGAAATAAACACAAATAAAAAATAAACACTGAAAATAGACAGAAATCAAGAAATAAACACTGAAAATAGACACAAATCAAGAAATAAACACTGAAAATAGACACAAATCAAGAAATAAACACTGAAAATAGACACAAATCAAGAAATAAACACTGAAAATAGACACAAATCAAGAAATAAACACTGAAAATAGACACAAATCAAGAAATAAACACTGAAAATAGACACGAATCAACACCGGAATAAAACTGAAGCACAAAAACCATACAAAAGGCGACACACACACACACACACACACATCAAGCTGGCAGACTCACAATTCGGATAAATCGCCGTCGACAAAAGGCCAAAAAAAAGGTACAAAAAGGCCAGAGAAGCGCAATTCGAGCCTTGACTAAGTGTGGCAAATTAATGGAGGAATTTATCACAGGCCGCCACCTGGTCCTCGCCGTTATGGGGAGAGTTATGCTTCAATTTTGTCTTTTATAGCAGCACACGCGGTACCTAGGATGCTGCTTCCCCTACGCCGCCAACGAAGCCCGCCACTTGGACCTATTATGACCCGTGCTTCACTTTGCTTCACTTGGTTCCTCCTATTATGATTCTTCCTATACTCTCCTATCTTATTATATACCTCCTCCTATCCTATTATGACTCCTCCTATCCTCCTATCCTATTATGACTCGTGCTTCACTTTGCTGCACTTTGTTCATTCCTATCCGAAGCAGTTTTACGGGAATGACCTCCTATTATGGAGAAAACCCCATCTTATTATCTACCTCCTCCTATCCTATTATGACTCCTCCTATCCTTCCATCTTATTATCTACCTCCTCCTATCCTATTATGACTATTGCTTCACTTTACTTCACTTGGTTCACTCCCATCCGAAGCACCGAAGCATTCCCGTAAAAGTGCTGCTTCATCATCTTCTGGAAACACGAATCTGGTAAACTATTAAAGCCTCCTATCCTATTATGACTCTCCCTATCCTCCTATCTTATTATCTACCTCCTATCCTATTATGACTTCCTATCCTCCTATCTTATTATCTACCTCTTCCTATCCTCCTATCTTATTATCCACCTCCTTCTATCCTATTATGACTCCTCCTATCCTCCTATAATATTATCTACCTCCTCCTATCCTATTATGACTTCCTATCCTCCTATCTTAGTATCCACCTCCTCCTATCCTATTATGACTCGTGCTTCACTTGGTTCACTCCTATCCGAAGCAGTTTTACGTGAATGACCTCCTATTATGGAGAAAAACCTCCTATCTTATTATATACCTTCTCCTATCCTATTATGACTCTCCCTATCCTCCTATCTTATTATCTACCTCCTCCTATCCTATGATGACTCTTGCTTCACTCCCATCCCAAGCACCGAAGCATCCCCATAAAACTGCTTCTTCATCATCGTCTGGAAACATGAATCTGGTAAACTATTAAAGCCTCCTATCCTATTATGACTCTTGCTATCCTCCTATCTTATTATCTATCTCCTCCTATCCCATTATGACTCTTGCTTCACTTTGCTTCATTTGCTTCACTCCCATCCGAAGCACCGAAGCCTCCCCATAAAACTGTTTTTTAATCATCTTCTGGAAACACGAATTTGTAAACTATTAAAGCCTCTTCATTGTAAATAATTTTTTTATTCACATTTCTCATCATCTCCGTCCAACCCGAAGCATTTCCACCTTTTTTCAAGCTAATTGCCACTTCGACTCCCGCTCCTGGTCGCGTGAGTAACTGGCTCCGTCGTTATTAAAGAAATTAAATCCTAACCTTAAACTGCAGCCATCTCAACACAAGACACTAGAGACAAAATATACTCAGAAAGAAAATAAAAATCTGAGGTGAACATATATCTGAGAAGAAATATAAAAGTAGAGTTAAAGAAGTAGTAAAGTAAAGTAGTAGTAAAGTAAAGTAGTAGTAAAGTAAAGTAGTAGTAAAGTAAAGTAGTAAGAAAGTAAGTAAAGTAAGTAAGATAAATAAAGTAAAGTAAAGTAGTAGTAAGTAAATAGTAAAGTAAAGTAGTAGTAAAGTAAAGTAGTAAGAAAGTAAAGTAGTAGTAAAGTAAAGTAGTAAGAAAGTAGAGTAGTAGTAAAGTAAAGTAGTAGTAAAGTAAAGTAGTAGTAAAGTAAAGTAGTAGTAAAGTAAAGTAGTAGTAAAGTAAAGTAGTAAAGTAAAGTAGTAAGAAAGTAAAGTAGTAGTAAAGTAAAGTAGTAGTAAAGTAAAGTAGTAGTAAGTAAAGTAGTAGTAAAGTAGTAGTAAAGTAGTAGTAAAGTAAAGTAGTAGTAAAGTAAAGTAGTAAGAAAGTAAAGTAAAAAAGTTAAGTAAAGAATAAATAATAAAAGATAAGATAAAGTAGTAGTAAAGTAGTAAGAAAGTAAAGTAAAAAGGTAAAGTAAAGTAAAGTAAAGAATAAATATAAAAGACATACACCTCAACTCCTCATAAAGACATTAATGAATCCTATTTATTTAGAGTTTTTGATGAGAGATGGAAGTAGCGACTCTTTATAAGGTGTTACGATGACCTTTGAGGCTTTCGAAGGTCACCCGATCGATCGCCCGATGTATTAGTTTGAGTTTCAGGTTTTTATTACAGGATGATCTATACCATTCTAGTATTTATGGTCGCCTTCAGGGAGATAAATACGGAAGGCTGTATTGACTAGAGGAGGAGGAGGAGGAGGAATACATAGGAAGAACAGATACCAGGAAACCCATTGGTCTATAACGAGGGTATCTTAGGAGGAGGAGGAGGAAGAACAGGAAGAGGAGGAGGAGGAGGAGGAGGAGGAGGAGGAGGAGGAGGAGGAGGAGGAGGAGGAGGAGGAGAGGAGGAGGAGGAGGAGGAGGAGGAGGAGGAGGAGGAGGAGGAGGAGGAGGAGGAGGAGGAGGAGGAGGATTGATTGATTATTGGGGTAAAGGTGACGCAAGAGGAGGAGGAGGAAGATTAAATAAATAAACAAGATGAGAAGGAAGACAAGATGAGTGAAGAGTATAAATAAGATAATGAGAGAGAGAGAGAGAGAGAGAGAGAGAGAGAGAGAGAGAGAGAGAGAGAGAGAGAGAGAGAGAGAGAGAGAGAGAGAGAGAGAGAGAGAGAGAGAGAGAGAGAGAGAGAGAGAGAAAGCAAAATGGAATAAAGAATAAAAATGTAGACTATAATATTTACAACAATAATGATGGTAATAATGATGATGACGATGATGATAATGAGGGTAATATAATGTAATTTCAGACTCACAATCACTATCATTATATCTCACCATCACTACCATCATTAACAACAAGCAGCAAGCAGAAACAATTAACATTAAAGCCTTTCTTCATCTGCTTATAAACTAACAAATATAATAAACCTGTTCGTTCACATAACTTAATCATCTCCCTCTGGCAAAGAAGTTTTTTTTAATGAGTTTAGGGATTTCACATATTTCATCCACAACCCCTAAACACACACATACAAACACACGATTACACAGACGGGAACTCCGTAGTGTAAGGGTTAGCACGCTCGGCTCACAACCGAGAAGTCCCGGGTTCGATCCCCGGGCGGAGCGACGACAGACGGGCGGTCTTCTTAAAACCCGAGCCCCTGTCCACCCAGCAGTGAATGGGTACCGGGTGTTAGCCGGTGTTTGAGACTCGCCTCCCGGGGTGCTGGTTTCGGCCAACACTAAGAATGAATGAGAAAAATAAATGTTGATATGGAGACGGGGCCATACGAGCGTTGCTCTGGCCCTGTAAAATACAACTAGATGAATACAACTAGATGAATACACACACACACACACACACACACTCACCACCACCAGCAATATAAAGCAAGAATAAAAGTTTTAACTGATAGGGCATCCATAAAAGATATTGAGAGAGAGAGAGAGAGAGAGAGAGGAGAGAGAGAGAGAGAGAGAGAGAGAGAGAGAGAGAGAGAGAGAGAGAGAGAGAGAGAGAGAGAGATCCAGTAGTTCACATTTATCGCATTGGAATTAGAGAAAACTTTAATGTCAAACTAAAGAACTGATGCAAAGAGTGATTAACTGAGGTCATTCTTTCTGTAAGAGATAAAAGGACACACGATTTTCAGACCCTGCAGTTGAATTAAGTTTGATACTCTGGAGATTTATGACACAGAGAGAGAGAGAGAGAGAGAGAGAGGAGAGAGAGAGAGAGAGAGAGAGAGAGAGAGAGAGAGAGAGAGGAGAGAGAGGAGAGGGGGAGATAGAGATACAGAAGAACAGACAGGGAGAGAGAAGAGATAGACAACGAGACAGGGAGAGAGAGGAGAGAGAGAGAGAGAGAGAGAGAGAAGAGAGAGAGAGAGAGAGAGAGAGAGAGAGAGAGAGAAGAGAGAGAGAGAGAGAAGAGAGAGAGAGAGAGAGAGAGAGAGAGAGAGAGAGACAGGGAAAAAAGAAACTAACCAAGTGAAACGAAAAGAAACACATGTAAGTGATGAAAACGCAACACTAATACTAAAACAATATAAATTTCAAAGTCAAATTCAACAAAACTTTTAACTACATACCAATTCATCTTAATACGGAACAGTTTAGCATTAAATACATCTTGAAGCCTTATCCCTAATTTCTTGCCTACTTTCATTATGGAGAATTATATGTCTTTGATGACTCAATAAATTCGAAAAGTTTAGGTCTAAGTTAAAAGTTCCTACAAAAAAAAAAAAAAAAAATAAAAAAAAAAAAAAAAAAAAAAAAAATCAGTCAGGAGGAAAATCAAAGTGTCATTCAAAAGGAAAAAGCTAATACAAATCATGCTCATTTATTTAAGCTCATTTCTTTCTTTCTTTCATGCTCCTCCCCTCCTTCTTTCACCCAATGTAAGAATCTGGAGACTTTGCGTCGTGAGGAAAGAAAGAAACTCACTCCATTAGAAGACGAAAGCTGTTCCGCCTGTGTGAAGGAATTACCTCACACAAACCTGGATTACCTACCTACCTACCTACTACTACCTCCTCCTCCTCCTCCTCCTCTTCTTCTTCCCCCCATCATCATCATCATCCTCCTCCTCCTCCTCTTCTTCTTCCCCCCATCATCCTCTCCTCCTCCTCTTCTTCTTCCCCCCATCCTCCTCCTCCTCCTCTTCTTCCCCTTCCTCCTCCACTACTCTCCTTCTCCTCCTCCTCTTCCCCTTCCTCCTCCTTCCCCCCCATCCTCCTCCTCCTCTTCCTCCTCCTCCTTCCCCCCATCCTCCTCCTCCTTCTTTCCCCCATCCTCCGTCTTCCCCCCTATCCTCTTCTTCTTCCTCTTCCACCACCACCACCACCACACCACCACCACCACCACCTCCTCCTCCTCCTCTCCTCCTCCTCCTCCTCTCCTCCTCCTCCTCCTCCTCCTCCTCCTCCTCCTCCTCCCCTCCTCCTCCTCTCCTCCTCCTCCTCCTCCTCCTCTCTTCTTCGTCCTCGCAGATAATTGAACTAACAATTTTTCCGGGCATAAAATCTTCGCTTCCCAAAAAAGAATATAGTAGTATGTATAAAAAATAAAAAAAAAACTCTTCGCCCGACTTATGACTCTAATACTTCGCTAACTCTACGGCCAATTATTAAAAGTTTCTGACATGGAAAGGAGAATCGGGAAGACATCACACGAATTTTAACTTTCCTTTTTTTATTATTATCTTGGAGAGTTTTGAAGTAACATTCATAGTAAGGTTTTAATAATTAGTTGTAGGAGTTGACTGATGGACGGTGAGGTGAATGTTTAAATGTCTCTCTCTCTCTCTCTCTCTCTCTCTCTCTCTCTCTCTCTCTCTCTCTCTCTCTCTCTCTCTCTCTCTCTCTCTCTCTCTCTCTCTCTCTCTCTCTCAATCAATCAATCAATCAATCAATCTTTCTATCTCTCTCTTTCTCTCTCTCTCTCTCTCTCTCTTCTCTCTCTCTTCTCTCTCTCTCTCTCTCTTCTCTCTTCTCTCTCTTCCCTTTTAATTATAGCTTTCAATAAAACAACAAAACGAGTAGTAGGCGATCCACCTCAATGCTATTACGCCCTAAGTGTTTATTTACTTTGTAACTTAAATATTTATGAGTATGAAAGTTCCACCGCATAGTATTATTACTCTATCAAACATTCACGATAATTCACCAATAGAATGATGCTATGAAATCATGCGTCAATATCGAGAAAAAAAACTTAATATATCTTCCACTAAAGCACCTAAAAATCAAGTAACTACATAAAATATTACTTGTACAACCTTCGATATCCTTCATTGAATCAGGTAAAAATCGAGTAACAAGAAGAATTGAATGTTTAATTATACAAGTTAAATGAGGTTTATATATATCATTGAGGTTAAAATCACACTATTTCAGCCTCGTATCACATCCTCATCTTAAGGGTATTACAGCTAATAGGCAAAGCAGCTAATTACCCGTCTAATGACCAATTCAACCCAGCTAACTAGGCACATCGAGTACTTTGATCCATTGGCCATCCTCATCTTAAAGAGTATAAAAGCTAATGGACGAAACAGCTAATTACCCGTCTAATGACCAATTCAACCCAGCTAACTATGCACATCGAGTACTTTAATTCATTGGCCATCCTCATCTTAAGTGTATAAAAGCTAATGGACGAAACAGCTAATTACCCGTCTAATGACTAATTCAACCCAGCTAACTAGGCACATCGAGTACTTTGATCCATTGGCCATCCTCATCTTAAAGAGTATAAAAGCTAATGGACGAAACAGCTAATTACCCGTCTAATGACCAATTCAACCCAGTTAACTAGGCACATCCAGTACTTTGATCCATTGGCTATCCTCATCTTAAAGAGTATAAAAACTAATGGACGAAACAGCTAATTACCCGTCTAACGACCAATTCAACCCAGCTAACTAGGCACATATAGTACTTTGATCAACTGGCCACGAGAACAGTCTTACAAAACGTCAATTATGGGAATGATTTATATTAGTAACCTTATTTATTTCTCCCTTATTTATTTATAATGAATTTTTGCCCCGTGTTAATTGAGTTACCTGAGTGCTTCATTTCGTTATGGTGATTTATCTGGCTTCTGACTTGCCTTTGTTCGACCCAATTATGTTCGTGATTAATCTATCTCATCGGTTGCTATTATTTGTTCAGTTTTTTTTTATTGTTTTGTGTGTTTTATCCGGATGACCTATTTGTTTTCTTCTCAATTCAAATCTAACTTTATTTTCAGTGTAGTATTGTTTCCCTTTAGCTTTGGACATTTGAGTGTGTTGTTTCATTACCATTTTCTTGATTTGTATTTATTTATGTACTTATATTTTCCCTTTTTATTACTTTAGTCCACCTTCCTAACCTATTCTGGTCTGTTTTTCCCTTTTTATTACTTTAGTCCACCTTCCTAACCTATTTTGTTTTTCCGTAACTATCTTTTTATTAACATACTTTTATTTCCCCTTTTAATAATTTTGTCCACCTTCTTAACCTATTCTAGTGTACTTTTTCGTTAGTGTATATTTTAGATGTAGTTTTATTTTCCTTTATATTACTTAAGTCCACCTTTGAATCATAATTTGTAGTTTTATTTTCCTTTATATTACTTAAGTCCACCTTTGAATCATAATTTAGAGTACTTTTCGTTACTATTTTCATGTATTTTTTATTTCCCATTACATTACTTCACCTTCTTATCCTAACTTTTTGCCGTCCTAAGAGGCAATAAAAGTCAGCCTAACAAACACACATGAACAGTCTAGACTACACTTTCTTTCCCTTCTCCTTTAAAAACATTGATTTCCCCTCGAAGCCTGATTTCCCCTCGAAGCCTGATTTCCCCCCCGAAGCCTGATTTCCCCTCGAAGCTTGATTTCCCCCCGAAGCCTGATTTCCCCTCGAAGCCTGATTTCCCCTCGAAGCCTGATTTCCCCTCGAAGCCAGATTTCCCTCGAAGCCAATTTCCCCTCGAAGCCTGATTTCCCCTCGAAGCCTGATTTCCCCCCCGAGGCCTGATTTCCCCTCGAAGCCTGATTTCCCTCGAAGCCTGATTTCCCCTCGAAGCCTGATTTCCCCTCGAAGCCTGATTTCCCCCCGAGGCCTGATTTCCCCTCGAAGCCTGGTTTCCCCTCGAAGCCTGATTTCCCCTCGAAGCCTGATTTCCCCCCGAAGCCTGATTTCCCCTCGAAGCCTGATTTCCCCCCGAGGCCTGATTTCCCCTCGAAGCCTGATTTCCCCCGAGGCCTGATTTCCCCTCGAGGCCTGATTTTCCCCTCGAAGCCTGATTTCCCCCGAGGCCTGATTTCCCCTCGAGGCCTGATTTCCTCGAGGCCTAATTTCCCCTCGAGGCCTGATTTCCCCGAGTCGAAGGCCTATTTCCCTCGAAGCCTGATTCCCCACGAGGCCTGATTCCCCCCGAGGCCTGATTATCCCTCGAAGCCTGATTTCCCCTCGAAGCCTGATTTATCTTCGAAGCCTGATTTATTCGAAGCCTGATTTCCCCTCGAGAGCCTGATTTTCCCTCGAAGTCTAATTTCCCCTCGAGCCTGATTTCCCTCGAAGCCTGATTTATCCTCGAGCCTGATTTTACCTTCGAGCCTGATTTCCTTCGAAGCCTGATTTTCCCCTGAAGCCTGATTTCCCCACGAAGCCTGATTTCCCTCGAGGCCTGATTTCCTCGAAGCCTAATTCCCCCGAGGCCTGATTTCCCCTCGAAGCCTGATTTCCCCCCGAGGCCTGATTTCCCTTCGAAGCCTGATTTCCCCTCGAAGCCTGATTTCCCCTCGAAGCCTGATTTCCCCTCGAGGCCTGATTTCCCCTCGAGGCCTGATTTCCCCTCGAAGCCTGATTTCACCCCGAGCCTGATTTCCCCCGAAGGCCTGATTTCCCCCGAGCCTGATTTCCCCTCGAAGCCTGATTTCTTTCGAAGCCTGATTTCCCTTCGAAGGCCTGATTTCTCTTGAAGCTGATTTATCCCTCGAAGCCTGATTTCCCTTCGAAGCCTGATTTATCTTTGAAGCCTGATTTATCTTCGAAGCCTGATTTCCCTTCGAAGCCTGATTTATCTTTGAAGCCTGATTTATCTTCGAAGCCTGATTTCCCTTCGAAGCCTGATTTATCTTCGAAGCCTGATTTCCCTTCCAAGCCTGATTTATCTTTGAAGCCTGATTTATCTTCGAAGCCTGATTTACCCTCGAGGCCTGATTTCCCCTCGAAGCCTGATTTCCCCCCGAGGCCTGATTTCCCTCGAGGCCTGATTTCCCCTCGAAGCCTGATTTCCCCTCGAAGCCTGATTTCCCCTCGAAGACTGATTTCCCCTCGAGGCCTGATTTCCCCTCGAAGCCTGATTTCCCCTCGAAGCCTGATTTCCCCTCGAAGCCTGATTTCCCCTCGAAGCCTGATTTCCTCTCGAAGCCTGATTTCCCTCGAAGCCTAACCCTCACACACACTCACATTTTTCCCCCTTCACCCGTCAAGGTCACAGCCACTATCAGCGCTCACTCACTGGGATCTGTGGCGGCAATTTGCGTCTGAATGTGTGCTATCAGGAGTGAAATGCTTCCTATAGACGGCCGAGGCGACAGTACCGAAATTGGCTCCTGAGAAGTTGCGATGCCTCAACAGATCTTACACTAGGAGGAGCGAGATATGATGTAGTCTATTTTTTTTAACGAGGCAAAAATTCCATTATATCTTTCAATCTATTTAATTTAATTTCATTCAATCTAAGTAGTCATGGGATTATTAATACTTTACTACCATTATATAATTTGTCTATCAATTGCCTTTGCTGGTATTGAATCAAGATACATATGAAAAAAAGGAGTACTATGATTTCATTTTTGGAGGATACTATAGTCTATTTTTTTCAATAAGGCGAAAATTCCATTCTATTTTAAGGTCTCATGCGTAAAATGATACCTATGTTTACCTGATAATATGGTTAACTATGATAAAATACAGTTAAAATTAAGAAGAACCGTACTATTCCCTTCTCCTGGCATCAAATATCAGTCAGTAAGCAGCAAAGGGTCACGATTTGTTCACCTCTTTAAAAAAATATACTATACATGGAAATTGGAAGCGATATATTATGGTCACAGCAGGAAGACGTAATGGAGATAGATACAAACATTTACGGGATATTATATAGCCTGAATGTTCACCTAGAAGGGAATTGATATTTTTTTTCTCTTCGTGCCCCTCTCAAGGTCGGTGAACGATACCTAGAGGAAGGGAGCGATCGGTATTGGCTTGGATTCCCTGATTTTCTTTCTGTGGCAAATCATGTATACGTAATTGTTAGGTGAATTAGGATTAGCTGGTGGCAGTGAGGTGAATCCGAGCATCTGCTGAGGAAGGAAGAAAGGAAGGAAAGGAGGAGAGGGATAAAAATGGGGAGACTGAATGGGTGAGAGCGAGTAGAGGAAATATTATAAGGGGAGAAAATGGCCTTTTAGATAAAATATATGAGAAGGTAATAGTAGTAGTAGTAGTAGTGGTAGTAGTATTGTAGTAGTAGTAGTAGTAGTAGTAGTAGTAGTAGTAGTAGTAGTAGTAGTAGTAGTAGTAGTAGTAGTAGTAGTAGTAGTAGTAGTAGTAGTAGTAGTAGTAGTAGTAGTAGTAGTAGTAAAAGTAGTAGTAGTAGTAGTAGTAGTACTAGTGGTGGTAGTAGTAGTAGTAGTAAAAGTAGTAGTAGTAGTAGTAGTAGTAGTAGTAGTAGTAGTAGTAGTAGTAGTAGTAGTAGTAGTAGTAGTTGTAGTAGTAGTAGTAGTAGTAGTAGTAGTAGTAGTAGTATATTTACTCTATACCACCCTCCTTTCTGCAATATCTATACTGTCTTCTTTATAGAGATTGGCAGCTAGCGGACTTTCATTTATTTGTTATCTTTTACTCCTCTGTGATGTAAAAAATAATAATAAAAAAAAAATGGAACTGGCGATTGCTCTAGTGACCCTGCAGCTTATTTACTCCTTGATCTAGAGGTTATAGGTCAGCCTTGATGTGACCTGTGCTTGTGTGACACGTGGCACTGTGCTCGCCAACGCAGTGACCGAAGGAGGATAGCAGATGCCTGGCGGCTTCATTATATTTAATTGGTCTCTCAGGGAACATGGGGAGGGGAGGAGAGCTACGGTGAACATGATCAACCTCTCTCATTATTGCCACACACACACACACACACACACACACACACACACACACACACACGTTTTTTTTTTTTTATGTAGCAATAATCTATAATTATGTGATATTTTTCTCTCATTACTGAACAGATCTCTCTCTCTCTCTCTCTCTCTCTCTCTCTCTCTGGCATCTATAAACGGAAAGAATAAGAGAGATAGAGAGAGGATAGAGAAACTGTGACTCCTTTAGCATATTATTCGCATGAGTTCACAAGGGCACAGCAACAAGAGGTTCATTACTCACCACCAAGGTTCACGTCACACCATCTCTCTCTCTCTCTCTCTCTCTCTCTCTCTCTCTCTCTCTCTCTCTCTCTCTCTCTCTCTCTCTCTCTCTCCACACACATAAACAAACACACGACCACAAATCACTAAAATGCCTGACAAGAACTAAGTAAAATTGAAACAGAACAAGTAAAGCAAATTGAAATAAACAAAAAAGGAGGAAACAAGTTGTACATCCCACACAAAAAACTCAATACTACCAAGCTCCTTTTTTTGGGTCATATTTTCAACCACAGATAAAAATAATAATACATTCTCACATTCATTTCACTTTCTATCATATACTGAAATTAAAAACGGATTTCTTCGGTAAACATAATAGGAAAATAAACATGAATAGTCTCACATCAATTCAACTTCCTATCATGTTAAATGTATGTTAAATGTTAAATTGTTATATCATATTGTATGTTAAATTATGTTCAAATAAAAACGGATCGCTTCAGTAAACATAAAAGGAACAGAGACATCAATAAGTCACCAGTGAAATAAAACGTTCGAGGGATTAAGGGATGTCCCGTCGAGCAGGAGCGTCCGGGCCACTTCGCTAAGTCAAACATTTCAAATATTTAGTCCTGTTATTTTATTCCCAGACTTCCGCGAGATGAAATGTTTTTGTTTTGTCGTTGCTCGCGAAACTTGAGCTTGATAGTAGTTCAAGTGGTGGTGGAGGAGGAGGAGGAGGAGGAGGAGAGAGAGAGGGGATGAGGAGAAAAGGAAAAAGAAGAGGGATTAGGAGATGAAGGTAAAAAAAAAAAAGAAGGAAAGGAGGGATGAAAAAGGAGGAGGAGGAGAAGGAGGACGAGGACGAAGACGAGGAGGAGGAGGAGGAAGGAAAAGAAGGGGGATAAGGATGAAGATAAAAAAAAAAAGGAAAAGGAGGGAGGAAAAAAGAAGGAAGAGGAGCAGGAGGAGGAGGAGGAATAGGAGAAGGAAGGAAAAGAAGAGGGATAATTATGAATGAAGGTTAAAAAAAAGGAAAAAAAAAGGAGGGTGAAAAAAGGAGGAGGAAAAGAAGAGGGGTTAGGAGGAATGAGGATTAAAAAAAAGTACAAGGAGAATAAAGGAGAAGTAGGAGGTAAAGGAGACGGAATACGAGGAGTTATAGATGAAAAAGATTACAATGTCGACGAACAGCAGAAGTAAAAAAGGAAGAAAAAAGGAGGTAGAGAAATAGGAAAGAGATCAAAATAGAAAGAGAACTGAAAGAGAACACTCAATAGACGGAAGAACATGAGAGATTAACTGTAAGAGAACACTGGAGAAGATAACAAAAAAGTATATAAAAAAAAAGTGGTGTCCTTCCAGTGACCGCCAGGAAATAGTGTCAAATACATTGTTGGTATTATGTCTCGCCTCTAGCAAAAAAAAAAAAAAAAAAAAAAAAAAAAAAAAAAAAAAAAAAAAAAAAAAAAAAAAAAAAAAAAAAAAAAAAAAAAAAAAAAAAAAGTGAAAGAGCAAGAAAATAAATTTGAGAGGAAAAAGATGAAAGTAGAAGAAACAAAATAATAATAAAAATAAAAATTAGAAAATGTAAAAGAAGAAATCAAAATAAGAAGAAACAAATAAGAAATAATAAGAAGAATAAGAAAATGTAGAGGAAGAAGAAATAAAAATAAAAATAAGAAAAACAAGTAAAAAATAAGAATAAGAAATAAGAAGAATAAGAAAATGTAGTGGAAGAGGAAGAAGATGAAGAAGAAGAAGATACAAAATAGTAATAAGAATAAAAAAATATATAAAATAAATACAAATAAAAAAAAAAAAAAATAATAATACAAATGATAAAATGTAGAGTAAGAAATAAAAATAAGAACAAAAATAAAACCGCCAGGGAATAAAAATAAGAACAAAAATAAAACCGCCAGGGAATAAAAATAAGAACGCAAATAAAACCGCCAGGGAATAAAAATAAGAACACAAATAAAACCGCCAGGGAATAAAAATAAGAACGCAAATAAAACCGCCAGGGAATAAAAATAAGAACGCAAATAAAACCGCCAGGGAATAAAAATAAGAACGCAAATAAAACCGCCAGGGAATAAAAATAAGAACGCAAATAAAACCGCCAGGGAATAAAAATAAGAACGCAAATAAAACCGCCAGGGAATAAAAATAAGAACGCAAATAAAACCGCCAGGGAATAAAAATAAGAACGCAAATAAAACCGCCAGGGAATAAAAATAAGAACGCAAATAAAACCGCCAGGGAATAAAAATAAGAACGCAAATAAAACTGCCAGGGAATAAAAATAAGAACGCAAATAAAACCGCCAGGGACTAAAAATAAGAGCGCAAATAAAACCGCCAGGGAATAAAAATAAGAACGCAAATAAAACCGCCAGGGAATAAAAATAAGAACAAAAATAAAACCGCAGGATAAAAATAAGAACACAAATAAACGCCAGGGAATAAAAATAAGAACGCAAATAAAACCGCAGGGACAAAAAATAAGAGCGAAATAAAACGCAGGAATAAAAATAGAACAAAAATAAAACGCAGGGAATAAAAAAGAAACACAAATAAAACGCCAGGACTAAAAATAAGAGCGCAAATAAAACCGCCAGGGAATAAAAATAAGAGCGCAAATAAAACCGCCAGGGAATAAAAATAAGAACGCAAATAAAACCGCCAGGGAATAAAAATAAGAACAAAAATAAAACCGCCAGGGAATAAAAATAAGAACACAAATAAAACCGCCAGGGAATAAAAATAAGAACGCAAATAAAACCGCCAGGGACAAAAAATAAGAGCGCAAATAAAACCGCCAGGGAATAAAAATAGGAACAAAAATAAAACCGCCAGGGAATAAAAATAAGAACACAAATAAAACCTGCAGGGAATAAAGTGTCAAGTAACGTGGTATTATGTCTCGCCTCTAGCAGGAAAAAAAACGTAATGTATCTCCACAACGCAGGGTATAAAGTGTCTCAAAAAGGCTTACGTAACCTTAGTATCAAATGGCCTCGAGTCCTATACTTACTCCAGTGACTCTATTTGGCCTTTAAAGCGTCATAAAAAGGCTTACGTAACCTATACAAATGGCCTCGAGTCTATACTTACTCCAAGTGATCTATTGGCTTAAAGCGTCATAAAAAGGCTTACGTAACCTTAGTACAAATGGACTCGAGTCTAACTTACCAGTGACTCATTGGCTTTAAAGCGTCATAAAAAGGCTAGTAACTTAGTATCAATGGCCTTGAGTCCTATATTACCCCAGGACTCATTGGCCTTAAAGCGTCATAAAAAGGCTTAGTAACCTAGTATCAAATGGCCTGATCCTATATTTATCCAGGACTCTATTGGCTTTAAAGCGTCATAAAAAGGCTACGTAACCTTAGTATCAAATGGCCTTGAGTCCTATATTACTCCAGTGACTCTATTTGGCCTTTAAAGCGTCATAAAAGGCTTACGTAACCTTAGATCAAATGCATTGAGTCCTATATTTACTCCAGTGACCTATTGGCTTTAAAGCGTCATAAAAAGGCTTACGTAACCTTAGTATCAAATGGCCTTGAGTCCTATACTTACTCCAGTGACTCTATTTGGCCTTTAAAGCGTCATAAAAAGGCTTACGTAACCTTAGTATCAAATGGCCTTGAGTCCTATATTTACTCCAGTGACTCTATTTGGCCTTTAAAGTATCCTAAAAAGGCTTACGTAACCTTAGTATCAAATGGCCTTGAGTCCTATACTTACCCAGTGCTTCTATTTGGCCTATAAAGTCACTGAAAGAATCCCATGTAACCTTTCTCTGACCTATTAACGAAGGGATAAATAGATAGTAGTAATTAATACATATGTAAACAAAACCAGGAAGAGGAAGCGCAAAACATGTTAAGAGAAGTTAAAATATTCTTGTTTTCTGTAATATTGACCCTTGAGACAGAACGTAATTTCCATTGTAATTTGGCCACCATTACACGATTTTTAGTAAGTATAAGCAATATTTTATCGATATAACTTGTTTAGTATCCTTGTCTACTAACTAATTTGGTATATTGTTACTTTTCACAATTTTATGGCTAACAGACCATTTTTTTATAGCAAAGGAAAGAGCTGGGCGTGAAGGGGTTAAAAAAGGGATAACTAGATAGCAGTAATTAATATATATAAAAAGAAGAGGAAGCACAAAACATGTTAATAATAGTAAAAATATTCCTTGTTTTCTGAAATATTAAAGGGAAAGTCTTGTTTGTTTCCCCGAGGCTGGAAATTATGCATTCACCGCAAAGTACAGCCCCGCTAATTAAAAGAACCGCATTAAAAATTCACCCTTAAAAAAAACGTCAAACACTGTAGCCCTGGGTAATCAAGTTTCCAGACCGTCTAATAACCACAATGTCAATATTACTTTTTATACGTGTCCTTAACTCTTCTTTATCAATCATTACTTTTTATACGTGTCTTTAACTCTACTTTAACAATCATTACTTTTTATACGTGTCTTTAACTCTTCTTTATCAATCATTACTTTTTATACGTGTCTTTAACTCTACTTTATCAATCATTACGTTTTATACTTACCTTTAACTCTACTTTATCAATCATTACTTTTTATACTTGTCCTTAACTCTACTTTATCAATCATTACTTTTTATACGTGTCCTTAACTCTACTTTAACAATCATTACTTTTTATACGTGTCTTTAACTCTACTTTATCAATATTACTTTTTATACGTGTCTTTAACTCTCCTTTATCAATATTACTTTTTATACGTGTCTTTAACTCTCCTTTATCAATATTACTTTTTATACGTGTCTTTAACTCTACTTTATCAATATTACTTTTTATACGTGTCTTTAACTCTACTTTATCAATCATTACTTTTTATACTTGTCCTTAACTCTACTTTATCAATATTACTTTTTATACGTGTCTTTAACTCTACTTTATCAATGTTACTTTTTATACGTGTCTTTAACTCTACTTTATCAATATTACTTTTTATACTTGTCCTTAACTCTACTTTATCAATATTACTTTTTATACGTGTCTTTAACTCTACTTTATCAATATTACTTTTTATACGTGTCTTTAACTCTACTTTATCAATATTACTTTTTATACGTGTCTTTAACTCTACTTTATCAATATTACTTTTTATACTTGTCTTTAACTCTACTTTATCAATATTACTTTTTATACGTGTCTTTAACTCTACTTTATCAATGTTACTTTTTATACGTGTCTTTAACTCTACTTTATCAATGTTACTTTTTATACGTGTCTTTAACTCTACTTTATCAATATTACTTTTTATACGTGTCTTTAACTCTACTTTATCAATGTTACTTTTTATACGTGTCTTTAACTCTACTTTATCAATATTACTTTTTATACTTGTCCTTAACTCTACTTTATCAATGTTACTTTTTATACGTGTCTTTAACTCTACTTTATCAATGTTACTTTTTATACGTGTCTTTAACTCTACTTTATCAATGTTACTTTTTATACTTGTCCTTAACTCTACTTTATCAATATTACTTTTTATACGTGTCTTTAACTCTACTTTATCAATGTTACTTTTTATACTTGTCCTTAACTCTACTTTATCAATGTTACTTTTTATACGTGTCTTTAACTCTACTTTATCAATGTTACTTTTTATACGTGTCTTTAACTCTACTTTATCAATATTACTTTTTATACGTGTCTTTAACTCTACTTTATCAATGTTACTTTTTATACGTCTTTAACTCTACTTTATCAATGTTACTTTTTATACGTGTCTTTAACTCTACTTTATCAATATTACTTTTTATACGTGTCTTTAACTCCCTTTATCAATGTTACTTTTTATACGTGTCTTTAACTCTACTTTATCAATCATTACTTTTTATACGTGTCTTTAACTCTACTTTATCAATCATTACTTTTTCGAATTGTATTATTTCTAAATCAATAAGAGCAGGAAACTATTTTTTTTTTATATCATGGAATGCCCCCCTATAAAAAATACTAGATATAAATAAGTCTTAATAGAAATTTAGACGTCTAATATTCACAATGAGTACTTCCAAAGCAGTAATAAATGCAAGACACTACTTTTTTTACTTTAACTTTCTATATTTTACTATTTTTTTTTACTTTCTTGACTAATTTTCTTTGATGAGTACTTCCAAAACAGTAACAAATGCAGGAAACAACTTTTTTTACTTAAACTTTCTATATTTTACTATTTTTTTTTACTTTCTTGACAAATTTTCTTTAATGAGTACTTTTAAAACAGTAATTAATGCAAGAAACTACTTTTTTTTTTACTTTACCTTCTTTACTTTACTTTATTTTTTTTAAACTTTATTTACTTTCCTTTTCTTTCTTTTGTTATGATCAATTTGTTTACTTTTGTTATAATTTGTTGTTGTTTGTTATGCTTTTATAATATTCACAATGTCAAATATACTACTTTTTATAACCTTTACTTTATTAATTAGTACTTTTTTAAGACAATGCAAATGCAAGACACTACTTTTTTGTACTTTATCTTTCTCTACTTTACTATATTTTTTTTTACTTTCTTTTTTTTTTTTTTTAATGAGTACTTTCAAAGCAGAAATAATTGCAGGAAACAACTTTTTTGTACTTTAACTTTCTTTACATTACTTTATTTGTTTTACTTTCTTTACTTTACTTTATTTGTTTTACTTTATTTACTTTACTTTACTTTATTTGTTTTACTTTACTTTATTTGTTTTACTTTCTTTACTTTACTTATTTGTTTTACTTTCTTTACTTTACTTTTTTCTTTTGTTATAATCAGTTTGTTATCATTTGTTGTTGTTTGTTATGCTTTTATAATATTCACAATGTCAAATATACTACTTCTAATACATATTTTTAACTTAACTTTATCAATTATTACTTTTTTGCTAATTGTATTACTTTCAAAGCAATAATATGAGCAGGAAACTATTTTTTTTTATATCATGGAATGCCTCTAAAAAAACCTAGATATGAGTGCCTCCTAAAACAAACTAGATATGAGTGCCTCCTAAAACAAACTAGATATGAGTGCCTCCTAAAACAAACTAGATATGAGTAAGGGAAAACTTTTATTCTTCCACTCGTCAAACTTTCTTGGTAGCATCAGGAGGGTACACTCTCAGAAATGAGGGGTATATTAAGGGTAGAATTGTTACATCGCACCATCACTACCCTTTTTATACCCTATGTCCAGGCTGGAGGGTAGATGCTGCTGATTATACCCTTCATCTACCCTTTTTAGACGAGAGGGTTGAGAAAGGGTACATTTGGGGTTGGAAAAGGGTATATTTGGGGTTGGAAAAGGGTATATTTGTAAGGGTAGAAAAAGGGTAGCAGTATTTCATCACTATAAACACCCTTTTTCTACCCTTTTCCTACCCTTTTTTTCTAAGAGTGTAGCAGCAAGGCGTCGCCCCGGCCAGCCCTATAAACTTGCTTACGAGGAACATGTCGGAAAAGTACCGTTGTGAAGTCCAATTATACCAAACTACCTCCCTGGCTGGCGCGTCGGAACCCCCATAAGATGCCAGATGGTGCCATAGGAGAGCCAGATGGTGCCATAGGGAGCCTGAGGGTGGCACAGACGCACTCGTGGTCACACCCTTGCTATGGCGGTAACGCAAATGTTATCACCCAAGATGACATGACCATCAAAATAAATCTGTGTTACTTCTCTACAATTTTCTGAGCTTTTTT
>JACEEZ010001101.1:360000-367500 GCA_016584305.1 Chionoecetes opilio | reverse complement strand
AGGGTGGTGCCCCCTCGATGCCCCCCATTTTTACAGCCCTTGTTCCGCCAATGGTCGTGACTCGCCGTGACGCCTTGTTACAGGTACACTACGGGATAATTACTCGTTAATTAAGCGTCAGAATGCTTGTTACTAACGCGAATGGTTGGTGGTTGCAGTTATACGCCACATCTGAAATCCTTAACTTTCTTCTGGTGATCAGTAAGTCCACTTATGTCATAGCCAGCCAACCAAACCAAATTAGTTTCCTAGTGCAACATTTTCTTTAATGGATAAGTTTATCAGTGGACTATACAGTACATATATACTGCATAGTCAGGCATATATGGGTTAACTTCCTATTTACTGAGTCATATTCATAGGTGGGTACTTATTTTATACCGCCTAAATATCTCAAACTATAAGTAAGAGACGCCGTCATCGATGAGGGAAGGGGAGAGAGGGGATGAGGCGGAGGATTGAGGGGTTAAGCCTCAAGAAACGAGAGGGAGGAGGGGGTGAAGAATGGGGTGGGGGGGGGGGGTTATGGCATCAGGAAAGTCACTAACTCAGTAACCTCACAGCCTTTCCTTCATCATAGCGTAGCATGGTTCTCCATAAAACGTACAAAGTGCCATGAACAAACATATAATAACCTCACTCAGTCCTACACACACGATGAATGAAAGAAATATCACAAGGAAAACATGACGACACACAAGATGGCTGGCTACTCCCGGCAAGCAGCTCAGTGGGCCTCCTGCACCTTGCTTCCGACCTGCTTCCTGCCTTCACCCGGCCTGCCGAATCTTGCAGGCAGCCAGGGTACCTTAACACACCACAACACACACGGTAACGCTATAGTTGGTTACGCGAACCCTCTAAATGCGTTACACAACAAACAAATAGAGGTAAGCGGCAGACCACCCGTCCTGCACAGCGGCGCCGCCACCACCACCGCCGCCAAGCCTCCAGCCTCCCGCCTCCCTCCCGCTGAAGTTCACGAGGCAAGTACCAAACGACTCGCAAAGCCTCGACACTTTAGTTTCATTTCACAGTTTCCTCCTTGATTCTTGTACTGTGACTTGCTGAACTGGTGTCTATCGTGAGCTTGAAGGTTCTATTTGATGACAGTAAGCGTGCCAGATATATGTATGCCTTGATTGTTGCAATAATTATGATCACAATCACTTCACTAATTAACTGCTTCAATTGTTTCGAAGTGTCTCTGATATGTAAGAATGGGAGATATATATATATATGTTCAATTTGTTAATGTTCTATATATTGGAGATAGAAAAATAAGAAGATTAAATCAAACTCCCGAGTTGATTTAATCTTGTGTGTGTTTGTGCGCGCACGCGTGTGTGTGGTGTGTGTGTGTGTGTGTGTGTGTGTGTGTGTGTGTGTGTGTGTGTGTGTGTGTGTGTGTGTGTGTGTGTGTGCGCGTGTGTGTGTGTGCAGTGACGTAGCTACGGAGAGGGTATGTGCCCCCTCATCAGAATGCCCCTGCGCTTCGTTTGCCTAGTGCCCCCCCAGGTGCCCCCCTATTGAGATACCTGGCTACGCCACTGACACACACACACACACAAAAGCACACAGGGAGGGAGAGAAAAACGTCAGTTACCAACCACACAAGCCTTGAGAAAAGAATAAGAATAAAATGTCTTTGTATAGAACTCTCTCTCTCTCTCTCTCTCTCTCTCTCTCTCTCTCTCTCTCTCTCTCTCTCTCCCCTACATACATAACACAAACCTTATCTTCCATATACCTTTTTTTCCTGCCAACAACCTCTCAATTGTATTCCCCCTATGAGCCTTACATCTTTCTTTATTTATTTATTCCCACTCCCTGTGCCCTGCCACCCACCCCCTGTGCCCTGTCATGTCCCTGCCGCACTCTGCCACACTTACAGCCCACGTCACTCCCACACCCAAGGGAGAAACGACGAAATAGAAGACAAGTTTGTGGGGGAAACACTCACCCCAAGAATGTTTGTGTGGATATGGGACGTGTGTGGTGTGTGTGTGTGTGTGTGTGTGTGTGTGTGTGGTGTGTGTGTGTGTGTGTGTGTGTGTGTGTGTGTGTGTGTGTGAGGGAGAGGAAGAGAGAGGAGAGAGAGAGAGAGAGAGAGAGAGAGAGAGAGAGAGAGAGAGGAAGAGGAGAGAGAGAGAGAGAGAGAGAGAGAGAGAGAGAGAGAGAAAGACAGACAGACAGAAAGAAAGAGAGAGAATGAGAGAGAGAGAGAGAGAGAGAGAGAGAGAGAGAGAGAGAGAGAGAGAGAGAGAGAGAGAGAGAGAGAGAGAGAGAGAGAGAGAGAGAGAGAGAGATATTGATATTGATATATTTATTTGGCCATGTAGTTTTGTACATATGAACATATTACATATAGTGATAAAGCCAGGTCCAATAAGCCGAAGCTTTTATAGGACCTGAAAGCTATAATACATAATAGCATAGCAAGGGACTGGTCAGGCCATTTGAAAATATAACATTTTATGGATGATAATATGGAAGTTAACAATAGTAAACCAATCATTTTAAATGCATAAAAAAAAAAAAATCTTAATAACCATAAAAAAAACCTTAAAAAAACCACAATATGACATTTATGGTTGTAAAGAGTTTATAAATTTTCATTGTATTTGTCAAGCATGCTCTTTATCAAGTTACGTTTGAAAGATTTTAAGTTTTCATCAGTAATAAAATGTTCTGGTAAGTTGTTCCAGCTTTTAGTTCCTCTTGACAAGATACTCTGTTGTGCATGTGATGTCCTGCACAATGGTATACGTAAATCATGTGGTCTTCGGGTTACATTGTAGGGTATTGCTCTAAAGCCAAGGTCTAAAGGTAAAGAGTGTATGGATTTATGTACAAAAAGATTGGTTTGAAGGAGTATGATATCTGGAAGCTTTAATAACTTGAAGTCTCGGAAAATACTGATGGTATGGTCATAACGATTTTTAAAGAACATAACACGTAACAACTTTTTCTGACTAATAAAGAGGCTGTCAATGAAGGTTTTATAGGCACCTCCCCATAAAGATGAACAATATAAAAGATGTGGATATATTAGGGTAAAATAAACTTGTAGTAAACATTTTACATTCAAATAGTGCCTTAGTCTGTAAAGTATGCCTGTGTATAACGATATCCTAGATTTCACCATATCAATATGTTCTTTCCATTTCAACTTACTATCTATATATATCCCTAGAAATTTAAATTCGAAAACCTCATGTAATGATAGATTATATTATTTATCTTTATTTGTGTGTATACTGGCTGAGTCATAAGGGGACTGGAAACCATAAAGCAGGTTTTATTAATATTTAAAGTTAATTTGTTGCTCTTAATCCAATTTGAAACTTTATTTAATTCTTCATTCAATGTAATGTAATATTTTCAAGATTTTGGCCTTGAATGAAGATTGTGGTATCATCAGCGAAAAGTATGAATTTCAAGTTTATTACTGCTACGAATGATGTCATTTATGTATATTAAAAAAGCACAGGACCAAGAATTGAACCCTGGGGTACTCCACATGTGATGTCATTATAAGGAGATGATGTATTATTATATGATGTATATTGCTTTCTATGACTTAAATAACTTTTGAACCAGTTGTGAGCACTACCACGTATTCCATAGATAGATAATTTGTGTAATAAGATTGTGTGAGAAATTGTGTCAAATGCTTTTGTGAGGTCACAAAAAACTGTTATTTGTAGCATTTTATTGTCCAGTGCATTGTAAATGTTCTGACAGATATGGTAGACTGCTAATTCAGTGGAAAACTGGGGACGGAATCCATGTTGAGTTGGAGTTAAAATTGAGTGTTTTGAGAGGTAACCCATTAACCTCATTACCATTACTTTTTCAAAAAACTTTACTAAAGCTTGGCAATATTGAAATTGGTCTATAATTTTGCATTAAAGAATTGTCACCTTTCTTGAAAAAGGGACAATTCGAGCAATTTTCATTCGATCTGGAAAGGTACCCTCTTGAAATGATTTATTTATAATGAATACTAGAATTGGTGTGAATTATTTCAGAGCATCTTTTATTATTTTCATATTTATTTCATCATGGCCAGGAGATGTAACTTTCATATTTGCAATTACTGATTTGATTTCAGCTGGTGTTGTAGGTCTTAAATAAAAAGAAAAAGGGAGTGGTTCTGGAAGATATAAGAGAGAGAGAGAGAGAGAGAACACTACCTTCACAATCACAAATTTATATCCTCTCCATCATCCTTACCTAAAGTAGAAATAAAGGCAATTTCTAAGAGAAAAAAGGTCACCTCTTCCCTATTCTTTTTTTTTCTTAACATCTCAACAAAAGGGCAAAGAAAGATAAAGTGAGAGAGAGAGAGAGAGAGAGAGAGAGAGAGAGAGAGAGAGAGAGAGAGAGAGAGAGAGAGAGAGAGAGAGAGAGAGAGAGAGAGAGAGAGAGACGAAAGAAGAGAGAGAGAGAGAGAGAGAGAGAGAGAAGAGAGAGAGAGAGAGACTAGTGGGAAAAAAAAATCACACTATCACTCTATCTGTCGCTTCATGTTTACCACCAGCATCACCACCACCACCATCATTATCATCATCAGTATCGGAACGCATATGTCACTGCAATCATCACAAACTCACCATTATCATCACCATCTCACCACCACAACCATTCCCAGTAGTTTATTATGTCACTCCTAATACCACCACCATCACTAGCAATAACCACAACAATAAAAAAAAAAAAAAAAAAAAAAAAAAATAATAATAATAATAATAACAATGACAATACTATAACTAGACCGTAGAATTAGCATGATCAATTTAAAGATCTGACTGTTAATAACAAGGTACTTATAATCATCAAAGCTTTCATTAAGTTTCTCATTAAGTAACAATAATTTAATTATCCGAATGAGAACTACAATGATAATAATAATAATAACAATACTTCTACTATACTACTACTACTACTACTACTACTAATAATAATAATAATAATAATAATATTACAAAAATTATAATGATACTACTACTGCTACTACTATTACTACTACTACTACTACTATTACTACTACTACTACTACTACTACTACTGCTACTACTACTATTACTACTTCTACTACTACTATTACTATTACTACTACTACTACTACTACTTCTACTTCTACTACTACTATTGCTACTACTACTTCTACTACTACCACTACTACTATTGCTACTACTACTACTACTACTACTACTACTACTACTACTACTACTACTACTATTACAACTTCTACTACTGCTACTACTACTACTATTACTACTTCTACTACTATTACTTCTGCTTCTACTACTACTACTGCTATTACTACTACTACTACTACTACTACTACTACTACTACTACTACTACTATTACTATTACTACTACTACTTCTACTACTACTACTACTACTACTACTACTACTACTACTACTACTACTTCTACTACTACTACTACTACTACTACTACTACAACTAATAATAATAATAATAATAATATCACCACTGCTCCAGAGACAAAACAAAAGCTGCTTAAAGGTTCTCAGTTCCTTGGAGTCGTGAAAAGCCTCCTTAATGAGCTACCTCCCGACCCCCGAGTGTGACCCCAGGTGAAGGCATTAAGACAAGGGGCAGGGGAGGGCAGGGGAAGGAGAGGGGAAGGTAAGGGTAGGGGAAGGTAAGGGGCAGGGAAGGTAAGGGGTAGGGGAAGGTAAGGGGCAGGGAAGGTAAGGGTAGAGGAAAGGTAAGGGGCAGGGAAGGTAAGGGTAGAGGAAGGAAAGGGGGCAGGGAAGGTAAGGGTAGGGGAAGGTAAGGGGCAGGGAAGGTAAGGGTAGAGGAAGGTAAGGGGCAGGAAGGTAAGGGTAGGGGAAAAGGTAAGGGGCAGGGAAGGTAAGGGTGGGGGAAGGTAAGGGGCAGGGAAGGTAAGGGTAGAGGAAGGTAAGGGGCAGGGAAGGTAAGGGTAGGGGAAGGTAAGGGGCAGGGAAGGTAAGGGTAGGGGAAGGTAAGGGGCAGGGAAGGTAAGGGTAGGGGAAGGTAAGGGGCAGGGAAGGTAAGGGCAGAGGAAGGTAAGGGCAGGGAAAGGTAAGGGTAGAGGAAGGTAAGGGGCAGGGAAGGTAAGGGTTTAGGGGAAGGTAAGGGGAGGGAAGGTAAGGGCAGAGGAAGGTAAGGGGCAGGGAAGGTAAGGGTAAGGAAGGTAAGGGGCAGGGAAGGTTAAGGGTAGGGGAAGGTAAGGGGCAGGGAAGGTAAGGGTTAGGGGAAAGGAAAGGGGAAGGGAAGGTAAGGGTAGGGGAAGGTAAGGGGCAGGGAAGGTAAGGGTAGGGGAAGGCAGAGGAAGGGAAGGCAGGGAAAAGGCAGAGAAATATATAAGATGTGTGGAAGGAAAGGGGAGAAAGGAAGGAGAAGGTGTCCTCCTCCTCCTGCTCCTGCTCCTCCTCCTCCTCCTACCACCACCTCCTAATCCTCCACCACCACCACAACCACCACCTCCTCCTCCTCCTCCTCCAATCTCTTCCTACCACCACCACCACCTCCTCCTCCAAGAGACCCCCTTGGTTGTCACATGTGTCAAACATTGGACACATTCAGCAGAGCGATCTTCCGGCCCAGCACAGCAAATCTCTCGTGAAATTGAACATCCATCTAACAAATGACTACAGGAATCTGGCCTATTTTTACGCCCTCCCCTGCTGCTCGTCCCGTCAATCTGTCTTCCCTGTCTGTCTATCTGTCTGAGAGCGAGAGAGAGAGAGAGAGAGAGAAGAGATCGAGAGAGATGAGAGCGAGAGAGAGAGACGAGAGAGTAGAGGGGAGAGAGACGATGAGAAGTATGAGAGAGAGAGTTTTACGTCCTCCTCTGCTACTCGTCCCGTCAATCCGTCTTCCCTGTCTGTCTATCTGTCTGAGAGCGAGTTGTGTGTGTGTGTTGTGTGTGGGTGTGTGGTGTGTGTGTGTGTGGTGGTGTGTGTGTGTGGCGTGTGTGTGTGTGGTGTGTGTGTGTGTGTGAGTGTGTGTTTGTGTGTGTGTGTGTGTCGTATTGAGAGAGAGTGAGAGAGAGAGATGAGACTGAGAGAGAGAGGAGAGATGAGAGAGAGAAGAGAGAGAGAGATGAGAGAGAAGAGAGAGAGAGAGAGAGAGAGAGAAGGGGAGGGATTGTCCTTGGCTTGAGATGTGCAATATGTGGATTTCAAGATGTGAGTGACAGATGGATCTCATTCTAAGGACTTCCCACCCACTCAGCCAGACAGCTGAGGATTGACAGGAGGAGGAGGAGGAGGAGGAGGAGGTGGAGGGAGGATAAGAGGAGAGGAAGAGGAAGAGGAAGAGGAAGAGGAAGAGGAAGAGGAAGAGGAGGAGGAGGAGGAGGGAGAGGAGGAAGCAATGTGCCCTGTTTTGAGTGAGTGAATTTCGCACATAACAAAACAAAGGAAAACAAGACACTGCTTATGTTTCTCTCAGTACATTTACACACACACACACACACACACACACACACACGTT
>JACEEZ010001101.1:335000-357500 GCA_016584305.1 Chionoecetes opilio | reverse complement strand
TCTCTTCATTCTTTCTTCTTCTTTCCCTCTCTTCCTTCTTCTTTCGCTCTCTCGTCTTCTTCTTCTTCCCTCTCTTCTTCTTTCTTCTTCTTCCCTCTCTTCTTCGTCTTTCCCTCTCTCCTTCTTCTTCTCTTTCCCTCTCTCCTTCTTTCCTCTCACCTTCTTTCTTCTTCTTCCCTCTCTTCTTCTTTCTTCTCCTTGATTCCTTCTTCATTCCCCTTTCCTCTTTCTCTTCTTCCCTCTTTGTCTTTCCTCTTCTTCCCTCTTCCTTCTTTCTTCTTCTTTCCCTCTCTTCCTTCTTTCTTCTTCCCTCTCTTCCTTCTTTCTTCTTCTTTCCCTCTCTTCCTTCTTTCTTCTTCTTTCCCTCTCTTCCTTCTTTCTTCTTCTTTCCTCTCTCCTTCTTCTCTTCTTTCCTCTCTCCCTTCTTTCTTCTCTTTCCCTCTCTCCCTTTCTTTCATTCTTTTCCTTCTCTTCCCTTCTTCTTCTATTCCCTCTTCATTCTTCCCTTTTTTTCTCTTCTTCCCCTTCTTCTTCACTCTCTCTTCCTTCTTCTTCTTCTTTCCCTCTCTTCCTTCTTTCTTCTTCTATCCTCTCTTCCTTCTTTTCTTTTTCCCTCTCTTCCTTCTTTCTTCTTCTTTCCCTCTCTTCCTTCTTCTTTCCTCTCTTCATTCTTCTTCTTCTTTCCCTCTCTTCCTTCTTCTTCCTCTCTTCCTTCTTTCTTCTTTCCCTCTCTTCCTTCTTTCTTCTTCTATTCCCCATCTTCCCTTTTTTCTTCTATTCCCCCTCTTCCCTTTTTTCTTCTTCTTTCCCTCCTTCATTCTTTCTTCTTTTTTACCTCTCTTCCTTCTTTTCCCTCTCTTCCTTCTTTTTTCTTTCCCTCTCTTTTTTCTTTTTCTTTCCCTCTCTTCCTTCTTTCTTCTTCTATTCTCTCTTCCCTTTTTTCTTCTTCTTTCCTCTCTTCCTTCTTTCCCTCTCTCCCTTTTCTCTTCTTTCCCTCTCTTCCTTCTTTCTTCTTCTATTCCTCTCTTCCTTCTTCCTTCTTCTATTCCTCTCTTCCTTCTTTCTTCTTCTTTTCCTCTCTTCCTTCTTTCTTCTTTCTTTTCTTCCTCTCTTTCCTCTTTCTTTTCTTTCCCTCTCTTCTCTTCTTCTATTCCCTCCTTTTCTTCTTCTTTCCTCTCTTCCTTCTTTCTCTTTTCCTCTCCTTCTTCTTCCTGCTTCTTCTTCCTTCCTCTCTCTTCTTCTACCTTCCTCTCTTCTCTATCTCCTCCTCTCCTTCCCTCTCTCATTCTTCTCTTTTTCCTCTCTATTCCCCTTTTACCTTATTTTCTATACCCTTACTCTATATATCCTTGCGTCCTTCCCATGCTCAAAATGACATTAAGGTTATTTCTTCAACCTCCTCCTACTGTCTCCTCCTCTCCTCTCCTCCTCCTCCTACTGTCTCCTCTCCCTCCTCCTCCTACTGCCCTCCTCTCCTCTCCTCTCCTACTGTCCTCCTCTCGACTCCTCCTCCTCCTCCTCCTACTGTCTCCTCTCCTCTCCTCCTCCTACTGTTCCTCTCCTCCTCTTACTGTCTCTCTCCCTCCTCCTCCTACTGTCTCCTCTCCTCTCCTCCTCCTACTGTCTCCTCTCCTCTCCTCCTCCTCCTACTGTCTCCTCTCCTCCTCCTACTGTCTCCTCTCCTCTCCTCCTCCTACTGTCTCCTCTCCTCTCCTCCTCCTACTGTCTCCTCTCCTCTCCTCCTCCTACTGTCTCCTCTCCTCTCCTCCTCCCTACTGTCTCCTCTCTCCTCCTCCTCCTGTCTCCTCTCCTCTCCTCCTCCTCCTACTGTCTCCTCTCCTCTCCTCCTCCTCCTACTGTCTCCTCTCCTCTCCTCCTCTTCCTACTGTCTCCTCTCCTCTCCTCCTCCTCTTACTGTCTCCTCTCCTCTCCTCCTCCTCTTACTGTCTCCTCTCCTCCTCCTCCTACTGTCTCCTCTCCTCTCCTCCTCCTCCTACTGTCACTTCTCGCCCTCTCAAGATGGCTGAAGAAGCGTGTTATATAAGAAGAAGTATTATGTAACTTTCAGGACGACTCTATAGTTTTTTCTCTATCTCTTTTGTGCCGCGAACAAAGAACATCGCATTAGAGTGTATATAGTGAACAGGCGGCACACAGTTTCCCGTTTTCATCCTCAGAAAATGGGGAACGGGGATACAAAAAAAAGGAAGGGGTGTCTTTTGAACATTTTCTTCGTAAAGGAATGCGACGTGTGGTAGAATGGGATGTTTTTTGGGAGAGAGAGAGAGAGAAGAGAGAGAGAGAGAGAGAGAAGAGAGAGAGAGAAGAGAGAGAGAGAGAGAGAGAGAGAAAGGTATAGAGGAAGGACTGAAGTTTTTTGGGAGGGCAATGCTGAGTGGTAGTAAAACTGGCGACGTGTTAGTCATAAAGTGAAAAAGTGTGTGTGTGTGTGTGTGTGTGTGTGTGTGTGTGGGTGTGTGTGTGTGTGTGTGTGTGTTGATTATGTGTGTGTGGTGTGTGTTGGGTGTGTGGTGTGTGTGTGTGTGTGTGTGTGTGTGTGTGTGTGTGTGTGTTGTGGTGTGTGTCTGTGTGTGTGTGTGTGTGTGTGGTAGTGTGTGTTGTGTGTGTGTGTGTGTGTGTGTGTTGTGTGTGTGTGTGTGTGTGTGTGTGTGTGTCTGTGTCTGTCGTTGCTGTGTCTGTGTGTGTGTGTGTGGTGTGTGTGTGTGTCTGTTTCACGGTCTAGTTGTTAGAGGCATTACATCCCAAATACCCTCCAATCACTGTGTTACAAAGCGAATCATTACGTTACTATTTCATCAGGTAACAACGCACGCATTGTGGTCTATTCAGTCAGTCCGGATGCGGATAATGAAGGGAACTCCATGGCCATCCTAGGAAGGAGATCAATTATTAACACTGACCGCCGGCTGTTGCGTGGCCTTCCGGGTTCTGTGGCAATATATTACTAAAACATTACAGCTAAGTGCCTCAGGGGTGTATCAAATAATGTATTGGTCCTTCCCTTCCCAGTGGAGGACGAGAAGATGGAGACAGTAGGAGGAGGAGGAGAGGAGAAGAGACAGTAGGAGGAGGAGGAGAGGAGACAGTAGGAGGAGGAGAGGAGAGGAGACAGTAGGAGTAGGAGAGGAGAGGAGAGGAGACAGTAGGAGGAGGAGAGGAGAGGAGTGGAGACAGTAGGAGGAGAGGAGAGAGACGTGGAGGAGGAGGAGAGGAGAGAAAGGAGACAGTAGGAGAGGAGGAGAGGAGATGAGACAGTAGGAGGAAGAGAGAGGATAGGAGACAGTAGGAGGGAGAGGATGGACAGTAGGAGGAGAGAGAGGAGACAGTAGAGTAGGAGAGAAGAGACAGTAGGAGGAGAGGAGAGGAGAGAGAGGAGGACAGTAGGAGGAGAGAGAGGAGAGGAGAGGAGAGGAGAGGGACAGTAGGAGGGAGGAGAGAAGAGAGACAGTAGGAAGATGAGAGGAGAGGAGACAGTAGGAGGAGAGGAGAGGAGACAGAGAGGAGGAGAGGAGAGGAGACAGTAGGAGGAGGAGAGGAGAGGAGACAGTAGGAGGAGGGAGAAGGAGGGGACAGGGGAGGGAGGAAACAGTAGGAGGGGGAAAGAAGGGGAGGAGAGGAAAGAGGGAGAGGAACAGTAGGAGGAAGGGGGAGGAGAGGAGACAGTAGGGGGGAGAGGAGAGGAGGACAGAAAGGAGGAGGAGAGGAGAGGAGGGACAGTGGGGAGGAGGAGAGGAGAGGAGGGAAACCAGTAGGAGAGGAGAGGAGAGGAGACAGTAGGGAGAGGAGATTTGGGATTAGATTTATACATTTATTTAGCCAAACAGTTATACATGTAATAAAAAAAATACATAATTATATAAAATTGGCTGGGGTCCTGTTGAGAGTAAACTCTCTTAAAGGCTCCTATATATACCCCACTTGAAGATATCTAATTAATTAAAACACATAAAAAATACACATACGACTAAAATACGTATACATAAAACAAACACATAGGAACAAATACACACACATTACACATGAGTAAAATACACACACACACAACATACCCCATGAGCAAAATTTAACACACCATACGAGCAAATACAACAAAACAACATACACATATGAGAAAATCCCACACACACACACATACACATATGAGAAAATACACACACATACACAATTACACATACGAGCAAATACACACCCACATAAAACATAGGGAGCAAATACACAACACATACACATACGAGCGAATACACATACATATACATACGAGAAAATATGCACACATAACATACACAACACATACGAGCAAATACGCATACATAAACATACACATACGAGTACAAAGTATATACACATATATACACAATTATGTCTGATTACTTTTGCTGGTATTGCAATAAGAGGAACTTTTTTGAGACAATGTTTAAAACTAGTCAAGGTAGGTTTTGTTTTTAAGTCCAACGGTAAATTCATTCCATATTTTGGCGCCGTGATACACGATACATGTTTGTGATTGGTTTTAAAAGGTACGTTGGAACCTCTAAAAACATCAACACCTCTTAGTCCTGATCTTTCATTAATGCAATTCCGAAAAAAAAGTATTTTCTATCAAATTATGCAAACATTTATAGACAAAAAAAGAGCACAAAAAATATATTTATTTAATTTATCTTTAGTAATTTGGCATTTAAAAACAGGTTGTTAGTGTGTTCTATCTTCTTTTCCTGTAATTGTTCTAATTACTCTTTTTGTGAAATAATGAGTGATTTTATATTAGAAGGTGGCAAAACTGGCCCAAAACTGCGTTACAATATATAATGTTGGGGTAAACTAGAGTGTGGTAGACATGTCGCAGTGCCTCCCTGTTAAGTTGGTGACGTGTGAGCGGGCAAGATGCCACTCATTTTATTACTTTATTAATTACGTTCTTTATGTGCACATTCCAAGATATTTTATTATCAATATTACCCCTAGGAATTTTGTTACTTAGAACTTCTTTTTTTTTCTATGTTATTAATTCTTAATTTACTCAAATTAGGTGGTTTTTGTTTTATTTCTGTGAAAAATCATGTAATTAAAATTTTTCAGAATTGAGCGTTAATTTATTACTGTTTATCCATTTGTGTACATTTTTAAATTCTTCATGACTGTTGACATCAAAAACGCGTAAGTCTGGGTGGTTTTTTATATAATGTGCAATCTTTCTGCAAATAAAATAAATTTTCCCAATGATGGTGCTAGAATTTGAAATTTGTCGTTAATATATAAAAGGAAAAGCAAGGGTCCCAATATGGATCCTTGAGGCACACCAGAAGAAATTTTTTAGAGTAGATGAAGACATGTTGTTGTACTGGACATACTGCTTACGATTACTTAGATATGAATTAAACCATCTGTTCGTTGTTCCTCTGATGCCGTAATGCTCTAATTTGTTTAATAGGATATGGTGATCCACTGTGTCAAAAGCCTTGGATAAGTCTAAAAATGTTGCTACAGTATAATTTCTTTTGTCAAAAGATGTCAAGTATCGTTAGTGAATGGATAAGTGTTGTTTCTGTGGATCCTGCCCTGTCTGATCCATGCTGCGCTTCTGTTAATATATTGGGGGTTTTGACAAAAGTTATATATTCTTATGCACATTAATTTTTCAAGTAATTTTACAAAATGATTCAGTACTGAAATTGGGTCTGTGGTTCTTAAGTTCTCTTCTATCTCCACCCTTATATATTGGGGTAACACTCTTGCAACTTTCATTGCATCTGGAAATATACCACTTGAAAAAAGACGAATTAAATTTAAAAGCAAAAAAATGGGAGATAACAGAGTTGCGATTTTCCTTAATAAATTTTCATAGGTACCCCGTCACAGCCCGGTGAAGAGTCATGGAGAGTATTAATAACTTCTAAAATTTCATTTTCTGTAACAGGGGTAATTGCAAATGTTTCTATCTGTCTATTTGTAAGTATTCGTGAAAATCTGACTGTTGTTGTCTTCCTCCGCTAGTTTACTTCCTATACTCACAAAATAATTTTTTGAAGTTATTTGCTATTTCCAAAGGATCAGAAATTTTTTCACGGTCATTCAAAAAAACATATCACTAAGCTTTGATTTCTTTTTTTCGGTTTAAAACTTCTTTTATTACTTTCCAAGTGTTTTTTGATTTGGCCTGAATTTTTTATACAATTTATTTTGATAGTAGGTAGCTCGTGCAGCGTTTATTCTGCTGGTTTACCTGGTTGCGGAGTCTGCGATACACTGCCCCTACGTAATGGGATGTTTTGCATATTCCTTTTTGGGCCCTATTTTTTTCTTTAATCATGTTTTAAATATATCTGGGGTTATATATGGTTTACGTACATGTTTTGGGGTCACATTTTTTTAGTTTTTAATGGGAAATGATTGTTGAAACAAGGCAGAAAAATAGTTTTGAAAATTACTGTAACATACATTTGAGTTTTTTGAAGCAAAAAACTAAGTCCCAATTAGTATTAATTAAACATTTTCTAAAGACATCCATCTGTTCAGTAGAGTAATTCCTAAAAAAAAATATTGAATGACTGATCACTATCGTTTGTTGAGTCTTCAGATAGAAATATCGAAAATACAGGAAAATGATCAGACGTAGTGTCATAAATAATTCCATTTAAAATTTTTACGCCTAATGTTGTTAGACCAAATGTGATCAATAATAGTTGCAGTGGAACTGGTAACTCTTGTTGGTTTTGTAATTATGTTAAAGAAATGCTTTGAATTACTTATATTAATTATTCAGATACAGACCTATTTTGGTCCGACTTTAAAAGATCTAGATTAAAAATCTCCAGAAATGTTTTGCTATTTATTTTCATTACTTATTTTCGTGAGCATTTCATCAAACTTTATAAGAATACTCTAGCATCAGAATGGGGTCTCCCATAATGTTGCCAAAAAATAAAGTTACCATGAACCTGGTCACACACCTCTACAAATATTGTTTCCATGCAAATTTATTTTTCATAGTCATATCAGTTCTTTTAAAACTTACATAGCATGTCTTCAGGTATAATGTAACTCTCCACTTGTCTAGTAAGGACTGTTAGAGACATAGTGTATTGGGAATATTATACCAAATTTTTTGTATATCAGGTGTGAGCCTCGTCTCACACCCAAACTAATAACATCAAAAGAGTGGTCTAATGAAGTGATGCATCCATCTATAAATTCATTCAAATGTAAAGGAATGCTGCGATATTGTAAGAAATAATGGAAAATGTTTCTTTAGGCAAACTATGCATTGCAAGTAATTTAACATCTAAAAGAAATAATTGCATCCAGGAAATTTGTAATCTACATATTCAAGTAGAAAAACTATCAGGGTTAGTATCAAATTTTATAAGTGTCATATTCAACTTCAAAGGGAATTCGTGCACAACCTTTTCGAGCATCTCTAAAGGAATATTCTCTCTTTGATTGAAATTCAAGATTAAGTGAAGTCTACATCGTTTATATTAGAAAAAGGTAAACATGATTATAAATTTTTAGATATAATTTGGGGGTTTTTAAAAATTTAAAGCGGTATAAGATTAAATTTGTAGCTTTAGTATTTTACTTATTAGACTTGTAGGAAGTAAAATTGACTCCTGTCACGCAGTTTCCTCTTGTCTATTGCGGGTTCTTTGGGGCGTTGAGATAGCGCTGTAGCACCCTGCAGCTCCTCATCGCCACTACTCCTTGCCGGTGAGGCACGAGCCAGTGCACTCCATGTCATACTGGGGGTGGTGAGTGATAGATGTTGTAAATTACTGGTGGTGGTGTCACTGGCAGTTGTCGTGGGTAGCAGTACGGTAGGAGGAAACCCAACGGGGTGTGTGGGTAGGAGGTCCGTTTTCGGTAGATGGGTAAAACTGTTCCCTCACCCGCCTGCCTGCCCCTCCCCACCTCTCTCACCCCCACTAAAATCCCCATCAAACCAGGGGGCGGTAGTTGAAGAAAGCTTGCTTCCCTTTTTTCTGGCTTCTTTTCATGGTAATTTCCATTTGCTTACGCCGAAACATCCACTGTTCCAGGGCAGTAGTCTTCATTGAGGAGATTTTTTCGTTTCCCCTTTAAATTTGCGCCCCTGGCTCGGAACACGGCCTCAGCTCCGGAACCGAGCGAACTTGGCAACGATGTCCGCGACCGGCTGGTGGAAATTCCCAAAACGGTGTGCGCTCAATATTTACTTCAGGAATGTCAATTGTTCTTTATGACTTGGTGATTTTTCTTTTGGCACTGCTCCCAATTTTCTCTCTGGCTCCGAGATACCAACAAAACGAGGTTATTACGGTCGTTTTGTCGTCAAGGTAGTCCATTCGAGATTCGTAGATTTTCCTGCTTCTGAAGCTCTTGGTTTCTCCCTTAGTAATTTCCTGATCCGTTTTGCGTAGTCATTCCCCTCGTCCGATTTCCTGCTTCGTTTTGTCAAGCCTTTATCCAGTTTTGCTTGGGTGAATTCCAATGGTGATGACTTCCATTGTTTCTTTTTTTGTCTTTCTTGAGCCTTCGTCAGGTCTTCTCCATCATCAAGGCCATCGTTGAAAGGTTCCTTTGATTATCCAATAAAGCCAGAACTCATCCCCGCTCCATCTTTGGGGAGACCGTAAAGTTTGTATAGAGTGTTTGTTTGCTTCACTGCTTGATTCACTTTTTGGTTCACTATGTGGTCACTAGAAGGGCCCCAATCGGAACCTCTCTTACTTTAAGTCAAGTTCTCAACAACGTGAGTTTAAAATCACTTTTTCTTCACGTTTGTATTCCAAGGACCTTAGTGCACAGTCTTAGACTCCCAAGCGGTCGTTATCACTTCAAATTAGGAAATTCAGATTTCTTTGGAGCTCACTCCATTGTGTTTACACGATGAGGTGGTTCACAAATGAGTGAGACCACTCAAGAGGAGAGAGAGGAGACAAGGAGAGGGAGACAGTTTGGAGAGGAGGAGAGGAGACAGTAGGAAGGGAAGGAGAGGAAAACAGTAGGAGGAAGGAGAGGAGAGGAGACAGTAGGAGGAGGAGAGGAGAGGAAAACAAGTAGGAGAGGAGAGGAGAAAGTAGAGGAGGAGAGGAGAGGAGACAGTAGGAGGAGGAGAGGAGAGGAGACCCCGTAGGAGAGGAAAAGGAGAGGGACAGTAGGAAAGGGGGAGAGGAGAGGAAAACAGTAGGAGGAGAGGAGAGGAGACAGTAGGAGGAGGAGAGGAGAGGGAAAACAGTAGGAGGAGAGGAGAGGAGAAGTAGGAGGAGAGGAGAGGAGACAGTAGGAGGAGGAGGAGAAGAGACAGTAGGAGGAGGAGAGAGGAGAGAGACAGTAGGAGGAGAGGAAAAGGAAAGGAGAGGAGAGGAGAAGAGGGGGAGGGGGAGAGAAGAGGAGACAGTAAAAGGGGGAGGAGAGAGAGAGGAGACAGTTTGGGAGGAGAGGAGAAAGGAGACAGGAGAGGAGAAGAGACAGAGGAGGAGAAGGAGAGGAGACAGTAGGAGGAGGAAGGGGGAGACAGTAGGAGGAGGAGAGGAGACAGGGTAAAGTAGGTTTTGGGGTGTTTAACGCGGCCACTGTTGAAGTCTTAAACCTTCAGCCCAGATATTTCCTCTGCCTTTAAATAATTGGATGTTGCGAGCCCTAAATTAGAAAAAGTGACTAATAACAAAATTAGTTAGTGGATAAGGATACTAAACAGGTCATATCTATAAAATATTTCTTATATTCACTAAAAATCATAGCTAAATTACAAGCAAATTATGTTCTGGGTCTCAAGGGGTTAATTAAAGTGCTTCAGGGGTTTAGTGTTTAGTAAATGATGCGTTGCTCCTGCTCTTCCCTTCCCCGGTAATGAATTGGTTGCAGTGTTGAGTCTTAAGGTGGATCGAGGCTCTGGTTTGGTGTGGAAGTGAGTTTGTGTTGGGATAAGAAGTTGTGTGTGTTTTTGTTGTGTTGTTGGAGTTTGTGTGTGTGTCTGTGGTGTGTGTGTGTTGTGTGTGTGTGTGTGTGTGTGTGTGTGTGTGTGTGTGTGTGTGTGTGTGTGTGTGAGTTTGTGGGACCGTGAAAATTGTTGAAAAGTTTGATGAGGGTTTTTATTTTTTGAAGGGTTCATGCGTGGTGTTTTTGTTTGTTTTGTTTTGTTTGTTTTTGTGTTGGTGTGTGTGTATTCGTTTGTGCTTAGACCACACACACACACACACACACACACACACACACACACACACACCACAAAGAAAACTAGATGAATACATATAGATACGGAGACAGGATCACACGAATATAGCTCAGGCCCTTTATGCTACAACTAAATAAACACAAACACACACACACACACACACACACACAACAATAAAAAAATAATAAAAAATACAACAACACACAAACACCCTTACTAAATAAATAACCCCAAAACACACACACACCCCAAAACCAATAAAAACCACACCCCAACTCACAACCCTACTCTGACTACAAAGGGATAGGAGCAATAACAGGATGCTCCCTTTAATGACCAAAAAACCCCCACCCAACCCGAATATTAATATTCCCACCACAAACCCCAATAAAATTATACTAAACAAAAAAACAAAAAGTAGGCAAATGCTACAAGGGTTTTTGACGGATGAAAAGAGATAGGAAAAGAATGAGAAAGAGGGCGAGGTTAGAGGGGGGCGGAAAAAACCAGAGGAGAAACGCGGCGTAATAGAAAGAACTAATGGGGAAGAGGAGGGGAGGAGGAAGAGAAGGGGGGGGGAGGGAAAGGGGAGCAAAAAAAAGGATAAGAAGATGGAGAAAAAGAGGATAAAGAGAAAGGGGACCGAGAAAGAAAAAGAAGAAAAGAGAGAGGAGGAGAGAGAGGGAGAGGGGAGAGAGAGAGAGAGATAAAAAAAAGAACAGAAAGAGAGAACGAGAAAGAAAGAGAGAAAGAAGACAGAGGAGAAACGAGAGAGAGAGAGAGAGGGGGAGGAGAGAGAGAGAGAGAGAGAGAGAGATGATGGAGAAGAGAGAGAGATGAGAGAGAGGAGAGAGAGAGAGAGAAGAGAGAAATAAAAATTTTTTTTTTATATATAAAATACATGTATAAATGAAAAATGAAAAAATGTATATATAAATACTAAATAAAATGAAAAAAATTAAAAATATATTAATAAATACATATAAAATGAAAATAAAAAAATTATATAAATATATATAAAATAAAAAAATATATATATAAAATATATATATATATAATAATATAAGCGAAAGTGTGTGTGTGTGTCTGTCTTTTGTGTCCGCTCTAGGTTCCCCCCCCCGTGGCGAAATCCCATCATATGGCACAGTTTTGGAAACCCCAGGTTGACCAGGGGAAGGTTTTAAGCCTAATTATGAGATGATCCGATCACTTTTTTCTTTTTTAGCAGCCATTAGCGGAATTGCGAAAAAAGTGGGTTGCGAGAATTGAGGAACCTTGATGTAGGGTGATGGTAATGGGTGAGTGAATGGGTGGAGTGATGGGTAAGGGTGTGGGGTGATGGGTGAGTGAATGGGTGGGGGGTGATGGGTGATGGGGGGGGGAATAGATGGGGGGTGATGGGTAATGGGTGAGTGAATGGGTGTGTGGTTGATGGGTAATGGGTGAGTGAATGGGTGGGGGGTGATGGGTAATGGGTGAGTGAATGGGGGGGGTGATGGGTAATGGGTGAGTGAATGTGGGGGGGGGTTATGTGAATGGGTTGGCGTTAATACATACATTTCTACATCCATGATTTCAGGAAAGTTAGAAGAGGCTATCTGGAGAGTCTGTGTTTGGTGGGCCGAAGGCCCACCAAACACAGGTGGTGGGCCGAAGGCCCAACAATAGCCCTCCGCAGGAGCTAGCCAAAAAGTCCGCTCTCCGGGCGGCTTTGCGGCTAGTAATATATATATATATATATAATATATATATATATATATATATATATATATATATATATATATATATATAATATAATTTTTTGCATATAAAAATGAAGTGAAAAAATGTATATATCAATATAGAAATGAAAATTAAAAAAATGTATATTTAAATAAAATAGAAATGAAAAATGAAAAAAGGTATATATAAATACATATAAGAAGGAAAAAAAGAATATCAGGAAAAAAAGTTAATTACTCACTGTATCAAAATTGGAACTGTAACAAAATATATATATATTTTTCTCTAACTCATATTATAACAAAATATATATTTTTTTTCTCTAACTGTCTTATTATAACAAAATATGTTTTTTTCTCTAACTGTCTTAATTAAGTGACTTTCCAGAAAAAATTATAAACTGTCCTTAAGTGAGTTTCCAGAAAAAAAACTATAAACATGATAAAAACCAGAGGACAACAGGAATACAAACCTAAACCCAAGCCCAAGTAGAGCCCACCGTTAAACATTAAACCCCTGAAAACTCACCCTTACGAATCTAACCCTTGCATGCGGACAAAGAAACCAAAGAGAAGCATGGCAATATCCTTTTTTTTCCTTAGGGTTGCACTGAAAATTACCCCCATTAAGCGTCTGGTGCGAGTTGGTGAGTGAAAATTTATCCTGGCATTCCCCGCAAGACAAGCATTGCAGGCAGTGTTCTTATAGTGGTGTGGCAGGAACGCTTATCTAGAAATTTGCATAAACGCCTGGGTGGTCGGAGGTCGGGGCGTCGAGGATGGAAAAGAAGGGGCGAGAGGGTGAAATAATATAGGGGTAGAGTAGGGAAGGAGAATAGAAGGGAAGAAAGAGAGTGGAATATAAATGGAAGAAAGGTATAAGAGGGGAGAGAAAGAGAGGGTGAAAACGTAAAGAGGAAGAGTAGGAAAGGAAAAGAAAAGGGAAGAGGGGGTGAACAAATGAAGAGGAAGAGTAGGAAAAGGAATAGAAAGGGAAGAAAGAAGAGGAGAGGGTGATAAAATAAAGAGGTCCAAGAGAAATGAAGAAAAAATAATGAGGAAGAGAGAGAGGGGGAAGTAAAAAAGGAGGAGGAAAATAGAAGGGAAGAGAGTGGAATATAAAAGGAAGAAGGGTATAAGAGAGGGGGGGAAAGAGAAGGTGAAATAATATAGAGGAAGAGAAAGAAAAGAAAAGAAAAAAAGGAAAGAAAAAGAAAGGGGAAAAGAGGGGGAAAACAAGGAGGAAGAGATGGGAAAGGAAAAGAAAGGGATAGAAAGAGAGGGTGAAATAAAAAAAAAGGAAGAGGAAAGGTGGAAAGTGAAAATTAAGGTTTGATTTTACTTTTTTCTTTCTCTCTTTCTGGCTGACATTTTTTTCTTCTGATCCATCTGAGTATTCTTTGTCTTTTCTTTTGTTAGTTTTTCGTTTATCTCTCTCTCTCTCTCTCTCTCTCTCTCTCTCTCTCTCTCTCTCTCTCTCTTTCTCTGAGGTAAGGTTACACAATCACAAGTTATATTTATCTATTTACTGTATATGTCTATGTCTATTTATAAGTCTATGATAAACATGTGTAACTTTCCTCCAGACATTCCCCTTTTCTATCCCATTATATTTCCTCTCTTCCCTTCCCTTATTTAACCTTTTTTCCTTAATAATAGTAACCTACCTTCATTATCTCCCAAACATAAGAACATAAGAACATAAGGAAGCTACAAGAGGCCGTGAAACCTAAACGTGGTAGTTCCTGTAAAATGGTAAAAAATGTAGAAGTCCACACACACACAGGAGTCTTACCTTATCTGTAGCTGTAGATAAGGAGTCCTGTAGTCATGTAGGGGTCCCTGTAGAGGTCCCTGTAGCCCTGGATAGCGAGGGACTCCTATACTGTACTAGGACTGTGTACTAGGACTGTAGAATCCTGACGATGCTATACAAAAGAGTCAGTTACTTATCTGCTTACTTTTTCCGCGCCATCTTTCTTCCTTCCTTCCTACTTTTCTCTTCTCACTTTTTTCTTTACTTTTCCGTGCCACCTTCTTTCCTTCCTTCCTTCCTACTTTTCTCCTCACTTTTTTCTTTACTTTTCTACGCCACTTCCTTCCTTCTTTCTTTCCTTACCTCCTTCCTTCCTTCCTACTTTTCTCCTCACTTTACTCTTCTCACTTTTTTCTTTACTTTTCCGTGCCACCTTCCTTCCTTCCTTCTTTCCTACCTTCCTTCCGAATTTTCTCCTCACTTTTTTCTTTACTTTTCTACGCCACCTTCCTTCCTTCTTTCCTACCTTCCTTCCTCTTCCTTCCGACTTTTCTCCTCACTTTACTCTTCTCACTTTTTTCTTTACTTTTCCGTGCCACCTTCCTACTTTTCTCTTCACTTTACTCTTCTCACTTTTTTCTTTACTTTTCCGCGCCACCTTCCTTGCTTCCTTCCTACTTTTCTCTTCATTTTACACTTCTCACTCTTCTCTTTACTCTTCCTTCCATCCATCCTTCCTTCTTTCTTTCTCACCTTCCTTCCTTCCTTCCTCCCTCCCTGTGTGTACCTTGCTTCTTCAATCACCGGAGTGTTCAGGTAATGAGCCCCTGTTAGCGCACCTTGTCCTAATTATGTGCAGGTGACTCAGGTGTCCGGGTTACATGAAGCGTCATCTGTCATCATGGACCGGCTGCAAGAGAGAGAGAGAGAGAGAGAGAGAGAGGAATTATTTAACATAATTATACGTATTGAAAAACTTAATGAATTAGAAAGAGACAAAAAATAGTACATAAATAGAATAATTAATGCGAGGAAATGACAAAATAAAATGCTTCCTTAATTAATGAAGACAATAAGCCTATAATTGTATATAATAAAAAAAAAAAAGGAAATATTTAAGGAAGTAAATATCTATAATTTTCCTTTCGATTTTGTAAAGTATCTTATTACTATATCTTTACTTATTTATTATTGACTTCTTTTTTGTCTCATGGTTAGTTTCGATTCTTTATATTTTCTGTACTTTTTTGGTAATTTCTGTACTTTTTATATTCTGTACTTTGCTCTTTCGATTCTTTTTATTTTCTGTACTTTTTATTTTCTGTACTTTTATTTTTGTACTTTTTATTTTCTGCACCTTTTATTTTCTGTACTTTTTATTTTCTGTACTTTTTATTTTTGTACTTTTTATTTTCTGTACCTTTTATTTTCTGTACTTTTATTTTCTGTACCTTTTATTTTCTGTACTTTTATTTTCTGTACTTTTTCTTTTTGTACTTTTTATTCTGTACTTTTTCTTTTTGTACTTTTTATTTTTGTACTTTTTATTTTCTGTACCTTTTATTTTCTGTACTTTTTATTTTCTGTACTTTTTATTTTTGTACTTTTTATTTTCTGTACTTTTTATTTTCTGTACTTTTTATTTTTGTACTTTTTATTTTTGTACTTTTTTTTGTACTTTTTATTTTCTGTACTTTCTATTTTCTGTACTTTTTATTTTTGTACTTTTTATTCTGTACTTTTTATTGTTGTACTTTTTATTTCTTGTACTTTTTATTTTCTGTACTTTTTATTTTATGTACTTTTTATTTTTGTACTTTTTACTTTCTGTACTTTTTATTTTCTGTATTTTATTTTCTGTATTTTATTTTTGTACTTTTTATTTTTGTACTTTTTATTTTCTGTACTTTTTATTTTTGTACTTTTTATTTTCTGTACTTTTTATTTTTGTACTTTTCATTTTCTGTACTTTTTATTTTCTGTACTTTTTATTTTCTGTACTTTTTATTTCTGTACTTTTTATTTGTACTTTCTTTGTACTTTTTATTTTCTGTACTTTTTCGTATTATTCTGTACTTTTATTCTGACTTATTCTGTATTTTATTTTCTGTACTTTTTTTCGCTTTATTTTCTGTACTTTTTATTTCTGTACTTTCTATTTCTGTACTTTTTATTTTCTGTACTTTTTATTTTCTGTACTTTTTATTTTCTGTACTTTTTATTTTGTACTTTTTATTTTCTGTACTTTTATTTCTGTACTTTTTATTTTCTGTACTTTTTCGTATTTTCTGTACTTTTTATTTTCTGTACTTTTTATTTTCTGTACTTTTTATTTTCTGTACTTTTTATTTTTGTACTTTTTATTTTCTGTACTTTTTATTTTTGTACTTTTTATTTTCTGTACTTTTTATTTTCTGTACTTTTTATTTTCTGTACTTTTTATTTTCTGTACTTTTTATTTTCTGTACTTTTATTTTCTGTACTTTTTATTTTCTGTACTTTGCTCTTTCGATTCTTTTTATTTTCTGTACTTTTTCGTATTTTCTGTACTTTTTATTTTCTGTACTTTTTATTTCTGTACTTTTTTTTCTGTACTTTTTATTTTCTGTACTTTGCTCTTTCGATTCTTTATATTTTCTGTACTTTTTCGTAATTTCTGTACTTTTTATTTTCTGTACTTTTTATTTTCTGTATTTTTATATTCTACTTTTTTATCTTCTGTCACTTGCTCTTTGATTCTCTTTTTTTTCGTATCTTCTTCTATCTCTCTCCTCCTTCTTCGATTCTCTCTTACTCCTCCTCTCTCCTCCTCTCCTCCTCCGTACTCTTCCTCCTCCTTTCTCTACCCTCTTTTCTCTCGCTCTTTCTTAATTCTACTCTTTCTTTTCGTATTCTATTCCTTTACAGATCTTTCCATTCCTTCCCTCTCTCTTCTCTCCTCCTCTCTCCTCTCTCCTCTCCTCCTCTCCTTCCTCTCCTCTCTTCCTCTCCTCCTCCTCCTCCTCCTTTCTCTACTCCATTACTTCTTTTTCTCGCTCTGATTCCTTTAATTGCTAGTCTCTCTTCTTTCTCTCTCTCCTTCCTTCCATCTCATCTCCTCTCCTCTCTCTCCATTCTCATCTTTCTGCATCCATTGTATCCTCTCTCTCTCTCTCTCTCTCTCTCTCTCTCTCCTCTCTCTCTCTCTCTTCTCTCTCTCTCTCTCTCTCTCTCTCATTCCTCATTATATTCGGATTCTTATTTGTATCTCTCTCTTCTCCTCTTCTCTCTCTCTATACTCTCTCTCTCTCTTTTCTTCCATTCTAGTTTATCTGTACTAAATTTTCAGTCCTCTTCTCTATTCTCTCACTACTTCTCTTATTTCTTTCTCTCTCTTTTACTTACTCTCTTTTCATATAATAGTATTTGCCTAATCCCTTTATTATCCTTATCTTTTCCACATATTTATCTATTAATTTGCTTCAAAAAGATAACTTCCACGATTCGATTATTTCAAATGAATCATACTTAGGTTCTTTATATTATGTTCGTGAGTATGGTGGTTGAGAGAGAAGAGATAATGTAAGTAGGATAGTGAGAGTGAGTATATTGTATAGATTAGTGGAGAAGATTAATTGTGATAAGAGACAAGATACAGATGGAACAGGAAGTGAATCAAAGGGAAGAGTGATAATTGTGGGTGGAGGAGAGGAGGAGGAGAGAAGAGAGGAGAAGGAGGAGAGAGGAGTAGAGAGGAGAGAGAGAGAGGAGGAAGGAGTGAATGAGAGAGAGAGAAGATGGAGGAGGAGAGAGAGGAGGATGAGAGAGAGTAGAGAGTAGAGGAGAGGGAGGGAGGAGAGGGAGAGAAAGAAGAGAAAGAGAGAGAAGGAAGAGAAAAGAGAAGAGAGAGAGACAAAAAGAGAGAGAGAGAGAGAGAGAGAGAGGAGAGAGAGAGAGAGAGAGAGAGAGAGAGAGAGAAGGATGGAGAAGGTATAAAGTAATATTCAAGTAAAATTGATGATATTGAATCCCTTTACCATAAAATGAGTGATGAATGAAAAGAAAGAAGAAATCATTAATAGAAAAGTAGATATTATATATAAACACAAATAAATATCAAGTTACCTAAAATTATGTGATCTGTTAAACATTAAAACTTGCATTATATATGACGAGAAAAACAAGGACAAAGTATGGATAGATTGAAACTGAGAGAGAAAGAGAGAGAAAAGAGAAGACAGAGGGAGAGAGAGACAGAGATGATGATTGTAGCAAAAGGAGGAAAGTAAGCATCAGAGGCATAGGACAGAGAGAGAGAGAGAGAGAGAGAAGAGAGAAGAGAGAGGAGAAGAGAGAGAGAGAGAGAGAAGAGGGGAAGAGACGAGAAGAGGATGATGAAGAGAGAGAGAGAGAGAGAGGAGAGAGGAGAGACAGAGGAGAGGAGAGAGAGGGGAGGGAGAGAAGAGAGAGAGAGAGAGAGAGAGAGAGAGAGAGAGAGAGAGAGGAGAGAGAGGGAGAGAGAGAGAGAGAGAGAGAGCGAGAGAGGGGGGAGGAGAGGAGAGAGAGAGAGAGATGAGAGAGAGAGAGAGAGAGAGAAGAGAGAGAGAGAGAGAGAGAGAGAGAGAGAGAGAGAGAGAGAGACAGACAGAGAGAGAGACAGACAGACAGAGAGAGAGACAGACAGACAGAGAGAGAGACAGACAGACAGAGAGAGAGACAGACAGACAGAGAACACACACACACAGACATTGATTGATACACACACGTCCATAACTTAAGCTATATCAAAAGGTATCTGACAAATGTAGTGTCCAGTAAAACAAAACGACACAAAAGAGCAACAGACAGGTAGTAAAAGACGAGACCCATTCGAGACCCATACAAGTGACCCATACAAGGACACCCATAGAACAAGCTCCCATAATGCCCCTGTATAAGGCATCTACAATCAAGACACGTACCACACACGTGTACACAAAAGAACCAAATCACAAAAGGAATTAAATCACCGTCACATTCAAGCTAATCACATACACTTCTAAACATTAATAAAGCGAAAGCGATAGGACTGTTGCAATCTCCTTTTATAATTGTACCTTTTATTATCACAGACATCTCATTAATCATAGCTTTTTCAATTATTAATGACGGCGACTCGTAATTCAGTCTCATGCCTCAGGGAAAGTAGGAATAGACAAAGCTTCCCATTCAGGGTGAAATATTAAAGGACGGCTGAATGGATAGAAGAATGGTATGGATAGGAGGACTAGCTTGTAATGGGTGGGTCATGATTCTCGGATAGATAGTTAAGGGTTAGTTAGTAATTAGAGGCTTATATGTGTCTGACCGTTATTATATGGTGTGTCTGTGTGAGTTGTTATCGTGTTACTGAAGTATTGGGTTGTGCTAGAAGTGGATAAATGATAGCGCTGACTCTCTCCTTGCAGACTCTGATGTCTGCATATTTCCCCCTATTTTGGCATTAAATATCTCTCTCTCTCTCTCTGCCATGACCTCTGATGTCTGGCATATTTCCCCCTATTTTGGCATTAAATATCTCTCTCTCTGCCATATGACCTCTGATGTCTGGCATATTTCCCCCTATTTTGGCATTAAATCTCTCTCTCTCTCTCTCTCTCTCACTCATAACTTTCATACCAGGAAAATTTACTAATCAAACAAAGTAATTATTTCCTCACTGATACTGTACCGTAAACAAGTAATTTTCTTATTTTCTTACAAACACAATTTCATATCACTAACCTCAAATCCATCACAAACACGAATTTCCCATTTTCACCAAACGAAAATCGATGAAAAAAACAGTAACCACATTTTCCCTTCCATTTCCTACTGTTCAATGTTCGGGCAAATATTTCACAGGCACTCAAAAGCAACCCTCCACCCTACACACACACACACACAAAAGCAGCCCTTCCAACCTCCTGTTTTTTAAATGCCTCGGACTTAGGGACACAAAAGGGCAGAGGAAACAATATTTTTTTTTTTTAGTCATGCACTCAGTTTTCATAATACTCTTTCTTTCCTTTAATTATCATATACCTTGTTTTGTAATCTATATAACTTTTCTCTTTTCTTCCATTCTCAATTTTCCATCTTTTCTTCCCTAAATCTCACTCTTCCATAATATTCTTTCCTTTAATTATCTATCATATACCATATATCATATAAAAAATTACGAAAAAGTAACTGAATATACCAAATTAGCTAGTGGACAAGGATACTAAACAGGTCATAGCTATAACACATTGCTTACATTCACTAAAAATCGTCTAATGGTACCCAAATAACAATGGAAATACGCTCTAGGTCTCAAGGGGTTAACTATCATATACTTTGTTTTGTAATCTATCTATATCACTTTTCTCTTTTCTTGCATTCTCTTTTCCCCATCTTTTTCTTCCCTACATCTCACTCTTCTATAATATTTTTGTACTTTGCATTTCTCTCTTTCCCTGCCTATCATTTTATATTTTTCATTTGCCTCTGTATTTTCTTCTGCTTTTCCTGTCTTCATGTCTCTATCTACGAAAACTTCATTTTTTCTTCGGTGCTGTAGGCAGGTATAATAGAGAGTTTCGAGGTTAACAGTCTTCTCCATGGCTATGATTGAAGGCGAGAATATCTATTAAAATACCTACTTTCCTATTCTTTAACTTAATTTTTCCTTCAGTGCTGTTCGTTTTCATGGTATCTATAAAAAATCTCTCTCAAAAAAAAAGTATAAAGGCTGAAGAAAACTAAATTAATCTCCTCACTTTAACTTCCACGTACGACTCTTTAACTACAAAACACCTGTAAACATCACCTCATCAATGTCCCTCAAGCTCAAGATTTATTTTACATCCTCGAATACGTTATTTCTCGCCTTCAATCATAGCCATGGAAAAGACTGTTAACCTCGAAACTATCTATTCTTTATTCATTGATTCTGGTTAGGATCAAGTTTTCAAGGGGAATAAAATTTAGCTCATCTTATTTTGTAAAGATCTCAATTTATTTCTTATTCTATTGAGAATTTATATTTGGAATGATACAATTTTATCAGTTTCCTTGGGGAGGAGGAGGCGGTAACTTTTTTTTCTGTGTGTTTGGGTGTGTGTGTGGGTTTTGCAGTATAGCTTTCGTGTAGGTTTCTTGAAAAATTGTGTGTGAGAGAGAGATCTTTCAATTTATTCCAGCCGCAAGTTGAGCAAATTCCGGCCAACAAGATTTGATTCCAGCCAAAGTATTTTTCTATTTTTGTGGAAGGGAGAGAAGAGAATCTGAAGGGGAACTGGGAAGCTTGTTGCATATTTCTACACCTGTTTCTTATTTCTTCCTCGTGTTCCTGTCCTTCAATTAAATATATGATGAGAGAGAGAGAGAGAGAGAGAGAGAGAGAGAGAGAGAGAGAGAGAGAGAGAGAGTGAGGAGAGAGAGAGAGAGAGAGAGAAGAGAGAGAGAGAGAGAGAGAAGAGAGAGAGAGAGAGAGAGAGAGAGAGAGAGAGAGAGAGAGGAGAGAGAGAGAGAGAGAGAGGGAGAGGATAACGGAAGAGAGAAAGGATAATACTGGGAAAAGACAGAGGGGGAGGGAGAGGATAATACTGGGAAAAGAGAGAGAGAAAGAAGAGAGAGAGAGAGAGAGAGAGAGAGAGAGAGAGAGAGAGAGAGAGAGAGAGAGAGAGAGAGAGAGAGAGAATAATACTGAGAAAACCTTATTGCTATCAAAATTAATCTCTTATTACAAAAGCAATCAAATAAATGAAATAAAACAATCACTTAATATAATATAATCACAAGATATACTTATAAAAAGACACTGACATATATATTGATACTTATTATATACTGTGTACATATGTGTGTGTGTGTGTGTGTGTGTGTGTGTGTGTGAATATACATGAGGTGGTCGCACAGTCCTTAATTATGCGTCTACCTTTGAACACCTGTGAATATCTCCTCAGTAAACAGGTAATCCCCCCCTTCCCCCTCCTTCCATTACCAAGCCATTAGAAGCGTCAAACGATCACACTAACGACCTGGTGTGTGTGTGTGTGTGTGTGTGTGTGTGTGTGTGTGTGTGTGTGTGTGTGTGTGTGTGTGTGTGTGTGTGTGTGTGTGTGTGTGTGTGTGTGTGTGTGGTGGTGGTGGTGTGTGTGGTGTGAGTGAGTGAGTGAGTGAGTGAGTGGTGAGTGGTGAGTGAGTGAGTGAGCGTGCGTGCGTGCGTGCGTGCGTGCGTGCGTGCGTGCGTGGGTGGGTGGGTGGGTGGGTGGGTGGGTGGGTGGGTGGGTGGGTGTGTGGGTGTGTGTGTGTGTGTGTGTACAATCTCTGCATCAGCCACTTAATTCAGAACTACACAAGCGTAAATAAAGATAAAGAACGTGTGTGTGTGTGTGTGTGTGTGTGTGTGTGTGTGTGTGTGTGTGTGTGTGTGTGTGTGTGTGTGTGTGTGTGTGTGTGTGTGTGTGTGTGTGTGTGTGTGTGCGTGTGCGTGTCTGTGTCCCTGTTGCATCTAATATCTCATTCAGAACTACAGGACCGTAAAATCAAGATAAGATTCACCATTAATGCCCTTAGAAGAAAAAAGAAGAAAAATTACTTCCCAACAACAGTTACAACATGTCTTCAAATTATCTTCTCAACACATCTCTTTACTTTATTCTATTCACAAAGTTATGGTGGAAAGGGGAGTCAAGTAGCAAGGGAGGAAAAAATAGCAGAGGTGTGAAGAGATAGATAGAAAGACATTGATGGAATACAAAACCTTTCCTAACTTTCTTTTCCTCCCTCTTTACCTACCTACCCTCCCTCCATCCATCCTTCGATCCATCTATCCATCCATATTTACGGTTTCCGTAAAGGGCGAT
>JACEEZ010001101.1:297500-327500 GCA_016584305.1 Chionoecetes opilio | reverse complement strand
AGTAGTAGTAGTAGTAATAATAACAGTAGTAGTAGTAAAAGCAGCAACAGTAGTAGTAGTAGTAGTAGTAGTAATAAAAACAGTAATAGTAGTAGTAGCAGTAGTAGTAGTAGTAAAAGCAGCAACAGTAGTAGTAGTAGTAGTAGTAGTAATAAAAACAGTAATAGTAGTAGTAGTAAAAGCAGCAACAGTAGTAGTAGTAGTAGTAGTAGTAGTAGTAATAATAAAAACAGTAATAGTAGTAGTAAAAGCAGCAGCAGTAGTAGTAGTAGTAGTAGTAGTAATAATAAAAACAGTAATAGTAGTAGTAGCAGTAGTAGTTGTAGTAAAAGCAGCAACAGTAGTAGTAGTAGTAGTAATAAAAACAGTAATAGAAGTAGTAGTAGTAGCAGTAGTAGTAGTAGTAGTAGTAGTAGTAGTAAAAGGCCGCCACAATAATTAAGAAATAAAAGGGGGAACTATAAAAAATCGAAGGAAAAGGAGGAAGAGGCAGAGAAAAAAAGTTACTCTCACAAGCCTGACCATAACTCTTTTGATCTGCCGCCTTTTTAACAACCACTCCCATTCTATTTTTTATCTCTATCTCTCTATCTCTCCCTTTCTTCCCTCCCACTGTTAGACAACCATTAAGACAAGAAATAGGTGACGCTTTTATCAGATCACAATTCTATTATTCATCTATGTATCCAACTATCTTTTTCAATTTTTCAGTATCATTTATGTATCCAGGCAGTTTATTTTTTGTTTTCTACTCGGGGTAATTTCGAAAAACAAATATAAGTGCTAATTTGCCTTGTGAATCAATTATTTTTGGGTTTAATTAATGAGTTTGTTTTCTATTTAGACAGATATCAGATCACAACTATATTATTCTTTATGTAACCAACCATTTTATATTTCCATTTTCCAGTCTGAGTAATTTCTAAAAACAAATACTAGTGCTAATTGATCACAACTATATTATTCTTTATGTAACCAACCATTTTATATTTCCATTTTCCAGTCTGAGTAATTTCTAAAAACAAATACTAGTGCTAATTGATCACAACTATATTATTCTTTATGTATCCAACCATTTTATATTTCCATTTTCCAATCTGGGTAATTTCCAAAAACAAATATGACACTTTTATCAGATCACAACTTTATTAGTCTTGATGTATCCAACCATTTTTTATTTCCATTTTTCAGTCTGAGAAATTTCCGAAAACAAATATTAGGTCTAATTTCTTTTTCTTCATCTTTTTCCTATCTTTTAGTATCATCATTTATGTATCCAGGCAATATATTTTTTGTTTTCCAGTCGAGGTAATTTCCAAAAACAAATATAAGTGCTAGTTAACCTTGTGAATCAATTACTTTTGGGTTTAATTAATGAGTTTGTTTTCTATTTGGACTCTTTTTATCAGATCACAACTATATTAGCCTTTATGTAACCAACCATTTTTTAGTTCCCTTTTTCAGTCTGAGTAATTTCTAAAAACAAATATAAGGTCTAATTTCTTTTTCTTCATGTTTTTTCTACGTTTTAGTATCAGCATTTATGTATCCAGGCAGTTTTTTTTTTTTTTCTAGTCAGGCTAATTTCCAAAAACAAATATAAGTGCTAATTAACCTTGTGAATCAATTACTTTTGGGTATAATTAATGAGTTTGTTTTCTATTTAGACAGATATCAGATCACAACTTTATTAATATTTATGTAACCAATCATTTCTTATTTACATTTTTCAGTCTGGGTAATTTCCAAAAACAAATATAAGGTCTAATTTCTTTTTCTTCATCTTTTTCTATTTTTCAGTATCATCATTTATGTATCCAGGCAGTCTATTTGTTTTCCAGTCTAGGTAATTTCCAAAAACAAATATGTGCTAATTAACCTTGTGAATCCATTAGTTTTGTGTATATTAATGAGTTTGTTTTCTCTTCGGACGTGTGTTTCGTAATCACGCCTTCCATCACACTTGGCGAGACAGGTGACGACGTGCCTATTCCCTCTATCTCTCCCACCATCCTGCCTTTCCATTATTCCTTAGCCTCCTCCCTTCCCTTCTTTATTTGTTCTTCTTCTCCTTTTCCATTAAATCTTAGTAGAAATTTTATAAATCTCGCTTATGATCCTCCCTTCCTTCCTTACAATCTTAATAATGTTATATATCTACCTTATGATCCTCCCTTTCCTTACAATCTTAATAATGTTATATATCTACCTTATGATCCTCCCTTTCCTTACAATCTTAATAATGTTATATATCTACCTTATGATCCTCCATTTCATTCTTTATTTCCTTTCAATCTTAGTAGAAATGTTATAGTGGGGATTAGGAGAGACTTTGAATATTCATAATGATTTCCTATGCTTATATCCTATTTCTTTTCAGTGTTGATTATATTTTCTTTCAAAGTGATCCAAAATGTTATAAAATAGCGATAAGGAAAGATTTGAATATTCATAATGATATTCTATGCATTTTTTTTCCTTTACTCTTTATCTTTAGTATGTAAGTTGGTATTGGTGTGGTGTGTGATGTGGTGAGTGTGGGGTTAAGTGTGGTGTCTAAGTGTGGTGTTAAGTGTGGTGGTATAGTGATGTGGCTATGTAAAGTGAAGTATAGTTGGGTGTGGCAAATATTTTCAGGTCTAATAATGTATTCCTTTTTAGATTATATACATTTTTCAAACTTCGCAGTAAAATATTGAAGCCAAATACCCAGTCTGCACACACACACACACACACACACACACACACACACACACACACACACACACACACACACACACACACACACACGCACACACGCACGCACACACACACACTAATCTACTATTAAATGCTCTCATACCTCTATTAATCCCAGAACACAATCTTCCAATACAATCTTACAATCCATATCGAATCATAGACGGAATGAGATCAGATTAGAGGCCCTTAGGTCGCCGCTGTAAGGGATTGCAACACACTCAAGGTCACTCTGTACTCACGCGTTGAAATTACCAGTTTTTTTTCTTTTAGTGGAATTATGTTATGGCACGCAATTATGTTCTCTCTCTCTCTCTCTCTCTCTCTCTCTCTCTCTTTTTCTTTTGGTGGAATTATGTTGCGGCACGTAATTATGTTCTCTCTCTCTCTCTCTCTCTCTCTCTCTCTCTCTCTCTCTCTCGGTTAGCCCTCAAAAACCTTCACCTCTCTCTCTCTCTCTCTCTCTAGGTTAGCCCTCAAAAACCTTCACCAATTTTTTGTTCTCTCTCTCTCTCTCTCTCTCTCTCTCTCTCTCTCTCTCTCTCTCTCTCTCTCAAATTCCTGCAGGTTAGTCCTCTAAAACCTTCACTCATATTTTCCTAAACACATTTTACGTACATTTTTTTTTTAACACGTATCTCCTCCATTACCTTTTAGATCATCCCTGACTCAACACTCAACCCCTTGGATTATACCCCTTAGGAACCCCTTAACGCCCCCTTGTAGCCACGCCCGTGAGGAGGAGGGTGAGGAGGAGGAGGAGGAGGAGGAGGAGGAGGAGGAGGAGGAGGAGGTAAGATGATTATATAGTAGACATAATATTAGGCTTAATCTTGTGAAAATTGATGGCTTGCTTACCTTTCCTTTCCCCTTTTTCTCTACAATCCAGTGTGTGTGTGTGTGTGTGTGTGTGTGTGTGTGTGTGTGCTGTGTGGGTGGTGGCGTGGGGGGGGGCGGGGGTCCAGGGACCCATGAATATGTATAACTGACATGGGGAGGAATGGTTTATAACATACTACGATACACAAATATACATGTTTAAGGGTGAGTTTTCTTGTTGCTGTTGATTTATAAGTATTGTTTTCAGGTTCTTCCTCTTCCTAGCGTCCCAACCCTCTATTGGTGTTTAGTTATGATTTATTATAGTTATGGCTTATATGAGGATTTATTTTAGTCTATGGAAATAAGGTGAAAGGGAGGAGAGAGAGAGAGAGAGAGAGGAGGAGGAGGAGAGAGGGAAGAGAAGAAGAGAAGGGAGAAGAAAAGAGAGAGAGAGAAGAGAGAGAGAGAAAAAAAAAAATAGGTGAATGTTTTTGAGGGCTAACCTAGAGAGAGGAGAGAGAGAGAGAGAGGGAGAGAGAGAGAGAGAGGAGAGAGAGAGAGAGAGAGAGAGAGAGAGAGAGAGAGAGAGAGAGAGAGAGAGAGAGAGAGAGAGAGAGAGAGAGAGAGAGAGAGAGAGAGAGAGAGAGGAGAGAGAGAGAGAGAGAGAGAGAGAGAGAGAGAGAATTAAACCAACACACACAACGTAAACATCACAATTTCAACACAAAACACTTCTTCCAATTACTACAACAGCTAAAAATAATACATAATAAAGTATAATCACACAATGCAAATAACAATAACAACACGAATGTCAATTTACCATTCTACCTTCACTACTATTTTCTCATCATGGTAACGCTGTACATTCTCTTAATAACATCATTTCATCATTTCTAGCCACCTGTCTTTACTAAAAACATCAACACTCATATCTACGCTGCAATCTATTATCTGCTTTGCTACTCGCTATTATCAGTCGTGTACCTATTATCCCTCCTCTTTCTAACATACTCCTTAAATCATCAGTGTCATTGCAGTCCCTCCCCTTTCATTTCATTAACTTGCTAACAACACTACACAAACCCATAACAAACTAATCTTTATTCCCTTCTTCCTTCTTACATCACACATTCCCGAATTCTTACCAACTCCTTAAGTCATCAGTATGTCTAAGTCCCTCCCCTTTCATTTCATTAACTTGCTAACAACAGTACACAAACCCATAACAACCTTTCCATTATTACCTTCTTCCTTCTTACATCACAAATTCCCCCTTTCTTACCAACTCCTTAAATCATCAGTATTGCCTGAGTCCCTCCCTTTTCATTTCACTAACTTGTTAACAACACCAAAGGAACCCACAACACCTTAATCTTTACTCCCATCTTCCTCCTTACATCACAAACTCCCCCGAGAGGCAAAATAACCTAATACTCTCTCTCCATTCGTACAAGTAGTTTCTATGTTGCTATGTTGCATATCTTAAACGAAATCTTAAACTAACTCGTAGAATAGGATTGTATACCTGACTCGACTCTTGTTATCTTTGTTATATATGTACAGTCAGATGTTTCAAGATCTTTATGTTTCTTGGGGTACAGAGTATTCGATCCTCTTCTCGTGATCTGGAGTTAAAGGTTCTGCACAATTTCGCTTTTTTATGTTTCGTGGTGGTTTAATAATGGTGGTGATGATGGTTTATATAAGGGTGTGTGTGTGGTGTGTGTGTTGTGTGTGTGTGTGTGTGTGTGTGTGTGTGTGTGTGTGTGTGTGTGTGTGTGTGTGTGTGTGTGTGTGTGTGTGTGTGTGTGTGTGTGTCTCTCTGTCTGTCTCTCTGTCTGTCTATCTCTGTGTGTGTTTGTGTGTGTGTGTGTGTCTTCTGTCTGTCTCTCTGTCTGTCTATTCTGTGTGTGTGTGTGTGTGGTGTGTGTGTGTGTGTGTGTGTGTGTGTGTGGGTGGTGTGGTGTGGGTGGGTGGGTGGGTGGGTGGGTGGGTGGGTGGGTGGTGGGTGGGTGGTGGTGGGCGGTTGGTGGGTGGGTGTGGGTGTGTGTGTGTGTGTGTGTGCTGTGTGTGTGTGTGTGTGTGTGTGTGTGTTGTGTGTGTGTGGTGTGGTGTGTGTGTGTTGTGGTGGTTACATCAAACGAAATCATTAAGTCACTACCATTATTATGGATTAAAAAAAGAGACAAGACGAAAAGACAAATGGAAAAAGAGAAAGCCAAAAATAAATGACAAAGGAGTAAATAGAAAGACTAGGATAACAAACGCCTTTATAATATCTACACAAAGCGATATGGAACAAGAGAATCACTAACTCGCGAAACCATACATGTCCATTGAAAACAACTGAATCCATACAACCACACGTATACTTAATTAATTAATAATGAGAGACAGAGAGAGAGAGGAGAGAGAGAGAGAGAGAGAGAGAGGAGAGAGAGAGAGAGAGAGAGAGAGAGAGAGAAGAGAGAAGAGAGAGAGAGAAGAGACGAGAGAGACAGAGAGAGAGACAGACAGAGAGAACAGAGAGAACAGAGAGACAGACAGAGAGAGAGAGAGACAGACATAGAGAACAGAGAGACAGAGACAGACAGAAAGAGACATAGATAATTAAACTAACACACAAAGTAATCATCAGAGAGAGAGAGAGAGAGAGAGAGAGAAGAGAGAGAGAGAGAGAGAGAGAGAGAGAGAGAGAGAGAGAGAGAGAGAAGAGAGAGAGAAGGAGAGAGAGAGAGAGAGAGAGAGAGAGAGAGAGAACAGAACAGACAGGGACAGAGACACAGAAAGAGACATAGATAATTAAACTGACACACACAACGTAATCATCAGAGAGAGAGAGAGAGAGAGAGAGAGAGAGAGAGAGAGAGAGAGAGAGAGAGAGAGAGAGAGAGAGAGAGAGAGAGAGAGAGAGAGAGAGAGAGAGAGAGAGAGAGAGAGAGAGCATAAATCTACACCTACCTACCCACTATGCCCACGACCCTACCAAAACATCACCCACACGATCATAAACCAAAAAGAAAGACGAAATATGAGATCGGTTGCCAACGTATCATCCTCACCAACAGTCCTCACCTTCCTTAAAAGTGTGTGTGGCAGTGTTAGTTAGATTAGTTAGTTAGTTAGTTAGTGTTAGGTTAGGGTGAGTGGTAGTGAGTTAGGTTAGAGTGAGTGGTAGTGATGTATAGTCTTTTTTTTTTTTTACGAGGTGAAAAGTCATGACCCCTTGCTGCTTACTGACTGATATTTGATGCCAGGAGAAAGGAATAGTACGGTTCTTCTAAATTTCAGCTGTATTTTATCATAGTTAACTTAACCATATTACCAGGTAAACATAGGCATCATTTTAAGCATGAGACCTTAAATTAGAATGGAATTTTTGCCTTGTTAAAAAAAATAGACTATAGTTATTGTTAGGTTAGGGTGAGTGGTAGTGATGTAGTTAGTTAGTTATTCCTTATACCACAAAGCTCTCTCATGGTTCCAGTAATAACTAATAATGTAATAACCTTTAAGACGCCTTGAAACATTGGGGGAAAGAAGGAAGGATACTCTCATGAGACTGGTAACCTTGAGGGAGGAGAAATAGCGGAGGATCGAGAGAGCGGTGGTGAGGCAAGCTTTTCCGCGGCATACCTCAAGGGGACAGACTTGCACCTGCTCTTTTTTATAACCTCGAAGCTGTGTACGAAGACGGGGAGATGCTACGATTCTTACTTGTGTTCCTGTAAGATATACACGGGTGTCATTAGTATATTTTTTATGTATATTTCTAACTTTATACAATGGAATTACCTATTTACGTGTTTTACTGTTAATATGAAATATATAACATGGTATAATTATAGTATATATATTTTTTTCTTGTCTACAATTTTTACTTATGTTCCTATGCGAGATATACACGAGGGTCATTAGTATATTTTTCATGTACGTAACTTTCTACAATGAACTACCTATTTACGTGTTTTACTGTTAATAGGAAATAGTATAACGTGGTCAAATTTTTTTTTTCTTGTGTCTACGATTTTTACTAATGTTCCTAAACGATGAGATATACACACGAGTGTCATTAGTATATCTTATATTTACGTATTTAACTTTCTACAACTGAATTATACCAATTGACTTGCTTTACTGTTAATAGGGATATAGCGTGGTATATATACTATATTACTTTTTTTTCTTGTTGTCAAGAGAGAGAGAGAGAGAGAGAGAGAGAGAGAGAGAGAGAGAGAGAGAGAGAGAGAGAGAGAGAGAGAGAGAGAGAGAGAGAGAGAGAGAGAAACAGAGATAATTAAACCAGCACACACAAAGTAATCATCAGCAATTTCTCGTTTATACATTGCAACATAAAACACTTCTTCCAATTACCACAACAGCCAAAAAATAATACATAATAAAGTATAATCACACAATGCAAATAACAATAACAACACGAATGTCAATTTACCATTCTACCTTCACTACTATTTCCTCATCTTGGTAACGCTGTACATTCTCTTAATAACATCATTTCATCATTTCTAGCCACCTGTCTTTACTAAACATCAACACTCATATCTACGCTGCAATCTATTATCTGCTATGCTACTCGCTATTATCAGTCGTGTACCTATTATCCCTCCTACTACTAGAAACTACTTGTACGAATGGAGAGTATTAGGTTATTTTGCCTCTCGGGGGAGTTTGTGATGTAAGAAGGAAGATTTGTAGTGTTGACTAATAGGAAATCGTGGTATAGATATTCTCTTTTTTTCCTTGTCTCTTATTTACAGTGTCGGTTCAGTACACAATTAAGGCGAACAAACAGCCACTTCCCTATTTGCTGATATTTCTACGATGTAATTATCTTTTTAATTGCTTTACTGCCAATAGGATAAAAAGTATAGCATGCATGGTAGAACTACTTTTTTTTCCTTGTCTCTTGTTGTGTTGGTTGAGTACACACTAAGGCGAACACACAGCCACGTCCCTGTTTGCTGATCACGACAAGCCTTCAAGGAGTCCAGGTCTCACGGTACAGATATCAACAATGATAGAGTAGGAGTAGAATATCACCTCTTATTAGTGTGGGGGGGGGGGGGGGGAGAGAGAGAGAGAGAGAGGAGAGAGAGAGAGAGAGAGAGAGAGAGAGAGAGAGAGAGAGAGAGAGAAGAGAGAGAAGAGAGAGAGAGAGAGAGAGAGAGAGAGAGAGAGAGAGAAAAAAAAAAAGAAAAAAAAAAAAAAGAGAGAGAGAGAGAGAGAGAGAGAGAGAGAGAGAGAGAGAGAGAGAGTAATCATGTCTAAAATATTAAAAAAGAAAACAAACATTATTTTCACCGTTTTTGTCTTCATTTTTTTCTTATTTTGATTATGAAACAACAGAGAGAGAGAGAGAGAGAGAGAGAGAGAGAGAGAGAGAGAGAGAGAGAGAGAGAGAGAGAGAGAGAGAGAGAGAGAGAGAGAGCATAAATCTACACCTACCTACCCACCAAACCATCAACCCTACCAAAACATCACCCACACGATCATAAACCAAACGAAAGACGAAATATGAGATCGGTTGCCAACGTATCATCATCCTTACCGACAGTCCTCACCTCTCCTAATCCTTCCCTTTATACCACAATGCCAGGTCTCAAGGTACAGAAATCAACAATGACAGAGGATTAGGAGTAGTATATCACCTCGTATTAGTGTGGAGGTCGCGAGGGAGGAGAGAACAACAATGGTTACATACTCATAAAAATACTTCAAGAAATCCAGGTCTCATGTCCATAAATACACAATGATAGAGGAGTAGGAGTAGATATTCCTGGATTTTAGAGTAGGAGTAGAATATCAGTAAGTAAGTCAGTAAGTCAGTAAGTAAGTAAGTTGGTAAGTAAGTAAGTAAGTCAGTCAGTAAGTAAGTCAGTAAGTAAGTCAGTAAGTAAGTCAGTTGGTAAGTAAGTAAGTAAGTTGGTAAGTAAGTAAGTAATTAAGTAAGTAATTAAGTAAGTAATTAAGTAAGTAAGTAAGTTGGTAAGTATGTAAGTAAGTTGGTAAGTATATAAGTAAGTAAGTAAGTAAGTTGGTAAGTATGTATGTAAGTAAGTAAGTTGGTAAGTATGTATGTAAGTAAGTAAGTAAGTTAGTAAGCCTTAAAGAAATCCAGGTCTCACGGTCTACAAACCCACAATACTAATAATGGAGTAGGAGTTGATAGTAGTGATAATAGACATAGGAGTTGAATATCACCTGATTTCACCTCGTATTATTTTTGGGGGTCGCGAGGGAGGAGAGCAATGATAGAGTAGAAGTAGATATTCCTGGATTATAGTAGGAGTATATATAGTAGATAATATCACCTCGTATTATAGTAGGAGTATATAGAGTAGATAATATCACCTCGTATTATAGTAGGAGTATATATAGTAGATAATATCACCTCGTATTATAGTAGGAGTATATATAGTAGATAATATCACCTCGTATTATAGTAGGAGTATATATAGTAGAATATCACCCTGTATTAGTGTGGGGATCGCGGGGGAGGAGACAGCACTGGTTACATGAGATATGTAAATGTTTCACCGTGGGTGGCACCGGCGGGTATTGGCTTCGTATTGCATTGTTATAACGCTGATTGGATATCTGAGTCTGTATATTACTATTGGTACTGATTAATCTACTGTCTATATGTCCTCAATGATGCGATATTACTAAAAAATACACTTAAATCATTTCCAAAAACCGAATTTCAGTCAATTAAAAATAAAATGTGGTAACATAAAGAAGCATGAGTGTATGTATTGATAAGAAATAATTTGTTCATGAGATAGATTGATATATACACCTACTAACTATACTACTACTACGTATACTAAAAAAAAACTTAAATCATTTCCAAAAACCGAAATGTCAGTCAATTAAGAATAAAAAGTGGTAACAAAACAAAGCCTGAGTGGATATACTCTCTCTCTCTCTCTCTCTCTCTCTCTCTCTCTCTCTCTCTCTCTCTCTCTCTCTCTCTCTCTCTCTCTCAGAATCTTTCGAATTTTTTTTTTTTATGATAGATTGATATATACAAATAACTGAATTATGCAAGTGATTCTGAGTGTTATTTGATTACTATAATATATTCATCCGTCCAATACGAGTTCCATTTGTCAACATCAAAGGTCCGTAAGTCCATCCGCCGCCCTGCAGATCTCTCTCTCTCTCTCTCTCTCTCCTCTCTCTCTCTCTCTCTCTCTCCCCCAGAGTGACGCGTTTGTTGCAAAAGTTACAAAATGACATAACAGGTGACACAAGGGATTAAGATTCATCCTCTTTTAGATACTGTTGATGATGTATTCCCTTTACACACACACACACACACACACACTCACACACACACACACACACACACACACACACACACTCAACACTCACACACACGCTCTCTCTCTCTCTCTCTCTCTCTCTGATCTATCGTTTTTAGATACGGTTCATTACGCATTCCCTGCGGTCTCTCTCTCTCTCTCTCTCTCTCTCTCTCTCTCTCTCTCTCTCTCTCTCTCCTCTCTCTCTCTCTCTCTCTTCAGAATCTCTTTCAATAATCATGTGTGTGTGTGTGTGTGTGTGTGTGTGTGTGTGTGGTGTGTGTGTGTATGTGTGGTGTGTGTGTGTGTATGTGTGTGTGTGTGTGTGTGTGTGTGTGTGTGTGTGTGTGTGTGTGTGTGTGTGTGTGTGTGTGTGTGTGCGTGCGCGTGTGTGGTATTCTCAGAACCAAGATCAGTGAAGCCATTTCCATGAAGCAATAAATCACTTGCCATTCAAAGGGACTTCATCTAATTAACATTTTTCTGCTGGTTTTGGTGTAATTAGAGAGAGAGAGAGAGAGAGAGAGAGAGAGAGAGAGAGAGAGAGAGAGAGACAGACAGAAAGAGAGAGAGACACAGAAAGAGAGAGAGACAGAGAGAGAGAGAGAGAGAGAGAGAGAGAGAGAGAGAGAGAGAGAGAGAGAGAGAGAGAGAGAGAGAGAGAGAGAGAGAGAGAGAGAGAGAGAGAGAGAGAGAGAGAGAGAGAGAGCAAACATACCAACCATTCTTACATTCATCACATATTTACATAGTCACAGGAAAACAAACATCACTCTTTCTCACTATACTATAATCTACATATATTCGCATCTCTAATCCGCTTTCCTTCCTCGTAACAAACTTAACACAAACCCCAACACAGTTCTTTAGGTTTATCTTTGTCCTTTGTCCCCCCCGTCCCTACCCCTCTCCCCCTCTTTGGAATTTTATATTAAAATGCATAATTAATGAGTAGTAATTATCATAAGACTATTTACGTGGATGTAAGAGCGAGCACATACTCATTAGCGCCTAGAGTCATTATAAATGCTAATGGTACATACATACATACATACCTACGCAACATTTTGGGGGACTATTTCAATATCTCTTTCTTTTTATTTGGTCTTGTGGGTGGTGGTGGTGGTGGTGGTGAAGTTGTGGATGTAAGGTTGTGTAAGTGTGTGTGTGTGTATGTATGTATGTATGTATGTATGTATGTATGTATGCATGTATGTATGTATACGCACAATACGCAAGACTGTTAGGAGTTAGATTTTTTTTTTTTTTTTTGTGTGTGTGTGTGTGTGTGTGTGTGTGTGTGTGTGTGTGTGTGTGTGTGTGTGTGTGTGTGTGTGTGTGTGTGTGTGTGTGTGTGTTATTTACCATATTTCAGGAATTTCCGCATGGCTTCTTCCCTATGCATTAATCTATGTATCTATGTATATATGTCTCATCTAATCTATTCTCTATGCATTAATACTTCGTTTATTTGCGTTAATACGTGACCAGAATACTTACGCACAGTCATGAATAAAATGAAACATGAGATCACGTAATAAAAAAATATAAAAATAATCACAAACTAAATCACGTCCACAAACACGCATGAAAGAAAAAACAACAATGATATTAATGAAAAAACGAAAGACACGAGAAAGTTATCAACATCGCAAAAAAGAACACATCAATCAATTCTTAAAATCACAAACTCGTCCCATTCATTAATATTAATCAGCAGGAGATTACATTTTCATGACATAATAACACTTTCATCCCCTCTTCTCCCCCCCCCTTCATTCATTCATTAGAGGGGATAGAACATTGGGGGAAAGAAGACCTAGGAAGAAGTTGAAAGAAAAGGAAAAAATGGAAATAATCTCCCCCCTCCACCACCTAACTCCCTCTAGCGTTCCTATTCAGTGGTAAACAAACGCTATTCCATTTACTTTTACGGGTTTTGGAACATGGGAGACTTAATTTTACCGGTGTAGAGGGGACAGGTATAAAAAAAAATAAAAAAAAATAAAAAAGTGGAAGTAGCTAACTCGTACAAAAAAAAGAAAAAAGTGGAACTGGGACAAAAAAAAGAAAAAAAGTGGGAGTAACTCTGACAAAAAAAAAGTGGGAGTAACTTGGACAAAAAAGAAAAAAGTGGAGTAACAAAAAAAAAAAAGTGGGAGTAACTCGTACAAAAAAAAGTGGGAGTAACTCATGCAAAAAAAAGGTGGAGTAAAAAAAAAAAAGTGCGAGAAACTCCTACCAAAAAAAAAAGTGGGAGTGACTCGTAAAAAAATAGTGGGAGTAACTCGTAAAAAAATAGTGGGAGTAACTCATAAAAGAAAGTGGGAGTAACTCGTAAAAAAAAGTGGGAGTAACTCGTAAAAAAAAAGTGGGAGTAACTCGTAAAAAAAAGTGGGAGTAACTCGTAAAAAAAAGTGGGAGTAACTTAAAAAAAGTGGGAGTAACTCTTAAAAAAAAGTGAGTAACTCTTGAAGAAAAAAAAGTGGGAGTAACTCTTAAAAAAAAGTGGGAGTAACTCGTAAAAAAAAAAAGTGGGAGTAACTCTTAAAAAAAGTGGGAGTAACTCGTAAAAAAAAGTGAGAGTAACTCTTAAAAAAAAGTGGGAGTAACTTTAAAAAAAAAGTGGGAGTAACTCGTAAAAAAAAGTGGGAGAAACTCGTAAAAAAAAAGTGGAAGTAACTCGTAAAAAAAGAGTGGAAGTAACTCGTAAAAAAAGAGTGGAAGTAACTCGTAAAAAAAGAGTGGAAGTAACTCGTAAAAAAAGAGTGGAAGTAACTCGTAAAAAAAAGTGGAGTAACTCGTAAAAAAAAAAAGTGGGAGTAACTCGTAAAAAAAAAGTGGGAGTAACTCGTAAAAAAAAGTGGGAGTAACTCGTAAAAAAGTGGGAGTAACTCGTAAAAAAAAAAGTGGGAGTAACTCGTAAAAAAGAAAGTGGGAGTAAATCGTAAAAAAAGAAAGTGGGAGTAACTCGTAAAAAAAGAAAGTGGGAGTAACTCGTAAAAAAAAAGTATGTGGGAGTAGCTCGTAAAAAAAGAAAGTGGGAGTAACTCGTAAAAAAAAAAATGATGTGGGAGTAACTCGTAAAAAAAGAAAGTGGGAGTAACTCGTAAAAAAAAAAAAAAAGTGGGAGTAACTCGTAACAAAAAGAAAGTGGGAGTAACTCGTAAAAAAAAGAAAGTGGGAGTAACTCGTAAAAAAAAAATGTGGGAGCAACTCGTAAAAAAAAAAAATGTGGGAGTAACTCGTAAAAAAAAGAAAGTGGGAGTAACTCGTAAAAAAAAGAAAGTGGGAGTAACTCGTAAAAAAAGAAAGTGGGAGTAACTCGTAAAAAAAAATTATGTGGGAGTAACTCGTAAAAAAAGAGTGGGAGTAACTCGTAAAAAAAAGAAAGTGGGAGTAACTCGTAAAAAAAAGAAAGTGGGAGTAACTCGTAAAAAAAGAAAGTGAGAGTAACTCGTAAAAAAAATAATAATGTGGGAGTAACTCGTAAAAAAATTAAAACAAGTGGGAGTAACTCGTACAATAAATAAGAAAAAAAAGTGGAGTAATAAAAAAAAACCAGTGGGAGTAACTCGTACAAAAAGAAAAAAAAAGTGGAGTAACAAAACAAACAAAAAGTGGGAGTAACTCGTACAAAAAAAAGGTGGAGTAAAAAAAAAAAGTGGGAGTAACTAACAAAAAAAAGTGGAGTAACAAAAAAACAAAAACGTGGGAGTAACAAAAAAAAAAAAGGTAAGTCTTCCCAAGTGTGCGGTTGAATATTCACCACCCAGCCTTTCCTTCTCCCAGTACCCAGTCAATATCAGTACTTCAGCCCTAACACACCAACAGCATTACATAATCATTGAAAACCACTTTCCTTTCATCGCCCATAACTCTTGAAAGGACTTTAAAAACTTCTACCTTCATAAACCCTTAAAGAGTCCACGCCCGGGTTTAAACGCCTCGTATTAATAAGTTTGAGAAGTGTTAAGTACTTAGTGAGGGAGGTAGCGAGGGTTACGTGGTCCTACCTGGCTAACATGTCTCGAGGAAATTTCACGAGAATCTGGTAGCGATTTTTCTTAAAGAGTGGTTGTGTTTAGGCAGGACAAGAGAGGTACGGAGGTGTTGTCAGGGAGTCAAGAGAGGTACGGAGGTGTTGCGAGGGAGTCAAGAGAGGTACGGAGGTGTTGCGAGGGAGTCAAGAGAGGTACGGAGGTGTTGTCAGGGAGTCAAGAGAGGTACGGAGGTGTTGCGAGGGAGTCAAGAGAGGTACGGAGGTGTTGCGAGGGAGTCAAGAGAGGTACGGAGGTGTTGCGAGGGAGTCAAGAGAGGTACGGAGGTGTTGCGAGGGAGTCAAGAGAGGTACGGAGGTGTTGCGAGGGAGTCAAGAGAGGTACGGAGGTGCTGTCAGGGAGTCAAGAGAGGTACGGAGGTGTTGCGAGGGAGTCAAGAGAGGTACAGTAGTGTTGTCAGGGAGGACGATGAGACAGGCTGGAGGAAGAGTGACCAGGGAGAATGAGGGAGTGTATAATGAAGGGACTTACTATTGGATATATGAAAGCTAATGATGCGAAAGTTAGTTAGTCAGTATAGACACGGGAGAAACAAATAGGTGTGTGCATTAATCTTTTTATACGTCAATTACATCAATAGAATAAGGTAAATACAGGTGCATTAGCGAAGAATGAAGATGAATGAAGAATGAAGGAGAATGAAGAATGAAAGAATGAATGAAGGAGAATGAAGAATGAAAGAATGAATGAAGGAGAATGAAAAATGAAAGTGAATAAAGAATGGCAGGAGGGGGAGGGGGGGGTAAGATGGGGAAGGAGAGAAGGAGATGAGTGTAAGAGGAGAATGAAGCAGTATGAGATAAAGGAGGAAGAGGTGGAGGAAATGGAATGAGATGAGAGTGAGAAGAGGAGAATAAAATAGTGAGAGGAGGAAGAGATAGAGGAAATGGAAGGTTAGGGGAGGAAGGAAGGGAGGAAGGAATGGACGGAAGGAGAATGGAGAGAGAGGATGATGTAAAGAGAGCGGAGAAATGTCGAGAAGATGAAGGAGAGAGGGGATGCAGGGGAGAGGTAGAGAGGATGAAGGAGAGAAAGGAGAAAGGTAGAGAGGTGAGTGAACTGCAAAGTTATACAAGGAAGCAGAGAAACGCACGCGAGAACTACATTTAGAGGACAAACCAATGAATAATCGACCTCGGCACTTTCACTACAGCACGAGCGTCGATGGATCACTGGCTGGCTGGCTCGGTAGTTACAGAAAGCGGCCCCTGTTGACCAATATCCCAGTTCCGAGTTCGGGTTTATTCGACAAAACTCGCAGACAAAAACTGGTGTCAATTTGCATACAGATCTCTTAGGCAGCCCAGGGACTCCTTCCGACACTTTACCGCCTTAACGACGCCCGTGCCCCTTGAGATAGTGTTCCCAAGCGTGGCCAGGAGATGCAGAGAGAGAGAAGGGCCACACTACCTACTGTTTTGTCCTGGGTGCCTGACGAGTTACTCCCACTTATTTTGTTTACATCTTATAAGATTGGCCAAGGGAAAAAAGAATGAGTAACAGGAGTAGAAAGTAGGTGAATAAAACAAGTGGGAGGGCCAATTAGAACATTAGAACATAAAAACATAAGTAAATAAGGAAGCTACAAAAGGCTGCGAGACCTACACGTGGTAGCTCCTGTGACTTAACACTACCTACATCCACCTTTCATCCCCAACCATGAATTTATCCAGCCTCCTTTTAAAGCTCCCTATTGACTATTTTAACTTAGGGGATAAATGTCCACCCTTCACACCCTATTCAAGTGATAGTATTGGGTCATTGATGTATTTGTTAGGTCAATCCCCCTCTTCTTTTTTTTTTACTAATCTGATTGCTAACTACTTCGGGTGATGACCAATGAGTAGTTACCTAAGTACAACAGGATCGAATGCCTCTCCTGCCAATTCCCTTTTTTTTTTTATTTATCTGATTGCTAACTACTTCGGGTGATGACCAATGCGTAGTTAGCTAAGTAGAATATAATCGAATGTCTCTCCTCATACTAAAAGTTAATCTAAACAGACCGTAACGACTGTACACTTCGACAGGTTACAAGGAGGGTGTTATGGTTTATAACTCAAACACTGACACTTGGATGAAATATATAGAGCGTAACAGTCAAGATAATGCCACTTGTAACACGCGTCGCTATCTATTATATGCCAAGTCCACCTTATCTTTACCATTATAGATCAGGAATTTCAGATAATGGAAGGCAGCGGTGTTCTCCTTTGATTGGATTAGTAAAGATAGGGGATACGGGATAGTAATGATCTAATCTAAACCCTTAAGAGAGTCGGTCTTATATAGGGTTGATATACCGTAGATAACACTAAAGTCGGCAGGACAACCGGTTTTTTTTTTATTTACAGACGTGTGGTGGCGTTAATACTTACATTTCTACATCCATGATTTCAGGAAAGTTAGCAAGAAAGGGCTATCTGGAGAGTCTGTGTCATTTCGTGTCTTCATCTGTGTCATAGTATGGCTATAAATGAGCAAATTACAAAAATAAAACCGAGTGGCGACGTTGGTAACGAAGCTACACTAAGGTCGCCAGCTAGTGTTTATGTTCTGAGTGTCCTCCTGCCGTCGTCGTCGCCCGAAAAAAAAACGAGTAGGGAAATTTGAAACCGTCTATACTTGCAGATACAAAGCATAAAACAACACTGAAACAGGGTAGATTATACAGTCATGATATAAACTACTGTGTACCATCTTCAGTGGCGCATAAAAATCAGTAGTGATGCTATAATTCGCAAAAATATGGCGGCTGGCGACATCACTGCAGGTGGCGACTTTAGTGTTATCTACGGTAAGAGAGTCGGCCTTATGTAGGGTTGATATCGTGTCCATGGATAGGGACAGAGATAAAGGAGTAGGCAGTCTGTTGGGTGACCGTCACAGTATGGATGGTGACAGTTTGATGGTGAAAGATGATGGGATAAAAATAATATACGGATAATCCTTTTGTCATGTGGGTTTTTTTTTTTAGTCAACCTTATGTAGGGTTGATAGTGTCCATGGATAGAGATAGAGATAAGGGAGTAGGCAGACTGTTGGGGGACCGTCACAGTATGAACTCTGCATGGTGATGATGGTGAATGGTGACAGTTTGATGGTGAAAGATGAAGGGATAAAAATAATATACGTATAATCCTTTTGGTATGTGACGATTTTTTTTTCTTAGTGAATTTTATGTTGAATGTAAATCAAGGATATTCCGTACGGCCTTGATATATTTTTCTACATTCAATATTATTTTTGCAGATCAGTGATGTATGTGAGCTATATTTTCCACCAGGCACGGATGATAGAGTTGTTATAATAAGCTTAGTATTTTTGCAACATATCATTTTTTTACTCCAACACCCACACACATTAACCCCTTCACGCCCAGATCTTTCCTTTGCTATATAAAATCGTCTGTTGTTAGCCATAAAATTACGAAAAATAACTTCATATACCAAATTAGTTAGTGGGCAAGGATACTAAACAGGTCATATCTATAAAATATTGCTTATAGTCACTCAAAATCGTCTAATGGTGCCGAAATTACAATGGAAATTACGTTCTGGGTCTCAAGGGGTTAAGTCAAAATTCCTAAGTTTCTATTACTACTTTTATTCTTATTCTCTCCTTTAATTCTTTCCATCCTTTAATTCATTTCCATTCCATTAATCTCCTTTAATTCTTTTCAATTAATTTCTTTCTATTCTTTCCTTCTCTCCATTATCCTTTAATTCCCTTAATACAAGTAATGCACAATAGCGAACACATACTTGTATACAACACGTAATATATCCATTGACCGAATTATTGTGTTAATGTATTCACTCCACATTGTTAAGATTCACTTATTTAATTTTACCTTTCTCTTCCTATTTTTTTTCTTTTTTGTGTGTTGTTCCTTCCCTTCAAACAGTATTTCACTCATTCATTTGTACCTTTCTCTTTTCCTTTTTTCGTTTTCGTTTTTGTGTGTGCTTCCTTCTCTTCAGGCTATTAAGATTCACTCCTATACTTATTAAGATTCACTCCTATACCTATTAAGATTCACTCCTATACCTATTAAGACTCACTCCTATACCTATTAAGATTCACTCCTATACCTATTAAGATTCACTCATACACCTATTAAGATTCACTCCTATACCTATTAAGATTCACTCATACACCTATTAAGATTCACTCATATACCTATTAAGATTCACTCATATACCTATTAAGATTCCCTCATAAACCTATTAAGATTCACTCATACACCTATTAAGATTCACTCCTATACCTATTAAGATTCACTCCTATACCTATTAAGATTCACTCCTATACCTATTAAAATTCACTCCTATACCTATTAAGATTCACTCACATACCCATTAAGATTCACTCCTATACCTATTAAGATTCACTCCTATACCTATTAAGATTCACTCATATACCTATTAAGATTCACTCCTATACCTATTAAGATTCACTCCTATACCTATTAAGATTCACTCCTATACCTATTAAAATTCACTCCTATACCTATTAAGATTCACTCACATACCCATTAAGATTCACTCCTATACCTATTAAAATTCACTCCTATACCTATTAAGATTCACTCACATACCCATTAAGATTCACTCCTATACCTATTAAGATTCCCTCCTATACCCATTAAGATTCACTCCTATACCTATTAAGATTCACTCCTATACCTATTAAGATTCACTCATATACCTATTAAGATTCACTCATATACCTATTAAGATTCACTCCTATACCTATTAAGATTCACTCCTATACCTATTAAGATTCCCTCCTATACCTATTAAGATTCACTCCTATACCTATTAAGATTCACTCCTATACCTATTAAGATTCACTCCTATACCTATTAAGACTCACTCCTATACCTATTAAGACTCACTCCTATACCTATTAAGATTCACTCCTATACCTATTAAGATTCACTCCTATACCTATTAAAATTCACTCCTATACCTATTAAGATTCACTCACATACCCATTAAGATTCACTCCTATACCTATTAAGATTCACTCCTATACCTATTAAGATTCACTCATATACCTATTAAGATTCACTCCTATACCTATTAAAATTCACTCCTATACCTATTAAGATTCACTCCTATACCTATTAAAATTCACTCCTATACCTATTAAGATTCACTCACATACCCATTAAGATTCACTCCTATACCTATTAAAATTCACTCCTATACCTATTAAGATTCACTCACATACCCATTAAGATTCACTCCTATACCTATTAAGATTCCCTCCTATACCCATTAAGATTCACTCCTATACCTATTAAGATTCACTCCTATACCTATTAAGATTCACTCATATACCTATTAAGATTCACTCATATACCTATTAAGATTCACTCCTATACCTATTAAGATTCACTCCTATACCTATTAAGATTCCCTCCTATACCTATTAAGATTCACTCCTATACCTATTAAGTTTCACTCCTATACCTATTAAGATTCACTCCTATACCTATTAAGATTCACTCCTATACCTATTAAGATTCACTCCTATACCTATTAAGACTCACTCCTATACCTATTAAGATTCACTCCTATACCTATTAAGATTCACTCCTATACCTATTAAGACTCACTCCTATACCTATTAAGATTCACTCCTATACCTATTAAGATTCACTCCTATACCTATTAAGATTCACTCCTATACCTATTAAGATTCACTCCTATACCTATTAAGACTCACTCCTATACCTATTAAGATTCACTCCTATACCTATTAAGATTCACTCCTATACCTATTAAGATTCACTCCTATACCTATTAAGATTCACTCCTATACCTATTAAGATTCACTCCTATACCTATTAAGATTCACTCATATACCTATTAAGATTCACTCATATACCTATTAAGACTCACTCCTATACCTATTAAGATTCACTCCTATACCTATTAAGATTCACTCCTATACCTATTAAGATTCACTCCTATACCCATTAAGATTCACTCATATACCTATTAAGATTCACTCCTATACCTATTAAGATTCACTCCTATACCTATTAAGACTCACTCCTATACCTTTCTCTTCTTATTTTTCCTTTTTTGTGTGTACTTCCTTTCCTTCAGACTGTATTTCACTCATTAATTTTTACCTTACTCTTCCTTTTTTTTATTTATTTCCTTTGCGTTTTCCTTCCCTTCAAGCTGTACTGCACTCATTAATGTTCACCTTTTTTCTTTTCTTTTCTTTCTACCACCACCTCCTCCTCCTCCTCCTCCTTTTGTATATGGTTCCTTCCCTTTAAGCTGTGTTTCTAGGGAGGTAAACGGTGCGGCGATACACGGCGCGGCGAAGGGCTGTTGACGACCCACTAACACCTTGATTATGGCCCAAAGTTAATTAGATGTGCTGTGTTTGCATAATGCTGATATAATGAAATGGGGGCTGAATGAATCTCTTTCTCTCTCTCTCTCTCTCTCTCTCTCTCTCTCTCTCTCTCTCTCTCTCTCTCTCTCTCTCACATGTCGCCTCAAGGGCCTTCGTGGACACAAATTACCAGCCTGTCTCTCAATCACTCATGTCAGACATCTCTCTCTCTCTCTCTCTCTCTCTCTCTCTCTCTCTCTCTCTCTCTCTCTCTCTCTCTCTCTCTCTCCATCCTTCCCCTCCCTCCCTCCACCCTCCCTCCACTCTCTCTCCTCCCTCCACTACCCCGCCTTTCCCTCCACTCTCTCTTTTCCCTCCACTCTCTCACCTTTCCCTCCACTCTCCTACTTCCCTCCAATCTCCCTTCTTTCCCTCCTCTCTCTCCCTTCCCACCACTCTCTCCCTTCCCTCCATTCTCCCTCCTTTCCCTCCATCCTCCTCACCTTCCCTCCACTCTCCCTCCTTTCTCTCCACCTTCCTTCCTTTCCCTCCACTACCCTCCCCACCCTCCATCCTTCCCCCCTTTCCCTCCACTCTGCCCCCTTCCCTCCAGCTTCTCCCCCTCCTCCCTCCTCCCCACCTCACCCCCCTCCTTTACCCACACGTCAAGTAGAGCGGCCTGACAGACAGCCCTTCGTGACAGGTAAGGTGATTAGCCTGGCCACAGCTGACAACACGAGCCTCGGGTAAAACAAGGGACAGGTTAACTTAAGGGGCAGGTAAGACAAGGGGCAGGTAAACCAAGGGCCAGTTAAGACAAGGGGCAGGTCAAACAAGGGGCAGGTAAGACAAGGGGCAGGTAAACCAAGGGCCAGTTAAGACAAGGGGCAGGTCAAACAAGGGGCAGGTAAGACAAGGGGCAGGTGAACAAGGGGCAGGTAAGACAAGGGGCAGGTCAAACAGGGCCCAGGTGAACAAGGGGCAGGTCAAACAAGGGCCAGGTTAAGGGGCAGGTAAGACAAGGGACAGGTCAAACAAGGGGCAGGTAAACCAAGGGCCAGGTCAAGCAAGGGCCAGGTTAACCAAGGGGCAGGTCAAACAAGGGGCAGGTTAAACAAGGGGCTGGTAAACAAGGGGCAGGTCAAACAAGGGGCAGGTCAAACAAGGGGCAGGTCAAACAAGGGCCAGGTAAGACAAGGGGCAGGTCAAACAAGGGCCAGGTAAGACAAGGGGCAGGTCAAACAAGGGCCAGGTAAACCAAGGGGCACGTAAAGTTAAGGGCAGGTTTAAGAGGTGGCCTGAGGGAGTAGAGTGTGGCGTTGTGGATACGGGTTCTGCCTTAAGGTGTTATTAAGGTTAAGGTTAAAGTGAGGAAGAGTGTTATGTTGTCTCTTAAGGTGATTATCTTTGCCGTGAAATCTTCTTGTTGTTTTTATATTTATATGAAGAATGCCAGCTGGTTTAGGATTTGGAGGCTGTTTAGGATTTTTTAAGATTATATTTAGGATTTAATTATGTGCTGGTGTGCCCGTCTTTATTACTGAATGGAGTGTAAGGGAAGGTTTTGTTTGGCTTTACATTAGAGTTAAGTTACAGTAAATAGATAATAGTGATAATGATAATACAATGAACAGGTACTATAATCAATACAATGTGCATGGCTAGAAAGAGAAGCTAAAGCCTTGACCGTACACAAACGTTCGAACGGCGATCAGCTCAGAAAGCCTCGTGAGACGCAAAAAATACTTTACTTCATCACCTCACTGTGAGGTATCCAGAGTACCTAGAAAGTTATTTATACATGCACAACGTAGTAGAAGGATGAAGCTAAACGACGATTATTTTTGCTTCCGTATAGCTTCAGTAGTTATTTTACAAATTGTCGCTGAAAAGAGACGATTTAGAGCAAATTAGTCCGGCTGGTGTGCACGGAAAAGTAAATATTCGCCCGCCGCGTAAGGAGTGTATCACTGTATATATAACATTTTCCTCATAAATGTAAGGATTTTCATGGACTCAACTTTTGTATATAGCTTTTCGATAGCTTTTTCGTAAATACGTACACAAAAGAACGTAAATAAACGAGTGATTAAGCAAATAATACAGATATCTTACTATTTATAATTATATCGCCTCGTGGTATATGCATGTGTGTGACAGATAGAGGAAAAGAAACATGCACTTATTTTAGCCTGAGCGAGTCTACCCTGTCATCCTATCATAAAGATTACTGCCCAGTGATAAAAAACCTAACGAAAGATTTCAATTCCCCTCACGCCCTTACACCCCCCCCCCACGTACACACACACATACACACACACACGCACACACATCATAAGAACACATGGTACACACGAAATACACGTTAAAATTAATTGAGAGCAAGATAATTAAAATGTTCAGAAAATTCAAAACGTTTCTTGCATTCCTTGGCGCTAAATGGCGTCTTGTCTGGCGTGAAGGTCTCGTCCTGTCACACTTACTTAATGCTGAATATTCATAAGATGAGGAAAACTTGTGTTAAACGTTTGTTGATTGTCACCTCGCTTGTTCCTCCTCCTCCTCCTCCTCTTATCCAGGGTAGCGTTCTTGTATACATCCCTCGTCGTCCTCCTCCTCCTCCTCTTCTTTCCCTCTCCTCCTCCTCCTCCTCTTCTTTCCCTCTCCTCCTCCTCCTCCTCTTCTTTCCCTTCTCTCCCTCTCCTCCTCCTCCTCCCTTCCTTCCTCCTCCTCTCCTCTCCTTTCCTCTCTCTCTTCTCCTCTCCTCTCCCTCTTCCTTCTTCTTCCTTCTTCTTCCTCTTCTCATGGCTAGTGTTCTTGTATACATTCCTCCTCGTCCTCCTACTTCTCCTCTCCTCCTCAACCTCCTCCACCTCTCTTCCACTAAAAACATACTCCCACTTCCCTCGTCCTCTCCCACTTTCTTCCTCCACATTCCTCCTTACAAATGTCTACGAGTGTTGTCAAAACCATTTATTTCTCATTTTTTTTTTGCAAATTTACTTTAAAGGGGAAACAAATAATTTAAAATTTAAAAAATAACACACCCCCCCCCCCCCTACACAGACCTCCCCACCCCCCTCTCCTCTCCCCCCCTCTCCTCTCCTCTCCCCCCCTCTCCTCTCCTTCCTCTCCTCCCCCCCTCTCCCCTCCTCTCCTTCCTCTCCCCCTCCTTTCCCTCCCCTCCCCTCCTCTTCCCCCCTCTCCTCTCCCCCTTCTCCTCCCCCCCCCTCCTCTCCTCTCCTCTCCCCTCCTTCCCCTCCTCTCCCCCTCCTCTCCCTCTCCCCTCCTCTCCTCTCCTTCCCCTTCCCCCCTTTTTCCCCTCCCTCCCCTCCCCCCCCCTCCTCTCTCTCCTCTCCCCTCCTCTCCTCTCCTCTCCTCCCTCCCCCTCCCCCCTCTCCTTTTCCCCTCCTCTCCTTCCCCCCCCCCCCTCCTTTTTCCTCTCCTCTCCTCTCTCTCTTTCCCTCCTCTCCTCCCTCTCCTCTCCCTCCTCCCCTCCTCCCCGCTTTTTCCTCCTCCCCCCTTTTTTCTCCTCCTCCTCCTCCCCCTTTTGCTTCTCCTCCTCCCCTTCTCCTTTTGCTTTCCTCCCCCTTCTCCTTCGCTTCTCCCCCTCCTCCTCCTCCTTTGCTTCTCCTCCTCCTCCTTCTGCTTTCCCCTCCCCCCTTCTGCTTCTCCTCCCCCTCCTCCTCCTTCTGCTTCTCCTCCTCCTCCTTTCCTCCCCCTTCGTTCTCTCCTTCTGCTTTCTCCTCCTCCTCCTTTCTTCTCCACCTCCTTCTGCTTCTCCCCTCCTCCCCCCTGCTTCTCCCCCCCTCCTCCTGCTTTCTCCTCCCCCCCTTCTGTTTCTCCTCCCCCTCCTTTTGCTTCCCCCCTCCCCTCCTCCCTCCTTTGCTTCTCCTCCCCCCTCCTTCTGTTTTCCCCTCCCCTCCTTTCCTTCTGCTTCCCTCCTCCTCCCCCCTCCTTCTGTTCCCTCCTCCTCCCCTTTTCTTCTCCTCCTTCTCCCCCTCCTTCTGCTTCTCCTCCTCCTCCTCCTTCTGCTTTCCTCCTCCTCCTCCTCTTCTGCTTCTCCCCCCCCCCCTCCTTCTGCTTCTCCTCCTCCTCCTTCTGCTTCTCCTCCTCCTCCTTCTCTTCTCCTCCCCCTCCCTTTGCTTTCCCCCCTCCTCCTTCCCGCTTCCCTCCCCCTTCTCTTTCCTCCTCCTCCTTTTGCTTCTCCCCCCCCTCCTTCTGCTTCTCCTCCTCCTCCTTCGCTTCTCCCCCCTCCCTTCCCGCTTCTCCTCCTCCCCTTCGCTTTCTTTTCCCCTCCTCCCTGGCCTTTTTTCCCCCCCCTCCTGCTTTTTCCTCCTCCCCGCTTCCCCCTCCCCCTTCCCCTTTTGCCTTTTTTTTTTTCCCCCCTCCTTCCCCCCCCTTTCTTCCCCCTCCCCCCCTCCCCCGCCCTTTCCTCCTCCTGGCCTTTTTTTCCTTCCTCCTTCCCGCTTTTTCCCCCCTTCTCCTTCTGTTTTTTTTTCCCCCTCCCCCCTTTTCTTTTCCCCTTCCCCCCCCTGCCCTTTTTTTCCTTTTTCCCCTCCTTTCCCGCTTTTTCCCCCCCTTCTCCCCTTTTTTTTTTTCCCCCTCCTCTTTCTGCTTTTCCCTGCTTTTTTCCCCCCTTCCCCCCCCCGCCCTTTGCTTTTTTTCCCCCCCCTTCTCCCTTTTTTTTTTTTTCCCTCCTCTTTCCCGCCTTTTTTCTTTCCCGTTCCCTCCTCCCCCCCTCCTTTTTTGCTTTTTCCTCCTTTTCCTTCTTTTTTTTTCCTCCTCCTCTTTTTTTTGCTTCTTCTCCCCCGCTTTTCCCCCCCTTCCCCCCTCCCCTTTGGGTTCTCCTCCTTTCCCCCTTCTGTTTTTTTTTCCCCCTCCCCTTTTTCCCCGCTTCTTTTCCCCTTCTCCCCTCCTCCTCCTTCCCGCTTTCCCTTCCCCTTTTCCTTTGTTTTTTCCCCCCCCCCCTTTTTTCCCGCTTCTTCCCCCTGGTTTTTCCTCCTCCTCCTCTTCTTCCTTTTTCCTCCCCAAAAATTCTTTTTTTTTTTCCCCCCGTCCTCTTTCCCCTTTCTTTTTTCCTCCCTGGTTTTTTCCTTCCTCCCCCCCCGCCCTTTCTGGTTCCCCTTCCTTTCCCCCTTTCCGGTTTTTTTTTTCTCCTTCCCTTTCCCCTTTTTTGCCTTCCCTTCCCCCTGCCCTTTTCCTCCTCCTCCCCCTTTCTCATGGCTAGTGGGTTTTTTGGGATACAAACCCCCCCCTCCCCCCCTCCTTCCCTCCCCTTCCCCCCCAAAAACCCTTGTCACACTTCCCCCGTCCTTTTTGGCCCCCTCCTATTTTCCCTGTCCCCCCCGGGAGGGGTTCATTTTGTTCCCCCCAATTTTAATTTTTAAACTTTTTTTTTTTTCCCCCTTTCCCAATAAACCCAGTTTTTTTTAAATTTAAATTTTTTTCCCCCATCACGCCCCCCCCCCCCCACCCCCCTTCCCCCTTTTCTATAACACCTTACTCCCCCCAAGCTTAAATTTAAAGCCCACACCCCTCTAACCCACCCCAAATTTAAAAAACTAAAAAAGGCCCCGTTTTAATTTTTGGGGGCCTCGACATCCTTTTAAAAACTAAAAAAAATAAAATACCCAAACAATTTCCCCGGGCCCCCCGGAAAATTTTTTTAAAAAACCCCGCGGCCATTTTTTTACATGAAAAAATAAAAAGTCCCCCAGCGCAAAAGAAAATTTGGGATTTTAAAGAACCTTTATTACGTATGCTTATATTCATGTAATACTGCAATATTAAAAGGCAACTCATTAAACAGCAGATTTTCCAATTAGCTTATTTACCGTATCTAATTAACATTTTCGTAAAGCCAAAACTATAATACCTTGATGCTCATGTGTCATAGCTAATTATAATAAATATATAAGCAATATTTCTTTTATTATTCCTTTTATCCTTCTATTATTTTTTCTTTTTTTATCTTTTTTTTTCTTCTTTCTTTTACTATTCCTTTTTTTCTTCTTTTTATTATTTTTCTTTTCTTTTTCTTCGCTTTATCATTTTTTTTCTTCTTTCTTTTACTATTCCTTTTTTCATCGTTTTATTATTTTTTCTTCTTTCTTTCTCTTTTTTCACTTTATTTTTTCTTCTTTCTTTTACTATTATTATTCCCTTTTCCTTCGTATTATAAATTTCTTCTTTCTTTTTCTATTTTTTTTCTTAGCTTTATTATTTTCTTCTTTCTTTTACTCTTCCTTTTTCCTTCGTTTTATTAATTTTATTCTTTTTTTCTTCCCTTTATTTTTTATCTTCTTTACTATTCATTTTTTTCTTTGTACAATTCTTTCTTTATTAAATTTTTTATTTTTTATTTACTATCTTTTTTTTATAGTATATTTATTTTTATTTTTTTTGTCAGTTTCTTAATTAATCTACGTTTACTGAAGTCATGTATTTAATTACTGGTTGAAATACGAATAATAACTGTCTATTCATTAAATTTTTATTGTTTTTAGTTTAGTTGACTCTTTATTCATGTTCAATAACCGCGTAATATTTATTTTTATTTTTTGTTTTATTAAATCACACAGGAGACTTACATGATATTCGTCTATATATTTTTACCTACTGATGTTATGGTAAATATTATCTTGTGTCCTAATCCATCATATAGTATTCAAATGTTTAGAAATATAGTAAATTCTTTATTCCCAATTCCAGATGTACACTCTCCTCTTCGTCTCCACTTATCCAATCTCTTATCTCTTCCCTCTCTCTCCTCTCTCTTCTTCTCTCTCTCTCTCTCTCCTCTCTCTCTATTAATCTATAATAATATAAGCGAAAGTGTGTCTGTCTGTCTGTCTGTCTGTCTGTCTGTCTGTCTGTCTGTGTGTGTGTGGTATAGGTTCCGCCCCCCGTGGCGCAAACACCTCATATGGCACATTTTTGGAATCAGGTTGACCAGGGAAGGTCATAAGCCCACTTATGAGATGATCCGATCATTTTTTTTTTTTTTTTTTTAGCAGCCTATTAGCGAGAATTGTGAAAACAAAAGTGGGTTGCGAGAATTGAGGAAGCCTTGATGTAGGGTGATGGGTAATGGGTGAGTGAATGGGTGGGTGGGGTGATGGGTAATGGGTGTGGGGTGATGGGTGAGTGAATGGGTGGGGGGTGATGGTTGGGGTGATGGGTGATGGGTGAGGGAATAGGGGTGGGGGTGATGGGTAATGGGTGAGTGAATGGGTGTGTGGTGATGGGTAATGGGTGAGTGAATGGGTGGGGGGTGATGGGTAATGGGTGAGTGAATGGGTGGGGGGTGATGGGTAATGGGTGAGTGAATGGGTGTGTGGTGATGGGTAATGGGTGAGTGAATGGGTGGAGGGTGATGGGTAATGGGTGAGTGAATGGGTGGGGGGTGATGGGTAATGGGTGAGTGAATGGGTGGGGGGTGATGGGTAATGGGTGAGTGAATGGGTGGGGGGTGATGGGTAATGGGTGAGTGAATGGGTGGGGGGAATACATACATTTCTACATCCATGATTTCAGGAAAATTAGAAGGGGCTATCTGGAGAGTCCATGTTTGGTGGGCCGAAGGCCCACCAAACACAGGTGGTGGGCCAAAGGCCCACCAATAGCCCTCCGCAAGAGCTAGCCAAAAAGTCCGCCCGGAGGGCGGCTTTGCGGCTAGTATCATATAATATTCAAATGTTTAGTCAAATTTCACTTAAATATTCTCTCTCTCTCTCTCTCTCTCACACACGACCCCTGCATCACCACTCACTCACACACATTGACACGATCTACTCAAACTTAATCCAAAAATACTTGAGCCAACTCCCTCCAGTACATTCATCTAAGTTTCTCTATAAAATGTGACACAAAAACGCACGTCCTTGTGCCTTGGGGCCTGAGCGACGACTAAAGGGTTATGGAAGAGTTTGTACAAGCAACGGCCAAGTGTGTATACGAGGCTTGTGTTTGTTGGCCTGACACACACACACAGAGATTGAGAGAGAGAGAGAGAGAGAGAGAGAGAGAGAGAGAGAGAGAGAGAGAGAGAGAGAGAGAGAGAGAGAGAGAGAGAGAGAGAGAGAGAGAGAGAGAGAGAGAGAGAGAGAGAGAGAGAGAGAGAGAGAGAGAGAGAGAGAGAGAGATTGGAAAAGCAGACTAAACGTTTATCTTAATTATGAAGAAAAATCGTCTATCTTAAATAACTTTTAGAGAAATAAATGAAGTAGGCTGAGAGAGAGAGAGAGAGAGAGAGAGAGAGAGAGAGAGAGAGAGAGAGAGAGAGAGAGAGAGAGAGAGAGAGAGAGAGAGAGAGAGAGAGAGAGAGAGAGAGAGAAACACACATACATACATACATACAAATACACAAGAAAATAGGAAAAATATCGATATAACTCAGCCAAAATAAAATAATAAAAACTCAAGAGGTAAATAACGACCAACTTAACAACCAACTTAATAAACACCAACTCATTAACAGGTAACAAGAATCAGGTAACACATGTAAGTAGCCAGAAGTAGCGAGTAGCACGTCATCTAGGTCTTGGCTCAGGGTTACTTGGATACTTTCTATGCCAGCAAGAACGCGACGCTTTGTGAGGCTATGAAAATGAGGTCCTAGCTCTCAAGTTTTTTGGGGAGGCGGAAGTTTGAACGTTATAACCCCCATCGTTCTTAGGTAA
>JACEEZ010001101.1:282500-287500 GCA_016584305.1 Chionoecetes opilio | reverse complement strand
CACCCTTTAATTCGTTCCCTGTTAATTTGTTTATATTTCTACACCCTTTAATTCGTTCCCTGTTAATTTGTTTATTTTTCTACACCCTTTACTTCGTTCCCTGTTAATTTGTTTATTTTTCTGCACCCTTTAATTCGTTCCCTGTTAATTTGCTCCCTCTTACCTTTGGAAATTCGTAGGATCACTGATTTATAGTTTTCTACACACTTTAATTCGTCTGAGATTAATTTCTTTATACATATCATTAGTTCCCGATTACCTATCTCACTTTCTTGCTATCACTATCTTTCTATTTCTATTTCTTTCTATCACTATCTGTTTTTTCAATTTCTTGCTATCACTATTTTTTTGTCTTTTTCTAACTATCTTTTTTTCTATTTCTTTCTTTCTATCAGTTTTTTCTATTTCTTTCTATCACTATCTCTATTTTTATTTATTTCTATCACTATCTTTCTATTTCTATTTCTTGCTATCACTATCTTTCTATTTCTATTTTTTTTTTTCACTATCTATTTTTTAATCACTATCTTTCCCTTCCTCACGTTACTTCCTTTACAAAAGATAATCACACCCATTAAAAAATGCATGAACTTGCAAAAATGGTGGAAAAAAATAATGTACTTCCTTTTCAAAACAAGATCTCACCCATTAAAACAGCATTAACTTGAAAATACACCCCTTATAAAAATCATTAACTTGCAAAAAAATGGGAAAAAGAAATGTACATCCTTTTCAAAACATAATCACGCCCATTGAAAACAGCATTAACTTGAAAAAAACACCGATTACAAAAATCATTCACACCCATTTAAAACAGCATTACCTTGAAAAAACACCCATTAGAAAAATCATTCACACCCATTAAAAACAGCATTAACTTGAAAAAACACCCCATAGAAAAATCATTCACACCCATTAAAAACAGCATTAACTTGAAAAAACACCCATTAGAAAAATCATTCACACCCATTGAAAACAGCATTAACTTGAAAAAAACACCCCTTAGATAAATCATTCACACCCATTGAAAACAGCATTAACTTGAAAAAACACCCATTAGAAAAATCATTAACTTGAAAAATGGGGAAGAGATGCACTTCCTTTTCAAAACAAAATCTCACCCATTAAAACAGCATTGACTTGAAAAAACACCCCTTAGAAAAATCATTCACACCCATTGAAAACAGCATTAACGTGAAAAAAACACCCATTAGAAAAATCAAACTTGAAAAAATAGGAAAAAGAAAAATGTCCAAAAATTCGTGAAGACAACAAAGACTCAAGAGAATTATTTTGAGATGAACGTCACGCTTTTAGTGAATGACGAGAGGTTTGCAGCACGCCTCTGACCTCCCTGACCTGCCCTTGACCGCTGACCTCCATTAACCCCTTCACGCCCAGATCTTTCCTTAGCTATAAAAAAATGTCTGTTGTTAGCCATAAAATTACGAAAAGTAACTGAATCTACCAAATTAGTTAGTGGACAAGGATACTAAACAGGTCATAGCTATAAAATGGTGCTTATATTCACTAAAAATCGTCTAATGGTACCCAAATTACAATGGACATTACGTTCTGGGTCTCAAGGGCTTAACATGACTTGTATATGATGGAAAAAGAAGTAAAAGAAATAAAACTCAATTCTGCTGATTCACTCATAAGTCCTTTGAGGGGGAATGAGCGAAGCCTACTGACTCCGGTTCTGAGGTCACGGTAATCCCTATGTGACCCTGGAGGAAGGGGTCACATCCAGGGGTGTGGAGTCGGATTAAAAAAATTCCGACTCGGACTCCCGACTCCAGGAAATTTTAAGGTTGCGACTCTGACACAGACCCCCCCCCCCCCTCCATCTCTTCAGCAGTACAGTAGTAGACTTGTACCATTACATATTTTCAAGTTCATCCATATTATTAGTCCATATAATATCGTAAATGAGTAAAACTGATCAGTGAATTCTAATAACTTATCATTCTGTTGTTTTTAATTGATGTTTAAAATGCAGTTGCGTGCGTAAGGACGTCACCCGGTAGCATATTCACCAACTGTACTCCGCTCCCGCACTCCGATTCAAGTCTGGGAAATGGAGGAGTTTTAAGACTGAAGACCCAAACAAAACAACAGGGTCCCGCCGAATTGTTCGTGAATTTGTTTTGTTTTTTTAGATCAGATTTTACACACTTTTAGTGATAGGAATTATGCTTTGGGAATTTTAGAGTGTATGATGTATATATTGTATGTTTGTATATAGCCGTTAGTTAGGTGTACAGTTCTTTTACCACTTTTCAATCCCTAGCTAATTCTTATTTGACAAATTTGAGGACATATTATATAGCGGCCCGAGCAATGTCAGTCAGTAATCACTTCTAACATATATAATAACTTGCATTACTATTACTATTAAATTATAACTATTATCACACACGTGTAACAAGTATTATAACTTCCATACAGGATATTTTCATGTACTTAACATCATGAACCAGTGTATTTTTAGGAACGTTATAAACATATAATTATATATATATATATATAGGTAATGTATATATAATTATATGTACTATATCTTTCCTTGGTTTACCGTGAGAACCGTGTACAGCTAAGCACTTTGTAAGCTGAAGCAATTACGAAGCGCAGAACAATAGGATCTATGTTAGACTGTTGTGGCTAGCATTACTGTCAACGTCAGATGTTGACGAGAGAAGAAACGGCGAGAGCAAGGAGCAGAAGGGCGTGAACGGGAAAGAAGACCTCGGACCACGAATACAACTAGACGCTCCCTCCGCTCACGAGCTCCGTGGCACTCACTGGCTGTTCACTACATAATCTCTGGTTGTAATTGATCTAAGTTCCTTATTGGACTTATAAATAAATGTGTACAAACTGGAAGTACCATTTTAACTTAGCCCAGATAAGTCTCTACAATTATCAGAAGGAGGAGGAGGGGGAGGAGGAGGAGGAATACATACAAATAACATATACCAGGAGACCTATTGGTCTATAGCGAGGGTATCTGCTGAACTACATACACCTAACTATCAACTACATGTAAGAGGACAGTTGGAAAAGGATACCATGTCCCTAAAGAAGATAGGAACATGGAAGTTTCGTAGTGAGAATGATAGGATATGAAGTATGTTAAGTACAACTACCACTAACACTAATCGATCCGGGGAATGTTAATAATATAACTCGCGGGGCAATATCAAAACATACTCCTATGCTTTAAGAAAAAAATATTACTTAGAGCCGAAGTAATCAAGTTGGGCAGCTGATACTAATAATGTACCTAGTTTAGTAGTAGTAGGAGGAGGTGGAGGAAAAGTAAGAGGAGCATTGTGTAGATAAGGGCAGGAAACCCACGTACAGGAATATCAACACCGCAACGCTACCATTTCTAGACAGCGTTCCCGCCCCTCACTGACGACGAACAAGGGGATCCATTTCCCTCCCCAGTCAAGTCTCCGCAATGCCCTCAAACAAACCTACGGAACAACGCATGAAAACACCGCTAATTATAAACGGCCCACTGGATCACACTTTTTTTTTTACATCACAAAGGACTGGCCAAGGACAAAAAAAAAATTACAAAAAGCCTGCTTTATGGAAAGACTTCTATATATCTGAATTCAATCAAATTTGTGGCCGACAGTTATTAAATTACAAAATATTCACAATTGATGTAATAAGAGACGAAAATTATGAACGGATTCAAACGAATATTGTTTCTTGTTTGACAAGTGTATTTATTCATGTCTATATTTGCCTTTTTCTTATTTTGACATATTTTATTATTTATTCACTTATCATATCCTTAGGACTGCTCTGACATTCACTATCGCAAATAATCTCTGGCGCTCCAAGAAGCTTAAACGTGAGCCAGAGCTTAATGGCGGAAGTGGCGATATTATTATTGATAAGGATAATGATGAAAATATTAAAAATTATGATATGAATAGCACTTGCAATAATATAACAATGCCAATGACAATAATGTTGATAATAAATAATCATAATAATTATAATGATGATAATAGTAAAAAAATAAAATATTAATGACAATAACAATGATACCACTAGTATAGTAACAACACTGCTATGAGGACGTTGTGACAGGTGGTGGCAGGTGGTGAAGGACACACGGACTGAGGAATACATGTTTATAAATGTTGCATTCCACTGAAGCAGCCTTTGGGCGAGGCTGAACAAGGATGATCTATTACCTACACATTTTTCAACGAGTGTTCCTTACATCATCTACATAGGACATACAATAATAATGATAATATAAATAACTATAATATAATAATAATGATAATGATGATAATATAAATAATGATCATAAAATAATAATGATAATGATGATAATACTACTACTACTAATAATAATAATAACAATGGCAAAATAATATAATTATACTATAATTCAACACACACACACACACACACACACTTTCTCCTTCCACTGGTTTGCAGTTAACTCTCCTGCCGCTGCGTAATCTTCGTAATTGTTTATTCACTCGTGTCTCCAGTGTTCAATCGCCATTTCCACGTGTTTGTGAATAAATATTCATATATACTATAACGTATGATATATATACAACTAAATACGTAGTAGAAGTAGTGCATGTGTCCGCCATTAACCAGTAAAGCTAAGGTTCCCAGAGTTGGGTGCAACCCACTCACCACCGAGCCAGCCCCTCACACCGCCACGACTGGTGTTCACATGACACTACTTAATCATTGTTTTGTTTACCTCACAACCATTAGGTGAGTTACTAGTCACTCCAGAGGGTCTCCAGAAATAGGAAGGAAGCATATAGTTTAGTGCGAGGGAGGAATAGAAGTTTCGGGTGATGTGTTCAAATATATCTTTCTTACAATACTTAGTAGGCGCTCCATAGCTCAGTGGTAAAGTGATAGCTGTTTCTAAGCAAAACACTTAGGTTCGAATTCCACGTCCAATACATACAATATCTATTCTACTGAACATTTTTTTATGG
>JACEEZ010001101.1:275000-277500 GCA_016584305.1 Chionoecetes opilio | reverse complement strand
TACCTGACATGTTTTTCGGGACACAGCTAATTCATGTAAGCTGGATATCACTGCCTAAAACATTACCTAAACCTATGTACAGTTAGACTTACAACCCTAATATTTCTAGTTAGCTGATCTACTAGGCCAGGTGAACAAAACATAGTTATTAGAGAGAAGAAGGTTAGCAAAGGAACAATGCAGAGAACAATTGAGATCTGAGCTTAAAAGGAACGAGTTGATGAGTTGACAAAAAAAATAGTAGTGTTCGTGGGAAAAATAGTTGATTCGTGGGTATAGTTATTTGCAAGAAGAACGAGGCTAACTAAGGATAACGATGCCAAAAATAAATGAGAACTGAGCTTAAAAGGAACGAGGTAACAGAAAAAAATAGTAGTGTTCGTGGGAAAAGTTGATACGTGGACAAAAAAGGTAAGAAGGAACAGACAGGAAAGAAAGAAGAAGAAATATCTGAAAGAAGAACGAGGTTAACTAAAGAGAACGATGCCAAAAATAAATGAGAACTGAACTTAAAAGGAACAAGGTAACAGAAAAAAATGGTAGTGTTCGTGGGAAAAGAGTTGATACGTGGACAAAAAGGTAAGAGTGCGGGAGGAGGAGCAGACAGGAGCCGTAATCAAGTCCTCCCCAGCAGTCAAGAGAAGGAGCATGTCTGGACCACTTTTTTTTTATACCACCTCGCCGTCGCCTAGCCCAGGGAGAGGCATGACAGGTGGCCGCCGGTGAGGAACATTATCTAACACGCACACTTAGACGACAATAATCTCTGAAAAAATAGTGACAGGGTTCAATTAGGAAATGTCCAAAAATGTCCAGAAATGTCACCTGATAAAAAGATTCTCCAACGAAATTACCTTGACACATAAAACCTTACAGCACGTGCCCCCCCTTTCCACCCCCCCTGCCCCCTTCCTATACCTGTTATAATCTGTGTAAGGATTAAGGTATTCCCCCCATCGGCCACGTCAAGTCTCAAGGCCAAGCTAACACACACACACACACACACCACACACACACACACACACACACACGTCTTCTTAATGGCATCAAATTGTGAGTCTCAAAACATCTAAATTGTAAAGCACAATACCGGTTGTGAAAATGTTTGCTTCATTGTTAGCCTCTCTCTCTCCTCTCTCTCTCTCTCTCTCTCTCTCTCTTAACCTTCTCTCTCTCAACCCTGTCTCTCAACCTTCTCTCTCTCAACCCTGTCTCTCTCTCTCAACCTTCTCTCTCTCTCTCTCTCTCTTAACCTTCTCTCTCTCTTAACCTTCTCTCTCTCTCAACCTTCTCTCTCTCAACCTCTCTCTCTCCTCCTCTCTCTCTCTCTCTCTCTCTCTCTCTCTCTCTCTTCTCTCTCTCTCTCTCTCTCTCTCTCTCTCTCTCTCTCTCTCTCTCTCTCTCTCTCATATTCGAGAAGTAACGATTATTGAGGAAAGGTATGTTAATCAAGTTTAACAAAATATATGCATAGGAAAAGTAATTATTGGAAAAAATAACTAGCTAGATTACATTTTGATAGCTCAGAATATAAGAAAAAATATGAAACAAATCTGCAAAGTAAAGAAAGAAAAGAAATAAGAAAAAATCAGAAAAGCAAGAGAATACAAAATCTCTCTCTCCTCTTCCCTCCTCTTTCTCTCTCTCTCTCTCTCTCTCTCTCTCTCTCTCTCTCTTCTCTCTCTCTCTCTCTCTCTCTCTCTCTCTCTCTCTTCTCTCCTTCCATCCCTTATCCATTTCTTCTCCCTTTCTTCTTTTTCTTGATTTTGCTCCCTTGATCTGTTTAACTCTCTCTCTCTCTCTCTTCTCTCTCTCTCTCTCGGCGCACGTGTCCTCCTCCCCTCGACCAATAGCAAGACAGATACCCGAGCGTGCCCGTCGTCTGTCCGCCAATCCTGCCCGCCCAGCCATGCGCCAGTACCCATCCCAAGGTCACCAGGACTCTTCCCTGTTCTACCCAAGACAAGGTGAGTCTAATGATCTCCTTAATCCCTTGAGGCCCACAACGTAATCTGCATTGTAATTTGGGTACCAGTAGACGATTTTAATTAATATAAGCAATGTTTTATAGATATGACCTGTTTAGTATCCTTTCATGACTGTAAGGATGATGGTTTCAGAATTATTTTATTTTATAGTTAGTTAGATTATGAAACAAAAATTATTCGTATACCCTCTCTCTCTCTTCACATACACCACACACACACACACACACACACACACACACACACACACACACACACACACACACACACACACACACTAACAAGCTACAAAAATTCGAATAATGATTTACTTAGACGACACTAAAGCACATTACTCTTAAAAAGCAATATTTCTTGAAGCATATAATTGTTTGCTGTCATAACTTCATTACCCATTTTTCTATCATCGTCTCATTAAAACAAAGCGATCGACCAAAAACCAAAACCAAAGTCATGTGTAAAAAAAAAAAAAGGGGAAAAAAAATTAAATCATAGAAGCAAAAAGTGACAAAAAA
>JACEEZ010001101.1:145000-270000 GCA_016584305.1 Chionoecetes opilio | reverse complement strand
TAATTAGTTGATAGTTTAATGATTGTTTAAATTAGTATTTAGGAATTATGTTTAATGATTATTATGTTTTAAGTTAGTATTTAGGAATTATGTAATATCAATATTTATACCTGCATACTGTGGTCAATAAAACTATCTAAACTATCTATCTCTCTCTCTCTCTATCAATATTTATACCTGCATACTGTGGTCAATAAAACTATCTAAACTATCTATCTGTGTGTGTGTGTGTGTGTGTGTGTGTGTGTGTGTGTGTGTGTGTGTGTGCGTGTGTGCGTGTGTGCGTGTGTGCGTGTGTGCGTGTGTGCGTGCGTGCGTGCGTGCGTGCGTGCGTGCGTGCGTGCGTGCGTGGGTGGGTGGGTTGGGTGGGTGGGTGGGTGGGTGGGTGGGTGGGTGGGTGGGTGGGTGGGTGGGTGGTGTGAGAGACAGTAAATAATTAAATAGGACAAAAACTCTATACGACCCCTATATAAAATGGGAAAAAATACAAATTGGATATAAAACAATTACAAAGTAGAGAAAAAAAGAAGATAATGGCAAGGCAACCAATTTATGGTGATTAATTTATGGTTTTAGAGTGATGGTAAAAAAAAAAAAAAAAAAAAAATTTGGACACGACTGACCACCGAAAAAAATATATAATAATAATTTAAACACAAAGGAACGTGAAACTTGAGCAGTGTATTTTTTTTTTCTTGCCATCACCAATCAAAAAAAGTCCTACAGTTGAAATTAAATGAACCGAAAACGGAAGAAAGTAATAAAAATCCCATTACGTTCCATTTAACCCCTTGAGGCCCAGAACGTAATTTTCATAGTAATTTGGCTACCATTAGACGATTTTTAGTTAATATAAGCAATGTTTTATAGATATGACCTGTTTAGTATCCTTGTCCACTAGCTAATTTGATATATTCAGTTACTTTTCTTAATTTTATGGCTAACAACATACGATAATTTTTATAATAAAGGAAGATCTGGGCGTAAAGGGGTTAATATACCAAATTAGTTAGTGGACAAGGATACTAAACAGGTCATATCTATAAAACATTGCTTATATTCCCTGTAAATCGTCTAATGTTTAAGGCGGCGTCACACTAGCACTTTTTCCGTCTAGTTAGACGATCTCCGTTGGTTTTTTCTCGCTCTGACTAGTTAGTCCGTCTGAATCAGTCAGTCTGAGTCAGACGATCGTGATCGTCTTCATATGGAAAGTTGAAGACAACTTTCAGTCAAATCAAAATCCATAGTGATTACTTTAAAGATATTCGATATAAATCAGGATTTTTTTGCAAAATATAATTCAATACATTTGAAAGTATGAAAAATATTCAAGTGACTATTGCACATGTAGATACATTTAAAAGCCAGTTTTATAAAACAGGCAACAGTCTCTCGCATGACTCGATTGTTGTGTATATTTTTCAAGACACTCAAAAATCGTTTCTCACTCTTCAAGACTTCAACTTGTAATTATAGACGAAATGCTGTGGACACGTAGTTCAGAAGAATTTCTCATAAATAAGGAGCGGGAGTGACCTCACGCCCCGCCCACCTGTGACCTGACTGTTGCTGCGGCTCCAGCGGCGGGCTGATGCCCGCTCATCTATTACTGTTTTTATGTATATATGTGTATGTATTTTAGCTTGCTTGGCGCGTCGTGTGTTGATAATACACATAATTAAGTGTATACCAGCGATAGCCTGCCCTAAGGTACTCTAGCCTGCCCTGGCGTCGGAGCCATGTTTATTTACAGTCGCAGGAACAGCTGACTGGTAGTGCAGGCAAACGATTGTGTGTGTGACGGCTTGCAGTTAAAAAATTGTTAGTTTTTAGAAAGTTGCTGGAAAAAATAGACGGAAAAGTGCTAGTGTGACGCCGCCTTAGTTAAGTCAACAAACTGTGTGAGCGAGTGATTGGCTGGTCACCTCAGGCGCTAGTTTGGCTTTGAAACGACTGTGTTCTATTTTTCTTCATCTTTGGAGCGGAATGTCAGCGTCCTGTTTTTATACCTCTTTTCTGTCTTTTTATTCTTTTTATTATTTCCTCCTTTCTATTTTTGTTTTGTGTTGCAGTATTTGAGCCGCCGCCGTTTGTGTTCGGTAAAATACACAGTCTCTGAGATCCCAGGAATACGAGGCTGTCCTCCTTCTCGTTTGTTAGCGTGTTCATAGTCATTTTGTTCATGTTTGTGTGAGTTTTTAGGTTCATATTTGATGGTAGAAGTGATGTAAATACCTGTAAGCTTTTTGTTGTATATATGTGCAAACTATACTGTGTTTGTTTATTGATATAACATTCTATACTTGCTGTAAATCGTGTTCTACATATTCTAGTCTACTATGCAAGTTACATACGAAATAATAGAAACATAACTGAACTACTACTACCACTACCCTTGCCCCACCCACCACGCCACACACCGTGCACTACCAACCCCTTTTATGCTGTGCCCCGATGACGCCCCAAAACTCTTCTTGACAAACATATTCATTTCAATATGAACACAAAAATTAAACAAAATAATTCACGCCTGAAGGTCACCTCGAGCCTCGCCGTGCAGGGCGACAGCGGCCCCGTGGACGCCATCACGCTGAGCTACGGGAGGCGCCCGTGCTGGTACTCGTGCGGGTGCTGGGGGCGCGGGAGGCGGGTGATCGCCTCCTTCACCTTCCCCCGCGAGGACTGGCAGTGTGCTCACGACGGCTTCGAGCGGAACACCTCCGCCCAGGCGGCCGTGATGAAGATGGGACGCTTGAGCAAGAAAGTAGAAGTAGTAGCCTATTATTGCATTTTTCGATCATTCATGCCAAACAAAGGTCTGTTTTAAATAGACCTGATAATAATAAGATGATTCAAAATATAAGATAAGTTTTCCTTACTTGAAACTTAATATTTTTCTCTACTCAATCATTATAGTTAATCATTAAAACACTCTAATGTAAACTCCAAAACATTTAATTTCGATAAATTTTGCAAGATTTATTTATTAGCCTTTCGACGGGGCAGCATGGTTGTCATGTAAACTGTGGTTGGTTCCTTGGCCTCAGTTATAGTGGTAGAAGCTCGAGTATTCCAGCCACGCTTGGTACACGAGCACCGCACAGTCACCACGCTGACACAATCCAACACGTGGTCCCAAAAGTTCGACTGCTCCTCGTCGTCGTCGTCGGTTGAAGGAGGAGACTCACGCTGGCTAATACGTTCCTCCTCATCGATCTGAGGGGAATATCTGCAGCAAGTGATGGGTAGTGTGTGAAGGCGTGTGTCCTATGTTGGTGAGGGGCGCGGCGTGGTGTGAGTGAGGGCAGGGCAGGGACGCCGAGGCTGCAGATATCACAGTCAAGGGAAAAAATGTTGGGGTATTATATCTTTGTGATATATAGTGATGTCCTTCCTGTCTGGCGTGTTCTTTGGAGCGAGGGTAAAATAGATAGATAGATAGAGAGATAAAGATCGATAGATAGATAGGTATATAGATATATAGAAAAAGAGATATAGATGGATAGATAGATAGATAGGTAAAGAGATATAAATGATATAGATAGAGATAGATAAAGATAAGATATATAGATGGATAGATTGATTGGTAGATAGATAGATACAGTAGATAAATATTGATGATAGATGGATGGATGAAATAGATAGATGGATAGATACATAGAAAGGGATATATATATATATTATATATATATATATATATTATTATATATATATATATATATATATAATATATATATATATATATATCCCTATTTTTTATATATATATATATAATATATATATATATATATAAATATAATTTACTTATAAATACACACATACATGTAATTGATACATACACAATGTCATATATATCGAATACCAAAATGGAAATACTGCTGGTATGGATATGAATATATAGAACAATATATATTGATATAAAAGTCATATATTGAATATATGCGGGAGGAAATACTGACTTTGGTCCTTTTTTATTTCCTTTTTTGCCATAGATAATTTCGATGAATATTAATTGGATAAAGCCCGAGTGTGTTTCATATCTTCATTGTTATGAAGATATGAAGATATGATCATATCTTCATTTGTCTGTTTGTGTTTATTTTTTTGCTTGCCCAACAAACTAGCTTTTATCCTAGATAAAACACATACACGCCCTGTCACAAGTAAACAAACAAACAAACAAACAAACACAAAAACTATAAACAAACTAAAAAAATACAGACATACCCATAAACAAACAGACAGACACACAAACAGCCAGGCAAGTAATAGACCTTAAGCAGTATTCTTGACGCTAGGTCAGGGCTGGGGAACCAGTGGACTACCAAGGGCCATTATAGACCTTAAGCAGTATTCTTGACGCTAGGTCAGGGCTGGGGAACCAGTGGACTACCAAGGGCCATTATAGACCTTGAGCAGTATTCTTGACGCTAGGTCAGGGCTGGGGAACCAGTGGACTACCAAGGGCCATTTGGATATTTATGTCATCATTCGCGGGCCATACAGAACTATCAACTTAAAAATCAGCCTGCTTTTTTTGGCCGACGAAAACCCTACGTGAATTATACGTGTCTGTCCCGTCATCTATGTGTCCTATCCGTCCCGTAATGAACGTGCTAGTCCCTTAAAATTTACGTGATAAGTATTATGCATGCACTTAATAACAATTTATGTTGGTAGGAAAAAATTGATCCTAGATTTATTGGATTTCGAGTCTCGTCTGTGGTTGCCTTGGCAGGGCCTGACCCAATGGTTTTGCGGGCCTTATACGGCCCGCGGGCCGGACGTTCCCCACCCCTGCTCTAGATGATATGAATACACCTTGACCTAAACTAAGAGGAATCGCAAATTTGGGAAGGACACCAAACAAATGTTCAATCAGAACCAGAGTGATGGAAACAGTAACCTTGAAACAGATGAGGAGGAGTCAGCGATCTAGACGAAGAACACGAGGGCTTGAGGAGGAGGAGGAGGAGGAGAGGTTGTATGCTTATGATTCTGAGATGGAATGGCAACAGTTTGGTGGCAGAGTACACAGTCTTGTCATTAATGTCGCTATTACACAAACACACACACACACACACATGCACACACACACACACACACACACACACACACACACACACACACACACACACACACACCACAGACACACACACACACACACACACACACACACAGGGACCTAACTCCCTTTACCTTCCCTTTATACTTAACTATACTATGTTAACTATACTTTATACTTAATACTATGCAATACTTAACCTCTGATCTGCCCTGACCTGTTCTCTTCTATAGTGACCTTGGCCAGTCCTTTGAAATGTAGAAAAGAAAAAAAATCCCGGTGCATGAAAAATCGCATCCTTGAGGAAAAAAAAAATATCCCGGGGCATGAAAAATCACATCCTTGTAAAAGTCTGGGAGTCTCGGATAGCAAAGGCGCCCTGTTGTAAAGTCTGTGAGTCTCGGATGGTAAGAGCGACCTTTTATTTCCTTATTCCTTAATTGCACCTTCAGGAGGCTACGCGCGGGCCAGGCCAGGAGACAATGAAGGCCAGGAAGGGAAAAAGCTAAGATAGCCATCTCTTAACCCCTTCACGCCCAGATCTTTCCTTGGCTATAAAAAATGGTCTGTTGTTAGATATAAAATTACACAAAGTAACTGAATATACCAAATTAGTTAGTGGACAAGGATACTAAACAGGTCATAGCTATAAAATATTGCTTATAGTCACTAAAAATCGTCTAATGGTACCCAAATTATAATGGAAATTAGTAGCCTATTATTGTATTTTTCGATCATTCATGCCAAACAAAGGTCAGTTTTAAATAGACCTGATAATAATATGATTCAAAATATAAGATAAGTTTTCCTTGCTTGAAACTTAATACTTTTCTCTACTCAACCAGTATAGTTAATCATTAAAACACTCTAATGTAAACTCCAAAACATTTAATTTCGATCAATTTTGCAAGATTTATTTATTAGCCTTTCGACGGGGCAGCATTCGAGATTCATTTAGTACAAAAATTCGCGCGTTCTTTGGTTGGTTGTCATGTAAACTGTGGTTGGTTCCTTGGCCTCAGTTATAGTGGTAGAAGCTCGGGTATTCCAGCCACGCTTGGTACACGAGCACCGCGGCACAAGTCACCACGCTGACACAATCCAACAACATTCCGCTCCAAAGAGGAAGAAAAATAGAACACAGTCGTTTCAAAGCCAAACTAGCGCCTGAGGTGACCAGCCAATCACTCGCTCACACAGTTTGTTGACTTAACTAAGGCGGCGTCACACTAGCACTTTTCCGTCTATTTTTTCCAGCAACTTTCTAAAAACTAACAATTTTTTAACTGCAAGCCGTCACACACACAATCGTTTGCCTGCACTACCAGTCAGCTGTTCCTGCGACTGTAAATAAACATGGCTCCGACGCCAGGGCAGGCTAGAGTACCTTAGGGCAGGCTATCGCTGGTATACACTTAATTATGTGTATTATCAACACACGACGCGCCAAGCAAGCTAAAATACATACACATATATACATAAAAACAGTAATAGATGAGCGGGCATCAGCCCGCCGCTGGAGCCGCAGCAACAGTCAGGTCACAGGTGGGCGGGACGTGAGGTCACTCCCGCTCCTTATTTATGAGAAATTCTTCTGAACTACGTGTCCACAGCATTTCGTCTATAATTACAAGTTGAAGTCTTGAAGAGTGAGAAACGATTTTTGAGTGTGTCTTGAAAAATATACACAACAATCGAGTCATGCGAGAGACTGTTGCCTGTTTTATAAAACTGGCTTTTAAATGTATCTACATGTGCAATAGTCACTTGAATATTTTTCATACTTTCAAATGTATTGAATTATATTTTGCAAAAAAATCCTGATTTATATCGAATATCTTTAAAGTAATCACTATGGATTTTGATTTCACTATGAAAGTTGTCTTCAACTTTCCATATGAAGACGATCACGATCGTCTGACTCAGACTGACTGATTCAGACGGACTAACTAGTCAGAGCGAGAAAAAACCAACGGAGATCGTCTAACTAGACGGAAAAAGTGCTAGTGTGACGCCGCCTAAGGAAATTACGTTCTGGGTCTCAAGGGGTAAGTCACTTTTCGATATTTTACAGTTAAGAACGGACGATTTTATATAGCAATGGAAAGATCTGGGCGTGAAAAGGTTAATAAAGTAGAAATATAATCCAAGTTTACAGTAGGTTAATCAGCTATTTTTCATGACAGGATTTAGCTTGCCATTAAACTTGCAGACAAAATTTCGCTTCCTACACGCCACTACGATAATTAAATACAAATATACTTTACTTAATGTGCAGGATCAAGAACATATTATAACATATTATTTCATATTTCTTTCTCATGAAGGTTTACATAGTTGAAGATGAGAGACTGATTTTATTTTTGAAGTTCGTATTCTCAAGAAACTGATAATATCTCTCTCTCTCTCTCTCTCTCTCAATGACTATTCTCAATGACTCTTATTCTTCTTTGTTTCTTATTTCTTCATACGTTACAAACAGTTATCTTTTTCATCTCATAAGTTTGCCAAAGTAATATCAGGAAAGTTACACTAATACAAAGCAAATAGTATAAGTGACGGTTGTGTTAGCGCTTGAAATTCTACTGTATTCTTCATCTATACCTTCTGAAATACCTCAAATTCTCTCTCTCTCTCTCTCAATGACACCCTCCAGCTCTTTCCCAAATCCTCAATACTAGACAAAACAAAATAAAATAAAAAGATTGAAGCATCTACTCAAAACAAAAACGCCATCTATAGTATATTTTTTTCAATGAGGTGAAAAATCCTGACCCCTTGCTGCTTACTGACTGATATTTGATGCCAGGAGAAGGGAATACCACGCTTCTTTTACATTTCACCTGTATTTTATCATAGTTAACCATATTATCAGGTAAACATAGGCATAATTTTAAGCATGAGACCTTAACACCTTCACGCCCAGATCTTTCCTTTGCTATAAAAAATCTTCTGTTGTTAGCCATAAAATTACAAAAACTAACTGAATATACCAAAATAGCTCGTGGACAAGGATACTAAACAGGTCATATCTATAAAATATTGCTTATATTCACTAAAAATCGTCTAATGGTACCCAGATTACAATGGAAATTACGTTCTTGGCCTCAAGGGGTTAAGATAGTATGGAATTTCTGCCTCCTAAAAAAAAATAGACTAGGAATGAGGCTCTTCATAATTTGCGTCCAGACTACTTACTTGCTACACAATAAACAGACCATAGAAAACGGAGGCCTGAGGGGGGTACTGACGAGAACAAGGCACTGCGGTTGAGCTTTACCCAGGGGGCCCCATTAACATAACAGTCCTATGTCCGCGCCTAGAGATAATACAACCATAAACCTCCCCCCCCCCCTTCTCTTTCTCTAAGGGAAGTTGGGAGGCATGTATAATGAAGGGGCACCGGCGTAAGGACCAGAGCACCGAACAGAGGGCAAGAACAACTGGTGAGACCCAAGGGCGTGGATGGAATATTTATAATGCTGCTACTGTTCTGTTAGTGGTTACATAAAAACATAAGAAAATAAGGAAGCTACAAGAGGCCGTGAGACCTACACATGGTAGTTCCTGTAGACAATAAGGAAGCTACATGAGGCCGACTAGTTGCTTCTGCTGGTGCTGCAAGAATATAAAGAGAAAGATGAAGAAGAAAGGGATGATGATGAAGAAGGAAAAGAAAAAGAAGAAGTTGATGATGATGATGATGAAGATAATGATGAAGAGCAAGGATAAAGAACAAAAAAAAAAAAAAAATGTCCTTAGGTAACAAATAAATCGACCTTAAAACGTTACCTGTCCACACACACACACACACACAAAAGAAAAGATCAGTAAACCACTAACTTTGACCCCCCCTACCCTACCCCTGCTCCCCCCCCACCCCACCTCACCACCTTACCTCCCCTGCCTACCCAAACTGCCCCCCTCCTCCTCTGCCCCCCTCCCCTGCCCCTCGTCACCTCAGGAGGCACCAAAGACTGTATTAGAGGTCGTAAAGTGAGTCGTATTTCGCTCTCCAGAAGACGTGAAGGCAGAATACCTACCTCTTAATTACCAGAAGTGGGATGAGAAAGTATTACGAGACGCGGCCATGGCAGTAGACTCTCTCGCTCTCTCTCTCTCTCTCTCTCACAAACTACAGCATTAGTTATTCTCAGACGCAGGGAGATGGGACTTTCACCTTTACTTGCGAGGTCTTTAAGGTGGTTTATACTGTCTTAGGAACACGTCAAGGTTTATGTCCCCCTCAAGAGTTTATGGTGTATTATATGGACTCTTTATAATGTTGTTCTCGTATAGATTTCAATTTATTTCGTCTTAATTAACCCCTTGAGACCCAGAACGTAATTTTCATTGTAATTTGACTACCATTATACGATTTTTAGTGCCTATAAGCTACTTAGTACTTATAATATACTTACTTATAATAATTATACTATAAGCTCAGTTACTTATCGTAATTTTATGGCTCGACAACATACAATTTTTTTATAGCAAAGGAAAGATCTGGGCGTGAAGGGGTTAATGAATCTCTCTTTGATTTTTAGCATCAAATATTACTCACTGCTGGTTGGTCTTAGCATATTGTATTACAGGCACATTTTCTATCCATGCAACTTTTGTAATTTTCTATCTACTATCATTATTACAGAAGGATTGCCACTCACTTCCTACCGAGATTTCAAGGTCACAACTCCTCAACAACTAACAGCCCTTACCTTTAGCTAAATCGCTCTCTCTCTCTCTCACTCTTTTTTTTTTTTTTTTTTTTTTTTTTTACAGAAGCAAAAATACAAACAAACCAGGGATGAAAAAAAAAAATATATAAAATAAAATAGTGAACACCAAGGCCAATGAAATAGAGAAAATTATAAGTCTTAAATTCCCTTGGCTTTGAATAACACTACAGTCGCCACTGCACTAATGTCGCCAGGCGCCATATATTACGAATTTTAGCATCACTACTGATTTGTATGTGCCACTGAAGAGGCATGCACAATAGTATATTATCATGTACTACCTGTCTTTAGTGGCACATACAAATCAGTAGTGATGCTAAAATTCGTAATATATGGCGCCTGGCGACATAAGTGCAGTGGCGACTATAGTGTTATAGGTAGGTGAACGGAGGCTATGACGCGAAAGGAGATCAGCCCAAATTGTCTTTAATAAACAGGTAAACTCAGAAATTAACTACCTAGTCAGACTTTGATCACGGAATAAGGTTAAATTTTTTACTCCATTTCATCTAATATTGTAAACCAGTGAGACGCCTTAATCGGCGAAGGACGAGCGAGCCCGTAGAAGCCCGCCGCACGTGCGCACGTGTGGCGTCACCCGGAGTTTGACCTGTGTGACATTCCTAGGTGTGTGGTCTCAAACCACACACCAAATTTCAACTTAGTCGGTACAGCCGTTTCTCAGCTATAGCAAGATAACGTTGTCTGACACCCCTCACGCGGCATGCACCACGCGCCATGCTGACCCCGCACGTGAGACAAAACATGGCAAGCACAAAAGGGATTGAATGGGGCGGGGCTATCAGATGGCGAAGACCGCTTGTCAATCGAAAGCGGGATTCCAAAGATATAAGCTCCTGAAAAGCGTGACGGTCGGTCGGCCGCTTGATTGTGAGAAAAATCCCGTATCCAGTGAGGACTCGCGAGCGCTTCGCGCTCGCTCGTAATAAAACCACGCTGAAAATCAAGACATTCAATGCAGTATCGGATGCAGGCATGCTTACAAGGAATACAATAATGACAAAAATGAACAAGTGACAAATGAAGACAATAAAATGACAAAGAAGACAATAATAATGCACAAGCCCAGCGCAAGCAAGCCAAATCTTCGTGTCGTGGATCATAAATAAGCAGTTACCCCTCAATATTACTATTTTCTTTGCTACACTGACTCCAGTTTTCTTTCTTCCGTGAAGGCCATACTAATAAAACCCAACAAACAACAACAAAACACACACTCATTTGCATATCTTTCAGTGCGTCTTCAGTTGAGCCTTTAAGTACGCAGTAAATTCCTAGAACGGTCTGCGAGCCCAACACTGAACGCTTTCCAAGTTTCCAGGACTAATACGAAACACAAGGTGAAACATTACAAAATAACCACCTTATGTCAGCTTGTGTAGGTCTCACGTCCTCTTGTAGCTTTCTTATTTTCTTATGTTCTATTCTGAGACAAGTATCGCCCTACTCATTCGGATCGTTACCACAATGCGCAAGTAAGGACAAGTAAGGACCCCCTAACACAGTGCTGGGAGAAAAATAAACACAAAGAAGACAAGAAACTAAGATCACAAGTGATAGCCAATTGGAGAGAACTGAAACTCGAGAAATGCCAGTGGTCGCTGGCAGTTTTAACTCAAAGGTTGGTCTACTGTGTTTTCCCTCCGCGACTAATATTTTTCATAAATCAATTTCGCGATAAATATTGATGCACCGCATCTGAATACTAAAAAAGAACGTTCTTCTGTTGTTCTAGTAAGTGTATGCATGACATGCATTACGATTGAACGTTCTAAGATAGCAATTTAATGCAAATTACTCGCCTCGAGTATCAAAGCTTAATATATTTTTTACATGTATATTGTGGCATGTAAAATTTGGGCGATGTTCACACTGTTTTCTAAGACAGTACTGCTGCGTCTGGCAAACGCTTGTCAAAATACAATAAGCAATGCCTTGGAAAAACGAAGAATAAAGAATGCCGAAATCGGCTTGTTGCTGCGACAATGTAGGTTATAATTGTGGAGGCGACACGCCGCGGCGGGGAGTGGTGGGCGGGGAGATTGTGGCGGGGAGATTGAATCAAAACATTGCTACTTCACGCGTCGACTCATTGCACTTCCAGGCTTTCTATCTGATTGATACACAATAATAACAGGAACATATGACTGCCTAGGTATAGATAACTTCTAAACATACGTTATTGACTGTATAATATCATAGAGTAACATTTACCTCGCCTCCTCAACTATAACCTACTTGGTTATTTGGTTAAATACATGTTTTACAGAATCAGGCTTCTATACAATATACATATAGAAGAAAATCGTTCTTAATATTATACTTTTGTGTTTTAAGTGCAGTGGAATAAGCCCATATTTTTCTTTCAAGTTGACCAACTTTTCACCAAATTGTGAGTTAAAACTGCCAGCGACCACTGGCATTTCGGAGTTGCAGTTCTCTCTAATTGGGAAGAGTTGACAAGATTGCTAACTAAGGAGACGAAGTTCAAGAGGACCTATGAAACGATACTAAGCGTCAAAGGTCACAATTGAAGAAGACCAAAACGTGTTAATCATTTAGTTCAAACACACAAGAGATTTTTCATGCTATTACAGACGAAGAGAAGGAGACGAAGTTCAAGAGGACCTATGAAACGATACTAAGCGTCAAAGGTCACAATTGAAGAAGACCAAAACGTGTTAATCATTTAGTTCAAACACACATGAGATTTTTCATGCTATTACAGACGAAGCGAAGGAGACGAAGTTCAAGACACAGACTATCCAGAAATCATGGATGCAGATAGCCCCTTCTAACTTTCGTGAAATCATGGATGTAGAAATGTAAGTATTAACGCCACCAGACGTCTGTAAAGCGAAAAAAACGTTGTCCTGACGACTTAAGTGTTATCTACGGTAGTTACTTTGACTGCACCAAGCTTCTCACACTCGACGGCTATTTTCTACTGTCTTCGACTCCAAATTTGTTAAATGCTTCACGAAGATGCGACCACGAGTACGGATTTAGTCTTTTATCAATAACGGTTTACATGTTGGGTAAATTTCCAGAAAAACACCATTCTCACTTTGGTGGACGAAACTATTTTTTATAGTGAGTTTTGATCGGTTTTGAATTAATCTGCTAACCATTTCTGTCGCAAATCATTATTATTATTTTTTTACTTGGCCAGTGATAAACAAAAATAATCACTTTCCATGGCAGCAAGTGTACATTTTGAAGAAACGTCCCCGTAACCTCTTCACACCCAGATCTTTCCTTTGCTATATAAAAAAAATCGTCTGTTGTTAGCCATAGAATTACGAAAAGTAACTTAATATACCAAATTAGTTATTCGACAAGTGTACTAAACAGGTCATATCTATATCACATTGCTTACATTCACTAAAAGAAATTGTCTAATGGTACCCAAATTACAATGGAAATTACGTATGGGTCTCAAGGGGTTAAAAGCACATAACAAATAGGTGTCCTTCGTAGTGAGAATGGTGTTTTTCTGGCATATACCACATGTTGTTATCCCGTAATCCTGGACAATTGTTTCTGCTTGCCCAAATTCGTGAACCATAATTCATCAATGATAAAAGTCAACTTTTTATCATTATGCGGCAACGCCATGTTTTTTTGGTAGATGTTCAGAATTTCGTCCTTAAACCTCCAATTATTATGGTACTAAGATTGTACGGTATGTGCTTAGAGGGGAGAAATAATGGTGTAGCGGGAGTGTGTTTGATAAGTGACAGGTCAATGTGCCTTAACCCCTTCACGCCCAGATCTTTCCATCTATAATAATATAAGCGAAAGTGTGTGTGTCTGTGTGTGTGTCTGTCTGTCTGTCTGTGTGTCCGCTCTAGGTGCCGCCCCCTGTGGCGGAATCCCCTCATATGGCACAGTTTTGGAACCGGGTCGAGCAGGGGAAGGTTTTAAGTCCACATATGAGATGATCCGATCACTTTTTCTTTCTTTTTTTTAGCAGCCTATTAGCGAGAATTGTGAAAAAAAAGTGGGTTGCGAGAATTGAGGAAACATTGATGTAGGGTGATGGGTAATGGGTAAGTGAATGGGTGGGGTGATGGGTGGGTGTGGGGTGATGGGTGAGTGAATGGGTGGGGGGTGATGGGTGAGGGAATAGGTGGGGGGTGATGGGTAATGGGTGAGTGAATGGGTGTGTGGTGATGGGTAATGGGTGAGTGAATGGGTGGGGGGTGATGGGTAATGGGTGAGTGAATGGGTGGGGGGTGATGGGTAATGGGTGAGTGAATGGGTTGATTTCAGGAAAGTTAGAAGGGGTTATCTGGAGAGTCTATCTATCTGTGTTTCGGCCCACCAATAGCCCTCCGCAGGAGCTAGCCAAAATGTCCGCCCGGAGGGCGGCTTTGCGGCTAGTTAATACATAAAATCGTCTGTTGTTAGCCATAAAATTACAAAAAAGTAGCTTAATATACCAAATTAGCTATTGGAAAAGGGTACTAAGCAAGTCATATCTATAAAATCTTGCTTATAGTCACTCAAAAATCGTCTAATGGTATACCCAAAGTACAATGGAAATTACGTTCTGGGTCTCAAGGGGTTAACTGTGTTCTGTTTGACTAACTGACCCTCGTCTTCACCATGAGATCCCAACCTCAGCACAACATGAACTCGGTGCTTACCTTGCCTGGATGCCCTGACGGAGGCCACCTCGCTGCGGGCCGCCACACACAGGGCAAGGACGCCACTCAGCAACTCCTGCCACGATAAAGAACATTAGCTCATTATACTCTGTTTTCTTTAACGAGGTGAAAAATCCTGACCCCTTGCTGCTTACTGACTGATATTTGATGCCAGGAGAAGGGAATACTACGGTTCTTCTAAATTTCAGTTGTATTTTATCATAGTTAACCATATTATCAGGTAAACATAGGCATAATGTTAAGCATGAGATCTAAAGATAGAATGAATTTTCGCCTCGTCAAAAAATATTGACTAGCTATACACAATATGAACAATTTTGCTGTCACTTCTACTTATTGAGATTATTATGAATTTTGTAGTTCATATTTAGATTTATAAAACAACTACTATTGAGATTATTATGAATTTTGTAGTTCATATTTGGATATATAAAGCAAAGTTGAATGTTACATAATCTATACATTCGATCATGTGTTTTTCTTGTTGTAAAGTTATAAAAAGATGCTGATGAATTATCATGAGGTCGTCAGCCCTCTCATAAAAACATTGACATTTTAAAATACTGCAAAATAATCACTATTATAAAATTTATAAGTGATTCACTTGCAGTTCATTTATTTTTTAGTTTGTTAAATAAACTGACAACTGTATCACCTCACTGTAAGGCTCAATACTTTACTATACGCCAGGCAAGAAATAACACAACAATCATCATTAAACCTTGCAGTCTTTTGATTATGACATTATGCAGCCCATTGTCGTAATCATACATATATTGATATAAAAAAAATGCACAAAACAGCTAATTATACCATCGTGTAATACTACAGGAATAGTAATGCATTTAGGTCAGTGTATGGCATTGACCTCAAACTGATCCTGACCGAGATACTTGCATTACAATACTAATATATTTGTGGTCAACGTCGAAATTCCTACTTAAATTGACCTAACTATTCCTTCTTTCTACATACACACTGTACCCATCAACTTCCAATTATAAGCATTGTTGTATTCTAAAATTCTAGGATTCTGCATGAAATTAGGGCTTTTATGATTATCATGTAAATTATTATCACCAACATGTCATTTTGTCGCCATTCCCTGCACTAGGGAGCCCGGTTCTACTGCAGCTTCACGCAATACAGAGCACGTAGCTCAACTTGCAGATCTGACCATACGCAGTATTTCTAAACCCTTCATCAGTAGCCGGAAATTAATAACATAATTAAAAATAACCCGTCGGGGGGGGGGGGGGGCAGCTCCCCAAATTAGTTTAGGTTACGTAACCAATGTCCAGGTTAGGTTAGTGGACTAGCAGAAGGGGTAGTCTGCAGTTAGGTCAGGTTACGTAACCAAGGACTAAATGTAATGTATTCAAATGCAGTTTTACCAGGGCCCTAAGATTTCCCCGAATCTTCCCTTTTTTTTGTTTGATTCCAAATGTTGGTACTACTGCAGTTTAAAGCATTACAAGGCACGTAGTTATAACCATCGTCAACTTGTAGAGCTGACCATTTGCAGCATTTCTAACCCAAACATCACCCCGCGGAAATGAAAAATAACACAAGGGGAGTCTGGGGGGCGAAACCCCCCCAAGCGAGGTTAGGTTACGTATTCAGTGCCTAGGCTAGGTTAGTTAACTAGCGGGGAGGTCATGCAGTTATGTCAGGAGAGTATTGGTCGATAGGGAGTATTGTACTAAACTGCAGTTTTACCCAAATTTTAAATAGTATCACCCTGTGCCGCGGCTTGTCGCCGCGGCACGCCATGACGCCAGCCCTTCACCCTGCCGCCCCGCGCACGTCACCGTCACCCTGCCTCGGAATTGCAGTGTCCCCGTACCTCCCTGTATTCACGTCTCGCTGCACAACTCACACCGAACACTATGCATTAACCTGCTGAGACACATGACGAACAGACATACCTAAGTCTTACGTGCCTCGCCGCCGTGGCCTCCCGAGTCACCCCATGGTGACACCACAAAGTCAGCAATAACTCTTACCCGAGGGCTTCCCGGCCACTGTAACCTGAGACAGAGGAGCTTGGAGGCCACACTTATCCTGGCAGGGTAAAATAAATCCGTTGTGTGTTCTAGTTACCATGAAATTCCATGAGTACAGCGGTCACCCTAAACACTACAACGCTACCACCGCCATGAGGCTTTCGGGAACTGCGCGGCGCGTTCTCAAAATTTCAGCGGCCCGTTTGTGAATTCTTTCCACCTTTCTTTATTGCTCGTCCGTCTTTCCTTTAATACTTTTGTATATTATATTTTACCTTTAAAAAGTTCTGGTCGGTATATTAATTTGGTAGCGTAGACATAAGGTGAACACATGTTGAAGTTATAAGAAACGGGCGACGATAGGCCTACCGGCAATATGGACGCGGGATTACCTGTAGGAATGCTCATGTTCGGTTCTCATGAGTGGCAGTTATTTATCTCATGGCGGCTCATGGCGGTTATTTATTTTCTCTGGCTTTCCAGTGAGAAGGCAAGACGTGGCGGTAAATTCAACTGGGAAAGCCCTCCAAGCTACCAGACATAGTGCGTAGTGAGGAAAAAGTATGTGGCATTAGGAAGACTCAGATTATACACAGCGTAAAATATTCGTAATACATATATAAAATAAAAGAAATATTCGTGGCTTTAGGAGCGTGTACTGCGTGTTACTACGAATTTAGCACCATTTTCCCCTGTGCTTCATATAGCCTAACAGTTCCTCTCTTGAGGTGCTGCAAGTTTGCTACCTAGGGAGGAAATTAGTGAAATATTAATTAATCTAGATTAGCCATAGAATCCATAGAATAGAATAGATTAGCCTCGAGAACGCGTGCATTTCTCACCTCTCCCCTCTTTTTACTAACGTTATAAAGATATATGAAGGGTCCCATGATAGCCTGGAAGAGAAAAGAGGAAGATGAAAAGGGACCTTATATAATACTAACCTTTCAAGGACCCCAGACAGTGCTCCACATCCATTGTATTGTTCTTGGCAGCTGAACGGCCCCACATTACTTTCCCTGGCTGTACACACTGTACTGGGGTGGTTTTCTATACACTTTGTTACCCATAAACATAACAATCCAGAGGTGAGAATTCCCCTGAAGATAGCTTATGGCTCTCCATGCAAGTCTCGACCAGATCAGCTTAACCCCTTGAGGCCCAGAACGTAATTTCCATTGTAATTTGGGTACCATTAGACGATCTTTAGTTAATATAGGCAATTTTTTAGAGATTATTAGGTTACCTGTTTAGTATCCTTGTCGACTAACTAATTTGGTATATTCAGTTACTTTTCGTAATTTTATGGCTCGACAACATGCAATTTTTTATAGCAAAGGAATTAAGAGCTGGGCGTGAAGGGGTTAATTCCCACACTGCCTGCCATACTAGCACTGATCATCCTTAATCAGTATACTGTCTTGGCTACCTGCTATCACAGATGGACAGCCACGCACCACCCCGCATGCTAACAGAGGTAAGATCAATTCTAATAGTGTCATAAATAATTTTCTGAGAAAGTTTTGGCATCTCACTATAGTTGAGAGAGAGAGAGAGAGAGAGAGAGAGAGAGAGAGAGAGAGAGAGAGAGAGAGAGAGAGAGAGAGAGAGAGAGAGAGAGAGAGAGAGAGAAAGAGTGAGAGAGAGAGAGAGAGATTGCATGGTCATCAAATAAAGGTTCCTTTACTTCAGAGAAAGATAAATAAATTAAATGGATTTCAAGAATTATATTTGCAAATTTTGTACAAAAATAATCTGGTAATGTTTCGCACATAAATTTTTCTCCACAACACTCAAAAGTTATCTTGTCATTAACAAAAAAATTGATTCCTTAGTTTATGATGGGATGGATTGCACCTGGACTGGTAATTGGGATTTTCAGGAGTTGTAGCATAAACTAGCTGTTCTCTTAGTTGTCCAGACTCAATGTTTTGCTACTAGTAGTCTTTCCATTATACCACGTCATTTGTGGAAATTATACACCAACCATCCTCTCAATTATTAGAAGAGTGGTAGTTTTATCCCCCCCCCCTTGGGAGGGAGGTATTATTCGCTTACCATAGGCGGAGAGTAGGAATGTACTATATATATGTAATTATAATGGTAACGGGTAGGAATTAAAGCGACTAAAGTGACTTGATACATTGGAAAGACTATAGCTGTCCTCTTAATCATTCAGACTCAATGTTTTGCTACTAACTGGATCTGTAATACATGTCCACATTCTAAGTGCCAGAAAACAGAGTATGGATATCTTCATGGTATATGTAGGCCTATGTATTTCATGGTATATGTAGGCCTATGTATTTCATGGTATATGTAGGCCTATGCATTTCATGGTATATGTAGGCCTATGCATTTCATGGTATATGTAGGCCTATGTATTTCATGGTATATGTAAGCCTACGTATTTCATGGTATATGTAGGCCTATGTATTTCATGGTATATGTAGGCCTATGTATTTCATGGTATATGTAGGCCTATGTATTACAAAACTGAACCTGAGATCACATGAGAGAGCCACTACTCCAGCCTCTCATTCCCTCCTTAATATTTGTGCTTCTCCTTTCTTCCTCCTGAATGTTAGTGCTCTCCTCCCTCCCTCACACCTGCACGGAGCTACCACATCTAATCTCTCTCTAATCTAAATATAATCTCTCTCTAATCTAAATCTAATCGAATCTAAATCTAATATCTCTCTAATATAAATCTAATCGAATCTAAATCTAATATCTCTCTAATCTAAATCTAATCTCTCTCTAACCCATCTAATCTAATCTAATCTCTCTCTAATCTAAATCTAATCTCTCTCTAACCCATCTAATCTAATCTAATATAAATCTAATCTCTCTCTAATCTAAATCTATCTAATCTAATCTAATTTACATCTCTCTAATATAATATAATCTAACAATCTAATCTCTGCCTCACTACTTGATGGCGAGCAGTTCTTGGTCACGCTGCCACAGTCGGCGACACAGGAAGTTCAGCGTGGGGGCGGTGTGGGCCATCTCCTGTGCTGGGTCTGAGGCCGCGGCGCCCAGCCTCACCACCGGCACGCCTCGGGACGCCTCAAAGGCCTCCACCTCAGCCTCGGTCACCTCACGCTTTGAAAACTGATCCCATCTGGAGGAGAAAGCTCGGGTTGGTGAGGAGGAAACTAGGGTCTCTTGATAAACCTTGGGAATATCCATACTCTGTTTTCTGGAACTTAGAATGTGGACATGTATTTCAGATCCAGTTATAACAGTAGTAGTAGCAAATATAGCAATTGTAACAGTAATAGTAGTAGTAGCAGTAGTCCAGTTATAGTAGCAAAACATTGAGTCTGAACAACTAGGAGGACAGCTAGTTTATGCTACAACTCCTGAAAATCCCAATTAGCAGTCCAGGTGACTCTAGAGGAAACAAGTGTGTGCAGAGAACCAATGAGCCAATCAATGCAATACCTTTTTTTTTGCCCTTGGACAGTCCTTTGTGATGTAAAAAAAAAAATATAAATAAATGAAAAATAAATACCTACAGCAGAACAAAAAAATTGATGAATGGGTCTTATGAAACCTAAGATCCTATTTTCCTCTGTATACTTGCAGATTGAATAAGTAATGTAATACATGTAGTTCTCATTTTCTTCATGCTCCCAGCAATGGATTAGATTGATTAAAACAGAAGCCTGACCTCTGATCAACTGTTGTGAATGGACATTTCTTTTTTGGAAGGAAAAGGAACGTTTGTCCTGTTTGTTAGGTCTCAGCCTCTCTATCTTAACCCCTTGAGACCCAGAACGTAATTTCCATTGTAATATAACCACCATTAGACAATTTTTAGTGAATATAAGCAATATTTTATATCTATGACCTGTTTAGTATCATTGTCGACTAGGTAGTTTGGTATATTCAGTTAGTTTTCATGATTTTACGGCTTGACAACATACAATTTTATATAGCAAAGGAAAGATCTGGGCGTCAAGGGGTTAAATGTGCCTTGTTCCGTTGTGTCATCAAGTATACTCAGTACCAAGGATAGTATATAGAGGTAAAGTGTATTAGTGTATTATGTAGTGTATTAGTATTAAAAGTATTAGTCTTAGCCTTTTCACGCCCAGATCTTTCCTTTGCTATATAAAATTGTCTGTTTGGTTAGTCATAAAATTAGGAAAAGTGACTTAATATACCAAATTAGCTACTGCATAAGGATACAAGGCAGGTCATATCTATAAGATATTGCTTACATTCATTAAAATTGTCTAATGATAGTCAAATTACAATGAAAATTACGGTCTGGGCCTGAAGGGGTTAAGTGGTATTATAAAGGTAAAGTATATTTCCTTTATATATTATCCTTGCCAGTACCTTGTGAGCACCACGGCCACGGCTGCCCTGTCTGCCGGCTGAGTGGCCTCGGCGACGGCCCGGGGCAGGTCCAGCCACCCCTCCCGGTCACTGGCAGAGCAGCACACCAGCACCGCGTCCACCCCCTCGCGGCACACCTGCACATCATAAGAACATAAGAACATAAGAAAATAAGGAAGCTACAAGAGGGCGTGAGACCTACACGAGGTAGTTCCTGTTACTTAACACTACCTACATCCACCTTTCATCCCCATCCATGAAATTATCTAGCCTTCTTTTATAGCTCACTAAGGACTCCGCACTAACTACCTGTCTACTGAGTCCATTCCAATCATTTACCACCCACCCATAATCATTTACATCACCAGGTATATAGTCAATTTTTTTTAACGAGGCAAAAATTCCTTTCTATCTGATGGTCTCCTGCTTAGAATTATGCCTATGTTTACCTGATAATATGGTTAACTACTATATGATAAAATACAGCTGAAATTTAGAAGAAGCGTAGTATTTCCTTCTCCTGGCATAAAATATCAGTCGGTAAGCAGCAAGAGGTCAGGATTTTTCACCTCGTTAAAAAAATCAGACTACAGTATAGTTACATCTATACCACAAGCTGGGGTCAAACCTTTACTTTATCAATGCACAGGTACTAAAACTATACCACAGTGACTTTTCAAACATGTTTCACTCCTTACAAGAAGATACATGTTTCATAAAAAAACAACAACATAGAGTCAGATGGTCAAATGGTTGGTGTAGAGATATTATAATAATTCTGAGAAACATGTTTCATGTTTACATTAATGATGATGAGATTAGATTAGCAGTAATGACAGAGATAGCTGCACACTGGAGGTCATGTCACCAATAGTACCAATGTTGCTCTACTTTTCCCTGTCTGTAGGAATTATGAGTCCCGAAAGTTTCAAAGCTTCTGCCTACATCCCTTTTTAGATGCCATTTACAGCCTGTGGGCAACACAAACACACGTATTCTCATTCTCTTAGTGTAATATAAGATTAACCACACTGGCTAACTGCATTATAAGACATTCCATTTTCTTCTTGGATGTCAGGCTACTTATATAGGAAAAGAATAGTACATATACCCACACCCACGCACCGGTAAGACGTGGGTGTACTGGCGGGTGCTGGCCTCCCCCGCGTCCCACAGCTCCAGGCGGAACAGTATGAGTCTGTTGCCAATCTTCATGGGCCAAAACACATTGCTGCACTGCACACCCACCGTCTCCACATGCTGACCTGCCACCTGAAGCATGGTATCTAATAATTTTCATCATATGACTTATGATTGTCAGATATCAACAGAAATTCTAAAAAGACCAAAGACTGGAAAGAAAACTGTTTCATGAAAAATATCTTTGCATATAATAATAGGTACTGAAGATATTTCAAAGGCTTTGAGATTCATATATAAAACAAAAGATGGAATGATTTAGCTGGGTAAAGGATGTTTCATTTGTTATAAAGATTACAAAAAGAGTCTGAAGATTATGAGCATAAATATGTATACTATTGCAAAATTTGGGAAAATCTTCATTATGTAGTAAAGTTTTCCAAAAATGTATTATGTCAAATAACTTACATAAACATGATGTATAGGTGTTTAGTTAAATCATATTGGGCAGGGAGAAGGGAAAAAAGAGAAAAAAAGAGAGGAAATAAAAGAGGAAAACAAAAGGTGAAAAATGAAATGGTTAAGTTTATTTAAGACTTTTTCATCTCTCTTCCTAACTTAGGAAGAGATAAAAAAGTTATAAAAGAAAAAATGAGGAATTAAACATAGCTTACTTCTTGTCCTGTGAGGCGGTTCATGGTCCAAGTTTTTCCCGATGCCGTTTTGCCGCACAGAAATATCTTGTAGGTGACATTTGGCACTGAGGGAGGCAAATTGGGCTTCTCCAAAACTCCTGCAGGGCATTAGAGATTCTTGTAGTGACTGCTGTAGGTGTGGCTTTGTCTTATTGTAATGGTGGTGAGGACATGTGTATCACAGTGGAAAAATATATAAAAGCACATTCCAGTAGAAAGTCTCTTCTAGAGGTTTAAAAATGATAAGGAAATATGAGTTTCTTTGACAAGGTTCAGATAACATCATAATTGTATAAAACACTATGACAGAGTGATTTGTTATTTCAATAAAGTGATATAGAAATTATGAAATACTAGGGATAAAGGATGCTATTCAGTGAAATTTTATAATCTCGAAAGAAATATTTACATGAAACTCACCAAAAAACTTTCTTTTGTTTGTCCCAGGAATCAGAAGCTTTTTTTGATAGGTTTTGCTCTCCCACACAGGCACGTCTGACCCCATCCTGCCTGCCTTGCCGCCCCACCAGTGCTGCTGCTCTTCACCTCAAGGCAACTCATAGGCAACACCTGAAAAAGGAATAGCCTAGGTAAAAAAAAAAAATGTAATTCCTCATAATTCACACAATAATTCAAATGAGTCATCCAGTTTCCTGTTCTATGCCCTCTGCCGTATCTCTTAAGTTCTAAACAATCACAACTGGAATACGACCGCCGTATCTCTAGCTACGTCGAAAAGGGTGTATGCTGTCATATATCTAGCCGCGATATTTTAGGACATGGATCCGTATCTCTAACGGTCTAACCACTCTCTTACAAAAGAACACATCAAAATATCATTAATAAATAGCTGTCCTAAAAATCACAGGATGCTGAGAAAACAAATAGTACCTAGCAGTGGAACATTAGACTTCAAGACACAGGGGAATGTGATCACGACTGTGGCTAGTGAGGCTGACAGATGATACATAAATAGGCATCTAATACAGGTGTTCAAGGTCAAAGGTGGGGAGGGCGGGTAGGACAGCATTCCCGCAAGCCCCGCCCAGCTCCCTAACTCCTCTGTTAATTACTTCTCCTTTATGATACCTTGTAAAACTGCCTGATATGTGATTAATTAGATAAGTTTATGAGACAATACATACCTAGGGCGTGGGCATGGGAGTCAGCCTGTGCACACCTATCAGCCAGCCCCCCCCACGTCAGCCCCGCCAGGCAGGTGAGTCGCGTGACATCACCGTAAACAAAGACTTGTCTCGACGTGTCTCGCCGCCTCACACAGACTTCAACTTGCATTTCACTCCACACACCAAAATACCTCACTTCCACTACTAGATAAAGCAAAATATACGCTGTCCTCAACATTGCTTTAAACCTTGAGTGGGGGAGTAATAGTCCAGGGTTTAGTTAGTCTAGGGAGGGATGTGTTAGGTGGAGGCTGTGTGTTGGGATGCGGGCAATGCTTCTCACCTGAGTGGAGTTCCAGGAAGGTGTTGTGTGTGTGGCTGCGGCGCTGTATCTCGCTAGGATGGCCACTGTCGCCCCTCTGCTACACAGCACGGTGCCCAGGGAGTTACAGTTCAAGGTGCTGGTCATCGGGGAGTTCGGCGTGGGTAAGTATAGCCTGTGAAAGGGTGTAGTGAGAGTGTGGGGAGGAAGGAGAGAAGGGTCGCTGTGGTGAGGTCGTCTGTCATTTCGTAGTTTGGGATGTTGGGTCTGCCGTGGGACCTCAGAGTGTTGGGTGAGGGGTGGTGACAGGTTCCCGGGTGACTGTGAGGGGTTGGTGGCATGCAGGGACTGTGTGGTGTTGTTACTTAAAAAAGGAGTTACTTAAAAAAGCTGAAAAATAGGAAAGCAGCAGGCAGGGATGGTATACCAAACGAATTGTATAAAGAAGGGGGTGAGGGTATGGTGGATGGGTTGTATAGGCTTTTTAGGCAGATTTGGCAGGATAAGAGAGTCCCAAGGAAATGGAATGAGGGTAGGGTTACTCTATTACACAAGGGAGGTCACAAAAGTAGAAAGCTCTTGAAAAATTATCGCCCAAATAGCAGTAATGGATACGGTGGGAAAGATATTCAGGGGGTTTACTAAATGTAGGATTAGTGAATGTTGTGAGAGAAATAGAGTAATGGGGGAGGAACAGAATGGCTTTCGCAAGGATAGGAGAGGTGAGGACAACATGTTCGTAGTTAGTTCAGTGATAGAAAAAATGAATAGGATGGGTGGGAAGACATACCTTGCATTCCTTGACATTGAAAAGGCTTATGATAGGGTCAATAGGGGTTTGCTTTGTAGACTACTGTCTAGAATTGGGATTAGTGACAGAATAGTCAGCATAATAGATAGTATGTATGGGGACACACGGGCAGTGTACAGGCTTGGGACATAGAGACAGAGTGGGTAGGTAGTCGAAGAGGGGTTAGGCAGGGCTGCGTGTTATCACCGTTACTTTTGGCTTATATACAGAGGAATTAGCAATTAGTTGAGAAATTCGGGCTATGGGATAAGGGTTGGGGAGGAAAAGTTGGGGCAGTTTACTATATGCTGACGACATAGTTGTCATGAGTGAGGACAGTGGAGAACTTCAGGAGATGCTACATATAGTCGCACAGTATGGGAGGGATTTTGGGATGAAATTTAACAGTGAGAAAAGTCAGGTCCTGGTTATAAATGGAGAGGCAGCAGATGAGGGTATGAGTTGGGAAATGGGAGACCTGAGGATAGGGCGCACCGAGTCATATAAATACCTAGGTATCACGGTAGATGGGAAGGGGGCAGATAGGACGAAACAGGATAAATAGGAAAAGCAAATCAGTGGGTGGGAAGGCTTGGTAGTGTAGCAAGATGTAGGGCAAACAGGGTATGAGGTAGTAAGAGGGTTGTGGAAAGGCATGGCAGTACCGAGCCTCATGTATGGGGCAGAGTGTATGAGGTGAACGGTAGAGAGAGCTGGACAAGTTAGAGGTAGTACAGAACAGGGTAGGTAGACTTGCACTAGAGGCAAACAGGTATGTAGCAGTGGAGGCGATCAGGGGAGAGGCAGGGTGGAGTACCTTTGCGGAGAGAATAGGAAAGTCAGTGCTTAATTACAAAATCAGGCTTAGAAAAATGGATGAAAACAGGTGGGCTCGAAAAGTTTATGAGTGGATAGGACAGAGTAGTAAATGGGACAGATCAAGCAGAAAGGTGGGAGAGGAAATGTGGGTTACAGGGTTTCACAGATAGGATACACCAGTCTAGTGAGGGGGAGTTAAAGCGAAAGGTGAAAGACCAAGTTCAGAGGCAGGGCAGGGAGATGTGGAGACAGAGGATGGAGGGTAAGAGTTCTCTGACTTGGTACAAGGGGAAGACCACACCAAAGTGTGAGGTCTTTTATGATGGTAGCTTGGGGAGTAGTTTAATATTTAAAGCAAGGACTAAATCTCTGGAGGTCAATAGTAGAACATATAGATGGGCAAACGAAGGAAGCAAGATATGTCAAATGTGTATGGGTAGACTAGATGAAACTGTAGATCACCTGGTATTAATGTGTCCAAGGTATGATGAGGAAAGAGAGCGGCTTATAGCAATAGTGGCACGGGAGGTAGGCGGGGATCAGTGGGATAGAGTGGCAGAGGGGAACATAGATGGGATAATGGAATTTCTTTTAGGTTTGAGTAGGGTACAGGATACAAATAGAAGAATCATCGAAGGGGTTAAAGTATTTTTAGAAAAGGCTTGGGAAAAAAGAGCAGAGAGTTAGGGCCTCATACAAGCCCTGAGGGAGCCAGCCGGAAATTAGGCTTTTAACCGGGTGAAAACCGCGGTTTAGCTCCTCACCTGAAAGAAGAAGAAGAAGGTGACAGTTCCTGCTTTCCATTCATTAGTGTCTGCCAGATGCCTGGAATGCTTACGTAATGGAAGTGATTGAGGGTCTATTTTAGGCATTTCTCTTGATGTGTTAGCTCATGTGTGTCAGATTTTGGAGTGAATAACTCTTGCAAGAGAATTATATATAGTAAAAGCTGCCATAAGCTTTTCAGGCTGTTATATGAAGCTGCTTATGGTAAAGTGCATGTATATCTTACAGGAAAGTTCATGAATGATCTCAAAACTATCAACTGTATAAAGAAAACAATAAAAATTGCTGTGAATCATTATCAGCTATGCGTAATCTGCGGTCCACCGAAATATGCCAAAACCTGGGGTTTTGGCATAAAGTAATCAAAAACCTTTGGCCCAATCAAAAACCTGTCTGAGTGCCATCTGGCGAGGACAATGCATACAGACCTGAGTGCGGTTATGATACAAATGATCATAGCGCTTCCTAATAAGCGCGGTCTGTTAGAAGTTTCCAGTCGATAAGGGCATAGAAAAACCATGAACCATAAATATGTGATGCCATGTGTGTACGTTTGAAAATAAAGACTCAAGAAAGGTTTTTGATTCATTTATGCCAAAACCCAGGGTTTTGGCATATTTCGGTGGACCCCGTAATCTGTAGTATCACATGCCATTATACATGTGAATTAGGTAATTATCATCAAACCTGTGTCCTCATAAATTAAGCCAAATCTGGAATTCTATAGAAAAGTAATAAATGGCCCACTCACTACACTATGTCAACCATGTGTAATTCAGTTGAAAATTGTAATAATTCTACTTGCTGTCTACCTTATATATTCATTTATCCTTGTATTCGTATCACATTGATTGTGTTTGTCATTTATATTGCATGTATCTGTTCAGTTGATTATTCTTAATGGTGGCAGCTACAGCACATAAGCCATACATTTTGTCATTAATTATTTTTTCCTTTTTTTTACAATTCATCAATTTTCTGTTCAGTTCAGTTCAGTTGTGGGTCGGGAGTCTGGCCTTTTTCATCGGCTCTCCCTGACATGTTTCTTATTGCTGTCTGGGTCTTTAATTAGTTGTCTTCTCTTATTCTATATTTTAGTTTGTTTCTCTTTCTTTCCTCTTATTTTCTCTGGTCATCCAAAAACTGTTGATTGTTCTTTTTGCTTCTTCCACATTCCCATCTCCAAACAAATATTCCCCCACTATATCCTCTTCCTCTATGTATGGTTGTTGTAGCCTCGCACTTGTCTTTCATTATTGTATGCTGGGCACCATAGCAGAAAATGTTTTAAGTCCTCCTCCTTAAGTCCTCTGTGCACAAGCTTATCAGTGCCTCATGCTTGCAGGGAAGACCGCAGTTATCAAGAGGTACACGGAGGGTCACTTCAGTCCCTACTACAAGCTGACCATTGGCGTGGACTTTGCTGTGAAGACCTTGGACTGGGACGCCAAGACCAAAGTTACAGTTCAGCTTTGGTTAGTGGAACTTATATAGCATTTCTATTTATTTATTCATTTAATTTCATACTGCTCACTATGAAATTGTCTGATTTGGACCTGTTTGTTATGTGTACCATCTACATGGATCTGTCCTTTTTTCTTATACATAAGGCCTTACTCGAATATTAATGTTAATGTACATTTGTGTTTTCGACCTTTTTTTTCATGTTTTGAGGCTTTTGTGACACTTCTTAAATTTACATTGGCCCAGATCTCAAGAGTAAAGGTAGGCATTGAAAGCTGAAAACGATATATGTAGCTATGTCTGACTAACACTGACTCATTAGAAGATTAATCTCCAAATGAAATCTAAAGCCATTCCTTGAAAAGCATATTTAAAAAAAAACCTTGATTCACATTTTCTATAAGGGTAGCCTACTTTGTTATATGGTAATCATGTAAAACTACTCCGTGTAACTAGATTTATCACTCACAAACCAGTGCACATATCACATGGAATGACATCCCTCTTCATACATAAGATCCTTGAGGTACTGAAGGCGGGCGACTCTCTTTCTCAGGGACATTGCTGGACACGAGAGGTTTGGCCACATGACGCGTGTTTACTACAAATATGCGTGAGTATACATCCCATGCTACTACAGTAAAACCTCTCATATCCGGACAAATTGGGCCAAGGAGTGGTCCGAGTAATGCAAGGATCCAAAGAATAATGGGGTAATTATATATATGGGGGGATATTAAAAAAAAAAAAAAAAAAAAAAAAAAAAAAAAAAAAAAAAAAAAAAAAAAAAAATGTTGGTGTGTTAGGTAGGTTTAGGAAAAGGTAGCTAGGAAATTTCGACCCTAAAAAAAAAAAAAAAAAAAATCTAGGTGTACATATAGCTAGGAAATTTCGACCCATAAAAAAAAATAAAAATAATAATAATAATAATAATAAAAAAAAAGGAAGAGGTCCGAATAATGAGGGTCCAAATACGAGAGGTTTTACTGTACTGTTAAGGCAAAGCCAGTAGTCCTTTATGCTGTCTTATGTATTCTTACAGCTTACAATGTCTAATTAGCTTGTCGTACTTTTTTACAATATGTTTGCATTTCTTTATCGTATTGGAAATGAAGATATTGATAATTCCAAAGCAAAACTTTCTCAGTGTGCTAATATTTACAGGAACTACCACGTGTAGGTCTCACAGCCTCTTGTAGCTTCCTTATTTTCTTATGTTTCATGTTGTTGGTGTTTCTTTTCAGTGTGGCGGCTGTGGTGGTGTTTGACGTCTCCAGAGAACCAACATTTGAGGCTGTGTTAAAGGTGAGGGTGTGGGGAACAGTGTCACCTTCATGCACTCCATCTCTTCATTCCTATGTATCAGAATATGTATGTGATGAAAACAGGGCTCTAGGAATTGCCATGTTTGGTTTAAGAACATTCAACTTGATTAAAAAAAAAACGTACACTTTTGCACTAAAGACTTGTGCTGTACTTTTGCTCTCAACACCCTCAACTGTCTTGGGAATTAGCCCCATGATGTGATGGGGGGGAGGGGGTCTTCGCTGTTTCTTACTCCTTCTTATCTTCTCTCTTCTCTTTACTCTTTCTTGCTGCTGAGATATTCTGAGAGGGATTCCTGAAGGGGCAGTCTTATAGCGCGTTTTCGCGACGTTCACTACCCTGGTCCAGTCCAGTCTATACCGTTCCAGGCTGAACTGATGCTCGCGAAAATACATCGAGACTGGCCCCGTCCCATTCGTCGTTCCTATTGGCTGGGAGATCGAGTGGGCAGTCCTCCGGGCAGAAATGCACACATTTCTAAAAAGCGCGCGTTTTATTTACTTGACTTCTCAATGGGAAGTCAAGTCAAGTGGCAGGGATGACTATGAAAAAATGAATGATGAAATTTCATTTAATTTACCGTTAATAACACTATCTACAGTCGCCACTGCACTAATGTCGCAGGGGGGCATATATTACGAGTTTTAGCATCACTACAGATCACATCACGTGCACAGTACGTAGTTTACATTATCCACATAACACTATAGCTACGGTACATGTCTTCAGTGACACATACAAATCTGTAGTGATGCTAAAATTCGTAATATATGGCGCCGGGTGACATTAGTGCAGTGGCCAATATAGTGTTGTTGACGGTACATTAATTTCCCAAGAAGTTGCAGCAAATTGCGAATATTGTAATTTTTCGTGAAATTACTTTAGTCTTATGGTCGGCCATCATGGTGTTTCATGTCTTATCAGCAGCACGAGAAGCTCCTGGTCGTCTTGCCCGCTGACTGTAGTGCGCATGCGCCAGTTCTCCCCACACTGGTCCAACCTGGTCCTGCTCGCTGGCTTGGCCCAGTCTAGCCTGTTCCAGCCCGGTCCAATCCGCCTCGTGAAAACAGTGGCCGCCCGGGACTAGTCCAGTCCAGACCGGGCCAGAGCGGTCGCGAAAATGCGCTATTATAGTCAAGGGGGGATAACCATGCCCTGTCGACAGAGACTTGCATAGTGGCCGTAAGATGGAGCTAGGTGATGCTTCCATGAGGGTTATCTCTGGGCCCGACAGAGGCTTCACATTGCCCTGGGCCACAATTACCTTTTGAAATCCCGTCAGTATGTCCTTCCAACAGACATAGGACTCAGGCTGGTAATTCATAATTCGGAAATAGATAATTTCCTCTTTCTATTCCCCGCACTGGATTCGAACCGATACTACACCAGATTTTGCACCATACACGGGCGCGTTAACCATTTCTGTCAATAAGAACGTTCCACTTGACTGAGTGGTTCTGATGTATTTATGTTCATTACACTGGTCTGTGCTTGCAGTGGGTGAGTGACATCCGGGACAAAGTACACTTTTGCTGTACTTTTGCTCTTAACACCCTCAACTGTCTTGGGAATTAGCTCCATGATGCCCTGGTCTGTACAGGGAGGTCCCGTTATACGAGCATTCGGTATACGAGAATCCGATGATAAGAGATGTGTAAATTAGGGTCTATTTTCAATATACGAGATCGAAAATCCAATGATATGACATTCAAACTGGGGTGAGTAAAATGATCAAGTTCAAAATGCGCGCCCTACCACTCCCGGGCTGGACAAAGGGGGATTTGGTTGACCCCAGTGAGGTCACCCCTAGCAAGCCGTGACCTGAAGGGTAATTAAGCATATGGCGCGGCCTGACATTTAGGGGTAATTAGCAGTTGTGCGGCCCCAACCTTGGGACCGCTACACTACCTTCTCTTGTATCACACGGCGTCCCCTACATTACAACGTCTTTTTTGCTTGTTATGCATGTTTTATGTTTAATTAATGTGCAGATATGTTATTTTGTGTGCTATTTTCTCTTTCAGAATGCTTTTTCTACAGAATAGGTAGTACAGTGTGGGTAATATAGACGCTGTGTGTTTGTTGTGTTTGCTATAGTATATTTTAGCTTGAAAAACATGTCTTTTTTTTTTTTTTTCTTTTTTTTATATATATATTTATATGGGGTCTTGGAACCAAACCTATATTTTACCATTAGTTATGTGTTTCGTTATACAGGAGAACCTCATTTAACCGGCATTCAAAATAACGGCAGCCTCAAAACAACGGCACTAATCGACCCAGGCTTTTTTTTTTTTTTTTTTTTTTTTTTTTTTTTTTTTTTCCACTGGTAAACTCTGGAACTCTCTTCCTGTTTCTATTTTTCCACTTTCCTATGACTTACATCTTTTCAAAAGAAGAGTAACAAGACACCTCCCGAACTAAATTGGCTCACCCCTCTTTTTTATTTTATTCTCTTACTGTCTTCTTTATAGGGACTGGCAACTAAGCGGGCTTTGTGTTACCCATTTTTGTTGTGCCCTTGGCCAGTTCCTTGTCATGTGAAAAAAAGAAAAAAAAAAAATTGGGATTTTGGGCAATTCCATAAGAGTAACTCTCAATACAACGGCAAAATGAGTTATCCGGCATGCGCTCTCCCCCGAGGGTGCCGGATAAACGAGGTTCTCCTGTACGAGATTTCGCTTTACGAGTATGCCAGGTGGAACCTAACTGCTCGTATCTTCGGGACCTCCCTGTACTTGCAGTGGGTGAGTGACATCCGGACAAGGTGACACTGGGGGACGGCCGCCCAATACCTGTCCTGCTGCTGGCCAACAAGTGCGACATTGAGTCCATCACCATCCACCAAGACGTGATCTCAAATTTCTGCAGGCAACACCAAATTGATGCCTGGTTTCTCACTTCGGCCAAGGAAGACATCAATATAGGTAGTGTGGTGATGTTCCCTGTCATTGTTACTACAGTCACTAGTGCAATTGATAATGCCATCATCAATGTTTACTCATATATAGCCTAGTTGTGTATTGTGGTGGGGCATCCTAGCACTCCTAGTAATGAAGGAACTAAGATACTATTGCATTACTAGGAAAATAAACTGAGATAGATAACATGGGAAACAATTCATATTAAACAATATTTTGTCAATCTGAATCATTGAACTTCCCCTCATATATAAACTGAGGTTTGCATAGTTAATAAAGTTCTTGCATGGTCGTGATTGAATAGTCTGTAGAAAACTCACACTAACCTTCCTCAGGGGACGCCATGAAGTGGTTGGTGGGCCGCATTCTGGAGGTGCGGTCCAACTCGCCCGGCCCCGCGCCGATGGTGCGCACGCTGGCCCCGGAGGATCCCCCGGAGAAGGCACCCTCCTACTGCTGCAGGTGGGGGCTGAAAATGTGTGATGTGCTCTTAACCCCTTCACACCCAGATCTTTCCTTTGCTATATAAAATTGTCTTGTTAGCCATAAAATTACGAAAAGTAACTAAATATACCAACTTTACTAGTGGACAAGGATACTAAGCAGGTCATATCTATAAAATATTGCTTATATTCACTAAAAATCGTCTAATGGTGGCTAAATTACAATGGAAATTACGTTCTGGGTCTCAAGGGGTTAAGTAATCTTAGCTCCTGATAATAATGGTTTGCCTTTCCCTTCATTGTCCTACATGAAACAATGTCTTCAGTCTGAATGAAAGGTATTTTGTCATTCCCACTGACCTGTTTGCTTGGCTTCCCAGGTGAGGGGACCGTGTCAGCAAGTTGGTCACGAGCAGCAGATATTGTGGTGCTTCGGAACAGCCTGTGGCATTGTGAAGCACTGATTGACCAGCCTTGCCTTGGAAACAGTCCTGTGGAGGCGCTGTGCTGGGGCAGAGCCGCTTGGAGCGCCGCTGCCACTTGGGGAAGAGGCCGGTGCAAAGTGGTTCCTTAAGTCTGGAGAAATGGAAGCTGCTGCGACAGATTTTAATTAAGTTTATTTTTCTTTTACTCCACCAGTCGCTTGCTCTGCATCGTAAAAGGTGTAGAAGTGATGACTTTTATTTTGTTCGTTATCTTCGGGTTTAGAAAATTGTGCTCTTTGGTATTGTCTAGTCATCAAAGACGTAGAATTATGTATATTTTTAGCAGAAGTGCAGTATTTTTTTAATATGGGTGCCCAATCAGGGAACCTACCACTATATCTTATTTTTAAGACAATTTTAAGGAGAGTATTTTTTGTTGTTGGTTATCGAAGATAAAGCCAAGATATTATTTGTCCAGCGGTGTGAGGATCGCGTTTACCAAGTGCCTGATCAAGACTTTGTCCGTCCATTGTCTAGTTATTGTGGGAGCCTGTGGCCGCCTCGTGCCGCCCGGGACGGGGGTTTGTCTTTCAATGCCTTTTGGGGAGTACATTTACTCAATCAATATTAGTTTGTCTTTGTACTCATTGCAGGGTTTTACTGCAACTACTGGAGCAATATTGTTTGGTGCAGCTTTTCCTGAGACACTTGCCCAAGTTGACCCTTGGGACAATGAATATTTGAACCGTGGAGACCATGTCTAGTGAACCCCATTATTCTCATCTAGTTTTGTAGGTAAGTTCATCCTTACTTACAAAACTTACGTTCCCACAAATATATCAATTTGCAGACTATATGAATGATATTTTCCAGTAATTTATCCTACTTCTTGAAACCTTCTTTGTGGATTGCTTGATGATGAGCTTAAATCTCCATGAGTATCTTCAGTGAAACATGTATTGCTGTACCATTGTTTTGTGAAGTGGACATGATGTTGTATACTTAGCATAGAAAGACCAATTTAATTCCCAACCACTGTGCAGCTTCTCGCAGCAGAGACAAGTGGGTGCGGGTTGGTGGTAGTTGTAGTCCAGGAGCAGTGAGGCGTCTGGCATCATGTGTAGTCTCTCTCTCCCTCAGACTGGTCGAGTATGTTACACTTAACTCGCCTGTAGCGTTCCAGTGTACCAAGCCTTTAACCCCTTCACGCCCAGATCTTTCCTTTGCTATATAAAAGCGTCTGTTGTTAGCCATAAAATTACGAAAAGTAACCGAATATACCAAATTAGCTAGTGGACAAGGATACTGAACAGGGCATATCTATAAAACATTGCTTATAGCCACTAAAAATCATCTAATGGTACCCAAATTACAATAAAAATTACTTTGTGGGCCTCAAGGGGTTAAGCATGGCTGTGGCGCTTTAGTACCATATCCATCCCACTTCCCTCTTGCAGATGTAAAGTGAGTTTGTAGGGACCATGAGCCTTAACTCTGCCAACAAAGTGGGAATCTGTCTTTGGATGTCATTTCTTATACGTATTGGTATTTCTGCAGATTTTCAGCCAGATACTCTTATATAGAATATTGTCTGTTGGGGGTTATTTTTTAAACTGTGAAAAAGTACTGCAGCGTGAGTACTAAATTGAGACTTAATGACCAGTGACCTTACTACTCATGGTCAGCAAATTTATAACAGGGAGAGCTGTAACTTATATACATTCCTGATCATGTGATATTGTGTTTAGGGTTTATTTTTTTATCCCCTCCAGCGGGAGAACATTAGGTTAGTGCAATGCCTCGGGGAACCTTCTGATCTGCCCTGTGTGTGCTCATACAAACATGCAAGTGGTCTGACTGGCATGGCTCTACCTTCTCTGGACCTACTCTTCCAGACGATGCCTTAAACTCTCCACCTTGGGAGGGAGATAAATTCAACAGAACTTCCTCACAACCTAGAATATATTTGAATAAACATTACAACAGTTTTTATCCGCCACAGTTTTGCAGTTGTTGCGAAGTCAGTGTTAGAGGTGAATTTCGATAAATTTTTGTAGCCGAGAGTTTTTATAGAAATTTGCATCTATCTTATATCCATTCATGGCCTTAGGATGATGTGGTATACTGTATAGTTATGTGATGCAGAACTGCTCATAAGTGGAGGCCTGCTCATGCTATTTAAAGCCCTTGATATCTATTTCTTGCATTCTATCATTGTAACAAATGACGAAATAAAAAATATATATTTTAGGTAACAGAAAGAAGTTTAGGGTTAGGAGTGCAGACGAACTTTTGGTAAACAATTATGTGGGCCAGATTTCTCAATTTGTTTAAGAATTATTTTCCATCATTTTCGTGTTTTACAAATTATAGCTCAGAAAAGCAATTACAGATTTTTATGTATTTATAGTTTTATATCTTAAGTTGGGATTGCCTCGCGTTGCAGCTAGAATGATGGTGTACATTGCTGGCCAGGTTCAGATGTGTGATGTGTTCAGATATTCAAGTCTGGTCACTGTTGGAGTACAATGTCTTATAGTTTCCTCATTAGTCACTTTAATGTTTCTTCACCATTATGTTTTCAAATGTGAGAACAAGATACATTCCTTCTCAAAGTTGACAGTTATGTATTTCTGTCATTTGGTGGATTAGTAAAAAGTGATTGTCCTGCATTTATAAGGGAAAAGACTTTGCATCACTTTAAAAAGGGGACGAGGAACCTGAGCAACTTTCTGATTCATCAAATTTTGAGTCCCGCCCAAAGGGATTCTTTCACACAAGACCTTCATTTCTGTGTTTCTTATTTGGTTTTAAATGCATGATTCTCCTTTAGTTAGAGATACTTTTAGAACATAGATTTTACCCAAAAGTAAATATTTATTTCCATGTACAGTATTTTGCATCAAAACTGCAACATTAGCACAAGTGTGCAATATTTAGTATTTACCACAGGATGTCCCAACCATGCTGTGTAGACATGTTTACAGCAAAGCTTAGTCCTGGAACCTCCATGTGTGTTGTCCAGCTGAACAACTGCCTCTTCACATTAGATCCTGCATTGTTTTGTACAAAATATCTTTGATATCAGTTAAGTGGTGAAGCAATGTTCATGTACACTTGGAAACCCTTACAATGAGTAACCAACAAAGTGCTAATGCATCATAGCCTGGGATGAAGGAAATGCAGGGCTGAGGTTGGCTCTTATGCAAATTTTGTTTAATTTGGTTGAAAACCAAAGTAAAAACTGTAATTTCTGCTGCTATATGTATGAATAGTCTACGTGAGAAATGCTGGACTAGTGAACAACCCTGCACACCTCCCAGTGTGTGTGGTCCAGCATGCCATCTCAGGAACAGTGCTTGGATGTCACCTTGATCAAAGTAACACACACTCTCCAGGCCTCGCCGCAGGGACTCCCTGGCACACAGCGGGCGTGGCAGAAAATCATGTTTTGTTCTTTTAACAAAGTAAATTTGGATACAATTTTTACACCATTGTAAAATATATAAGGGTATTATAATTTTCAACTCGCTAGTTATTCCAGATTAAGCTGTAGTGCTCAATGTTCCAATTTGTGTGTGTAGCATTCATTGGTGATTTTGTCTTTGGCCCCTCGTTGATAAGCTAAAGATGTTTGTATATGTATTGTCTACATTAGACAGCATAGTCAACCCATTCAGATGGCAATGATTTGTCTTGCAATTGTTTCTTACATTTTCAAAAATGTGATCCTGATATTTCAAGATTACACTAAAGTGGAAATTGCCTTCACTTTGTGTTCTCACTGGGTTCAGGATATTGTTTGGTCATGGAATGTTTGGTGCGGCTGCCAGACACCTTTGTAAAGGCATATCCAGACAAGCGGGCATGCCCGTCATCGTGCACATTTGACGGGCAAACCATCGAAATGCCCGATCCCCATTAAGCAGTCACCAGGCGGTGCCCGGTGGCTTGAGGAGCTACGACTCTACCAGACGTATGTTAACATTGGGGATCCATAGAAGGCTTGCCTCCCACTTATCACTTTGTTGTAATACGGTTCACATCAGGAACTTTATACACACAAATTATTATGCTATACAATACTTTCTTCGCAGTAGTACTGGGCACCATATTTATCGTACTGCACTCGACAACCTACTGGCATCGTCGGGCACGCCCGCCCATTCACCGACTCTGCCGTGTGGACGACATTCACGGGCATGCCCGGCAGAATTTGTCCGCCGACCGCGCTGCCCACCGGGCACGCCCGCTCGTCTGGACATGCCTTAATGGATGACACACACACGTTACCTCATGGAATGTTGTCTAAGGTGCACAACTCTGACTCGCCTCCCTACCGCAACACACATCAAGCTGCTAGTGACTGGCATTATGCACAGTTAATTTGAGTGAAAAAAAAATCAGGTCCTAGGGAAGAAAATTTTAGAATTCACCAACCTGTGGAGTATAACTTTGTGCAGTTATAACAGGAAGCTCTTCAGAAGACAACATGCTCACAGTTGTTGTTATGCAGGGTAAGAAAGTTGACAGTGATGGCATGCCTTTTTGGCCACGGGTTTACTCTGGATGCTTGTCAGCTCAAAGCTACACACTTCTGCAAAAATCAAACATGATGTCTGTGCATTTCCAAAGGAGACCATACCTGCAGGGTGGTTTCTGTCATAATATTGCTCAAAATGAAATGCATAACATCTGTTGCAAGCAATATGTAATACACACATATTACCAATGTCTATTTCCTGTTTTCGAATACCTTGCATGGTCACTTTTTATTGACGTGTTTTCATGCATGACAAACTTCATTCAGATATGCTGAATCAGAGTGATGTCTGTACATCCTTGGGATGTTTAAAAAAAACCATGCACAGGAAGTCAATCAAAACTAGCATGCAAATTTGCACAGCCTGGTAACCCGGGCTGCCCTGGCATGACAGCGGGGCACGGGACGCCGAGACCCGCGGCCCTGGTAGTCGTCCAACAGATTAAACACATATCACGAGGAGGCAGGAGTTATGCTGCAGGAATCTTGTGTTCTTGTACAGGCGTGAGGAGTGTACGTGTGGCTGTGGGTGGCTGGGATCTTGTCTTGGCAAACTCTGTAAGGGATACTGCAAAGGCATATCGGTCCTTGTATTTCAAAACATTAGTTTTATATGTACGTAGTTCCTTGTTGTGTATGAAAGATTCTCTCGATGCTGATTACTGTTAAATGTTATCTAAAATGTAGAGAACATTAATGATATTGTTGGAATTTTTTTTTTTATTGTGTAAGTTTGTTTAAAAAAATTTCATATATCAGGACTTAGGAAAAGAATTTTCTTCATATTGGTAGCATTGTAAGATTTGCCTCTTCCACTGTTATCTCTCTCTGTCAATACCATAAATAGAATACAAAGTGTATGTATGATTGCTGTACAAGTTATAGGGAACAAGAAAGCCAGATATGTATAGCTAGAGCAATATTGAAGGCAGCCCGTGCCCAACAAGGACCCGGGTCTTTGTCAGGTCCTGCGGAAAATCATAAATTTGAAACTCAGAGAAGATACCAAGAATACTCCAAGTGACATCTTAGCATTTTTGTACTCCCTACACTATGCCACTATAGTGTAAATAGCAGTTTCATAAATCTATATTTCACATTTTGTGACCCTCATCCTTGTTTGGTACTTGCTGCCTATTTTGTACATAAAAGTTTGACATTTTTATGAAAGATTTATAGATGCCTTTTGGTGGCTGCTGGGCAGACCACCCGCCACTACCTGGTGTAGGGCGGCGTAGTAGTGAAGCGATCACTGTTGCCGTTACCCGAGCAGCAATTAGGGTGACACGTAGGTCTCTCAGGTGGAAGCTGTGCACCACTACCGGGGGACTCGGGTGTGGTCCTCGCACGGCCGGGGAAGCCAAGAGGGACGGACACCTTTTGAATACATGATTATACTTTAAAGATTTATTAAGAAATTGGATATAGGAGATGGGAGATTGGAAGGAAATAAGGGTTGAGGAGGAGGAGGAGGTTGGAGATTGGAAGGTTGAGGAGATAGGAGATTTCAAGAATTAAGGATTATACTTTATTCTATGCCATTATACATACAAGGGTGGATCCAGTATACATGTCTATTACGTTTATGCATTATTTCATGTGCAAAATTATTCACAGTACGTATATGGGCATTTTCACAGTAACCTAGGCCATCAGTAATAATTGAAATAAAGCAATGAACTCTATCTTATAATGGGTGTAGCTGATTGTGTTTTTCAGTTAATTGAAGAACACTTCATGGACAAACATCATCCAAAATTTCAAGGATCTATGTCAATAACTTTTTTTCAGCGCCAAAAGTTTTCGAATGTTGGACGGAACTTGGTGTCTCATTTAATTAATTAATTATTGGAATTGCCATTACTACTGCTTGTATATATGTAAAATGTATTATTTACCACAATTAAAATAGGTTAATATGTTATAAAATATACGCGTTAAATGTAATCAGTATGTATAATTTATATATTCAGCGTCGACATCGTTTATGTTACACTAATTTTTCCGTCCACAATGTCCACTCCGACACATCGGTCTATATCTTATGCCAGAATATATGAGTCTATTGTTTTTCATTGATATACAAAGACACTATAAGGGACTATATATAGTCCCTTATAGTGTCTTGTATATCAATGAAAAACAATACTCATATATTCTGGCATAAGATATGGACCGATGTGTTGGAGTGGACATTGTGGACGGAAAAATTAGTGTAACATAAACGATGTCGACGCTGAATATATAAATTATACATACTGATTACATTTAACGCGTATATTTTATAACCTATTTTAATTGTGGTAAATATATACAAAATTTTGAGGTGTTCAGTTTTCAAGTTGTTGAATAATTTTTTTACAGTTGTCGCAATGTATTGTTGTTACTGTGAAGTTATCATAATATCTGCAGCTTTTTGGTAAAAATATTCTATACAAAATACAATTGATCCTTCAATATTCACTGGAACCAAAGTGATGAAAGACAATCTAAATTTTTGTGCTGTGAGACAATGATGGCCTAGGTTACTGTGAAAATGCCCATATGGTACTTTAGTATGAGGTGGTCACTTGTAATCACTGTGTGTAGTAGCTTTGTTAGAGAGTATGCACGTATTAGTCGGTAAGGTAAGATTGTACTTGATTCTCTGTTAGTATACACAAGCAACAGTTTAGGGAGGTGTCTGTACACTGCCCTCAGATCCACCCTTGTATAGGTATTCATCCCTTTTTTTTTTTACCTGTACGATAATCATACATTTAAAAAGTTATTTTGTTTGTCAAAAAATTACATTTAAACTTCACGGTCTTACTTTATGTAACTATATATTTTCGTGGATGTATATTTATGCAGTGCGGCCATTGTGTAGTGTGATGTGGGTAAAATATGTGAGTAATTGTTATAACGGTTGAATTGTGTCCATGATAAATTGATGAATTTTGTTACAAACTGTATATTTGTCTAGAGTAAATTATTTTTTGTTAAAGATTACCATCATAAGTATCTGTAAACAAAATTGGTTATGCCACCAGAATTCAATTTAGCTCTTAATCAGTCCAGGAAACACTAATGTCTCTGTTCCCTCTGGCGTCAGTGGGAAGTGAAGAGTGGCCACCCGTTGTCACCCTTGTAATGTTGCACGGCGTTTGTAGGTTAATATGTATGAGCACCAAACAACATATTTTCACACAGATATGTAGTTTTGTATCTTAAAGGAAGCAGCTTGTGGAAAATGTCTCATTAACCTAATGTTGGGAAAATACATTTACAGTCACACACACAGACGAATAGAAGGAAAAACACACCAACCATCAAGTTACTAAGTTTAATCATAAATTACTACAGCTTTGATAAGTAGAGAAAAAAAATATAGAACCAAAACATGCAATAATTAATGTACAGAAGGCCAAGCACTGTGAGGTCTGGTGGTAGCCAGGACAATATACAAAAAAAGGCAGTTTCTACCCCAAAAACTATCTTTTGTACTTTTTTTTGCTCAGTGCATTGGCAGTCATCAAAAGTTGACATGTTCTTTGGTGTAGAGACAAAACGTCCCGGCGAGGCAGACACGTGGGGTTCTCGGGCCCTGCGACGGACCTCACGTTTGGCTGACCAAGCAGCGGAGGCGACACACCGACGCGTGAAACAAAACAACCGAACATCAAGGCGTGTATTTCCGCTCCTGTTCCTTCTCTAGCACTGAGATGGTCTTGCAAAATGGCTGGATAGTACAGGCACTCGCCTACTCTTCTATGTTCAAGTTACGACTTTCGGACGAGTATAACCCTGTTTGTAAATCCAAATTCTGAACACCATGCTATTTCGCCAGTACAGAAGCACAAGACTGAAGCCGGTAGATGGTGATTGCAAGAGGTGTTGAACTATAGTTATTTTGTCAAGCCTTCTCATTGCAGCACAAGTGTCTTCTGTCCGTGTACACATCTTGTTGTGAACGCTTCAGCCAATCAGCACCACCACATGAGCATGTACAACGCCACATGTCAGGTTACCACTCAAAAATAATCGACGCAGGAGACGCAGAGAGCTTTGTACCAAAATTCACGAGGAAATTTACATGTTAAAAGACTCGCTTCTAAAAATGTACATTATTATGCTCAACTTTTGCATGCAGATGAGGAAACAAAGTGTTCTACTACTGCAAAAAATGATCATAAAACTGGTGCTATAAATCAAGACATTCAAGTATCTTGAAAAGAAAAAATATACTGTATATATGTATACATACGCACATACATGAAGCCAAACCCATCCTATCTAATGACGACCATAAAAATTGGAAAAAGACACTGCAAGGCATGTATTCCAAAAGATCATTTACTGAACATTACTTTTTATCTTTTTCTATGGCAGTAATGTACATAACTTGGCTTAAAAAATCAACACAGGTCCAAGCACTGTTACTGCCTCAAGCTTTGCCATCAGCACTGTGTTCTTTAGGGTGAGGCAGCTTAGCACGAGTGGCTGTGGGTCTTCGGGTGAGGTGTTGTACAAGTGAAGCATTGTGTGGAAGAGCACGACATGATACAAAATATAACCTCACTAATATGATTCACCCAAGGAACAGTTATCATCCGTGAGGCAACTTGACTTATCTACATCCTGTACCCACAAAAAATACAAACTTGTAAAAATAAATATAATCTTGACTTATTTCGCTTGCTGCCACAGGATAAGAGTATGAATGACAAATGCAGGATTTGGCCACGTCATAAGACACAAATTTCTGTGCTGGAATATCAATGGTTTAGAAATGGGGCATGTTGCATTGAGGGAATAACACAAGACCACTGGGAAACGCTCCTCCTCTCCTTGCTGTGTCCTACTTTACTAAAAAATAGAGGAAAAAGAAATGGATTAACTAACCTTAAAGCATCTTTCTCATGTAGTTTCCTGGCATACCGTCAAAATAATACGTGAACCTATAAAGAACTTGCTGGTTCTGGACTGAGGATGCATGCACAGGGCATCACCACCTTCCCCAGCCGGATAAACACACCAGCCGCTGAAAATGAGTACTAAGGGCATTGCACGATATTACAACGGTGCCGCGACTGTGAGGAAATGTCCCGCCGTCTGTCTTTCCGTCTAGATGCTGCCATAATTATAAAGAAATGTCCCGCCATCTGTCTTTCCGTAAGTCACACAGGTATTGCACGACATCTAGATGCTGCCATAGTTGAGGAAATTCCGCGGCGTCTCTCCGTCTGTCAATCCATAAGTCATGACCCTGACCCCAGTGAGGCCTGAGGTACATTCTTGCCCTCCCACCCTGTCCCCAGCCCATAACATAACAGCCACTACTGCACAACATAGAAGTCCTATGACACTAGTATAAAATGAGGTAAAACCCTGGGCAACGGTAGTAGCAGCATCATCATAATCAGAAGCAGCACAGGTGACCACATCCCAAAGGCAGTGATGCTAAGGTGAGGGAAGACCGGGGGGCAGGAGGGACAAAAAGGGGGTGAGTTAACTTTCTACCGCAGAATAAAACGCCTCAAGGCAGCCTGTGTTGCCCTGCGCAGTCAAGGGCTCGTGAGGAACTGTACTGAGGGTGCCGAGTACCGAGGCGCCACGGCAAATGTTGGGGGAGAGATGCCACACACACACACACACACACACACCTTGTTAACAATAAAGAAGAGTGGTCAAGGCAGGGAGGAGTTTGCTTCGTCTGCCTGATAACTGAGGTACTACATATAATAATCATGTGTGTGGGGGAAGTGAAGGGCTGAGGGTTGTTCCCATAACACAAGGTAGCTCTGTGGGGCCTGATGGAGAGTAAATGAGATAAAACTAGTCTATATGTATGCTTCTTTCGACTGCAATAAACTTAAATAGAAAGGTACGCACTGTATTGTTATGATGTCACCCTTAAGACTGCAGCATTGACAGCCATTCATTAGGAAACAAAAGATTACACTTGAGTTGCCTGAAGTGACATGTGCAAAATGAATACTACAACAGGGATGAGACTTCCATATTGGGGCGAATTCAAACCTGTGGGGCATCGAAGAGTTTGTGGAATGAAAATGACGCACATTGTCTAAGCTAAACCGCATATGAGAACACTCTGGATTCAGACGCAGCAAAGAAGGGAAAGGGACAGGAAAAAAACATCACTTAACGAACTGAAAAAAACAAGAAAGAGAAAAAGGAACAGCGAATAAAGATAACAAAGAAAGAATGAGGAAAGGAAACGGAAGACCTGAGGTAAACTTACATCAGCATGAAACGAAATGACGAGACAATCAGGTGACCGGGGAAGGATGAGTGAACCACTGTCAGTCAGAGGCAAGGCGAACCTCCTAACCTGTCAAGTGGCAAGCAAACGTCGGCAAGCTATGAGAACCGGACAATGGGGGAGAGAGCCAAAAAATAACATGACGAGATACTCTTTACACAACCGAAACGGGGAGTAAAAACTGAGACTGTGGAAGCAGACATAAATACTAACACAGATGGAGTGAGGCAGTGCTGCTTCTGAGAACGAGGGAGAACTAACGAAGGCGAGAAGGACGAGAACTAAAGGGTGGGAGAATAGTGGCAAATGCTAGTCTAGTTCTTCCTGAGTGGTGCCTTGTTGTTCCTCCCCCTCCAGACTGGATGACGAGGGTTGGGAAGAAGAGGAGACCTGGGAGGCAGAGGAGATGGACATGGGGGTAGCTTCTTCCGGATCAAGGTGCTCCATGCTGTTCTCTTCTTGGGGCACGGCAGGAGGTGGGGGTGGAGGAGGGGGAGGCCTGTACATAGTGAAGGGCGTGTCCCTCCTGCGGTAGAGGAGGAGGTAGGCCTGTTCGTTGACGACGCGAGACTCCGGGCAGAAGCTGACTCGGCTGTCGTCAAAGAGTCTCCAATCTGTGGGCAAGGGAAGGGACTGTGACTATCTCTCTCTCTCTTCCCACAACTCATTCACTCTAATAAAATAACAGAAAACTGCTCATGCTGCCCCCTTGTGTCCTCTGATGCACTCGCAATCAAAGGTAGAGTTAATGGGCAGCATGTGGGTGTTCTTAAGCCACTCGACATTTGCAGAAAGATCTTAAGTGGATATTTGCCCTCATCGGGGATCGAACTTGGGTTACGGAGCATGCCACTCAGAGACGCTAACCACTCTGCTACTGCCTTCCACATCCCATCTACTCATCCCTTTCCTATACAAAACATACTAAATACTCTCATCAACACCCCATCTATCCCCATCAACCATCCAATCAACAGCCCATCAGTCATCGACCATCCCATTAAACACGCCATCAACAGCCCATCAGCCATCAACCATCCCATTAAACACGCCATCAACAGCCCATCAGCCATCAACCATCCCATTAAACACGCCATCAACAGCCCATCAGCCATCAACCATCCCATTAAACACGCCATCAACAGCCCATCAGCCATCAACAACACCCCATCAACCATCAACCATCCCATTAAACACCCCATCACTCACCCTAAACTTTACTACCAACATATTAAAACAACTAAATACTAAATTAAATCAACAATTCTTCACCCCATCACTCACCCTGCTCCGAGTGCCTGGTGTCGGCCTTGGAGACGGTCCTGGCGTAGGAGGTGTAGTGACCCCCCAGGAGGCGCCCCATGTGGTTGATGACCCCGTAGAGGTCGTAGATGGCGGGGCCGTCCTCAGGCTCACAGGACATGTACGGCTGAAGGTTGAGGCCTCTGTCGGGGGAGGAGGAGGATTTGTGTGATGGATTGCAGGTTAGAATATGAGTTGAGGAGGAGATAGGAGATTGAAAAGGTAAGAAGGTTTAGCCCTCTGTTGGGAGAAGGATGATGATTTGTATGATGATTAGCGTGGTGATGAACGAATGTAAACGAATGTGATGTGAGTGATGAACGAGTGTGCGTCAGAATGAGGGTTGAAGAGGAGGAGGTAGAGGAGGAGATGGGAGATTGGGAGGAAATTGGATATAGGAGATGAGAGATTGGAAGGAAATAAGGGTTGAAGAGGAGGAGGATGGAGATTGGAAGATTGAGGAGGAGACCTATAGAAGATTGGAAGGTAGAGAAGGTGATAGGAGATTGGAAGGTAGAGAAGGAGATAGGAGATTGGAAGGCAGAGAAGGAGATAGGAGATTGGAAAGAAATTGGAGAAGAAATATTTGATGAAGAGGAATGAAAGGAGGTGGAGGTGAAGGAGGCAGTAAGGCATTTGGAGAAGATGAGGAAATGTGAGATGTGATATTATTAAAAAAAAAAAAGAGAGAGAGAGAGAGAGAGAGAGAGAGAGAGAGAGAGAGAGAGAGAGAAGATGAGATGAGAAGAAGAAAGAGAGAAGAGAGAGAGAGAGAGAGAGAGAGAGAGAGAGAGAGAGAGAGAGAGAGAGAGAGAGAGAGAGAGAGAGAGAGAGAGAGAGAAGGGGGGGGAGGGTCAAGTCAAACAGTAACAGAATGAGAGAAAGAAAAATGGCAAATCATAAAATAACAAACCAAAAAAGATAACAAAAGAAAAGAGAAATATATAGCATAAATAAAGAAAGCAGGAGACGAAAAAAAGATGATAAATAACCCAAACAAGCCAGGCCACTCACCTCACTGGGTAGTGCACGAACTTGTCGATCTTATCCGAGCAGAGGACATACTTGAAGGAGAAACGCTTGAGTTGTATGATGAGGATGTGGGGGAGGCGCCACACACTCATCTGCTTGGTGGCCTCAACGGGCTTCTTGCACCTGGGGAAGGGAAGGCAAAGGCAGGGTTATGAAGGGCCTCGCGTGCCTGTAGGGAGGAGCTAAAAAGTGGAGTCTGACAATTTTTTTTTTTTAATCACAAAAGACTGGCCAAGGGAGAAAATAAATGACAAGGTATTCCTATTAATTTCCTGAAGTTGCATTACACAGGGCTTCTTGCACCTGCGGGAGGAAGGTAAAGGCAGGGTTATAAAGGGCCTCGCGTGCCTGTAGGAGGGTTATAAAGGGCCTCTTATGCCTGTAGGAGGGAGCTAAAAAGTGTGGTCTAACATTTTCAAGTTTTTTTTGGACAACGCTACATATTTCCTGAAGGCTTTATTACACAGGGTTTCTAATGCCTGTAGAAGGAAGATAATTGTATAGGCTGTGTTTCTAAGGGCCTCTCGTGCCTGTAGAAGGGAGTAAAAAGTGGAGTTTGACATCTGACATTTCTGTAAAAAGTGGAAGAAAGTAGTGAGTTGAATCTGACATTTTCCAGCATTCCTACTAATTTCCTGAAGGTTGTATTACGCAGGGCTTCTAGGGCCTGTAGAAAGAAGGTGCTTGTATAGGTAGGGTTATAAAGGGCCTCTCGTGCCTGTAGGAGAGAGGTAAAAAATGGAGTCTGATATTTCAAGGCATTCCTACTAATGCCTATTATCTTCTGTACCATTATTTATTTCATAACACTCTTCTGCTCCATTGCCTTAGTGTTTATGTGTCTCACCGTGGGCACCTCCAGGAGTCCCCCTCAGACAGGTTCTCGGGCTGGGTGAACAGATCGATGCACGCCTCCAGGCTGGTGGGCTGGTTCCGCTGCACCGAGAAGGACCCCTCCACCTCACACTCCACCTGATCCACACAGAGAAAAAATGGTTGAGTAATGCAAAATATGGTGCATTATCACTTCTTATCCTCCTCTTGAGCCAGTGTAACATATTATTTTCTTCTTCCTCCATTTCCAAAGCCTAAACCCGTACAGCCCCACTGACGGCTCTCCGTCGCAACTTTACAACCTTGTATCTCCATACATCAGGGTTATAGCATTTCAATATTCACATTCATGGTGAGTCAGAATGTGGCCCCCTCCCCTATTGACTACTAAATGGCTATGATGAGTGATTTTTTAGGGTTTGCGTGTTATAACTACATGAGTTTAACATATTTCCGTGAGAAAAAGGTAAAAATTGACGGGTCTCGGCATTCCAAAATGATACATTTTTGACGGGGTTCAAAGGGTTAAAAAGCATTGTAGCTTGCCATTTCTCTTATGTTTCTTCCTCCTAGTCAAACCTATGGAAATTTTTTACTTTTTTACATTGATTTTCTTCCTCCTCCTGAAAAAAACTTGCAAATTGTAATTTTTTTACATTATTTTTCTTCCTCCTAATTTTTTTTAGGTAAATCAAAATTTTTCTATATATTTTTCTTCCTTCTAAAAAAACTAGATGATAATTTTTATACATATTTTTCCTTCTTCCTCCTAAAAATAACTGTAAATTATCATTCTACATAATTTCTTTTCTCTTAAAAAAAAAACGAAATAAATTTTTTCTACATATTATTCCTTCTTCCTAAAAAAAAAAAATTATCAAAAATTTTCAACTGATTTTTCTTCCTTCTAAAAAACCGAAATTATAAGTTTTCTGCATATTTTTCCTTCTTTCCCCTCCAAAATAAAAATAATTAATATTCTACATTTTTTCTTTTCTAAAAAAAAAACGAAATTATCATTTTTCTACACATTTTTCCTTCTTTCTAAAAAAAAAGACTGAATTATCATTTTTCTACATAATTTTCCTTCTTTCTCCTAAAAAAAATGTAAATGATCATTTTCTAATTTTTTTCCTTTTTTCTCCTAATAAAAAACTATATATGTATTATTTTTCTACATTTTTCCATCCTCCTCCTCCTCAACTTTGTCACCTCGGTGGTGTAGTGGTTAGCGTGCCTGGCTACGAATCTGCAGGCCCTGGTTCGAATCCAGGCCAGGGCAAGTCGGTGACCAGCCAACCCAGCTGTTCTTCCTCCCTTTCGGGGTTGATGAATGGGTACCTGGGGTAACCTGGGGAAGGTAACTGTGGTAACCCGGATGTTACATTTGTCCTGTGTCACGGGGTAACGGGTCCTCACCCACTACAGGCTCTAAGGGCTAATGCCACGGAGATGAGCACCGCATGCCAGCACATCGTGCGATGGTCAGGTGACAGCGTGCCGGGCTCCCATTCTGTGGGTAGGCGGTTCGAATCCTCGTGCTCCCGGGGATTTATTCACTTGACAAATTCGGGCGGTTACTGTCCCCCTTGAGCAAGGGGATGGGGGTGTGTGGTGTGTGAGGTCCCAGCATTGCCCAAAGATAGGTAATAATGAGCTCCAAGCTCGCACTGAGAGGGTGAAAACTGGTGATCGCGAGCCAGCTCGCGTGGACAAGACCATGGGTGAATGAATGAATGCCACGCGCAGCATAGCGTATGCCCCCATCTTTACCTCCTCCTCAAAAATCTATGTAGCTTGTCATTTCTCTTATGTATATTTCCTCCTCCTCCCTCCCTCCCACTCACCTCCTTGTCCTGGATGAGGCAGTGTCCCGGCAGTGCCTCGCTAGTCTTCCAGTCCATGGCCAGGTACCGCTTGTCACTCAGGTCCAGCGGCTCATCACCTGGGTATGGTAGTGGTCAGGTAAGTGTGTGGTAGCCAGTGTTGCATATCTATTACTACTACTCCTTGTCTCATTACTATTACTACTACAGGAGAACCTCATTTAACCGGCATTTAAAACAACGGCAGCCTCAAAACAACGACACTAATCGAACCAGGTTTTTTTTTTTTTTTTTTGCTTCCCAGCAGGGAGGACCACGGGCTAGCTTGAACCCATCAGAGAGATCCTGTGAAAAAAGAGAGGAGAGTGTTCGTGGTGCTGGCGTGCGACACGAGGACTGGCTTGTCCATCCTGACGAGGAGTGCGGGGTAGAAAGGGGCACTCAGCAGGATAACCCAGGCATTAATTAGGTATAATTATTTCAAAAACTGAGAAAATCGGCAGAAATTTGTTCAAATTTGGTGGGGTACGCAGGGTTGGCAACCCTTTCATCCCTTTCACTGGTAAACTCTGGAACTCTCTTCCTGTTTCTATTTTTCCACTTTCCTATGACTTACATCTTTTCAAAAGAAGTTTCATTTTTCATTTTTTTTTGTTTAAAAAAAGTTTCATTTTCTTATGTTCTTATGTTCTTATGTAAAAGAAGAGTAACAAGACACCTCCCGAACTAAATTGGCCTACCCCTCTTTTTTATTTTATTCTCTTACTGTCTTCTTTATAGGGACTGGCAACTAAGCGGGCTTTGTGTTACCCATTTTTGTTGTGCCCTTGGCCAGTTCCTTATCCGGCATGCGCTCCCCCCCGAGGGTGCCGGATAAACGAGGTTTTCCTGTACTGCTAAAGCTACTATTAGCTACTATTTATATTCGCAGTACTCACCACTACTACTTAACTTAACATCACTACAACCATTACTATAACTTCCACCACCTCCACTACCATCACTACTACAAATAAACACTTAAAAATAAATTCCAATACCACTACCATCACTAAAACCAAAGCCACTACTTCCACCACTACCACTACCACCGAAGCCTCATCCACTCACCATTATCCTCCAGCGGTTCCCCGGCAGGTGGATGCAGGTTTTGGGCGCGGCTGTTGACCGGCTGAATGACAAACAGCTGCGTGGCGGATGGCAGCTGGATGGTGCGCTGGGGCTGCACGGCTCGGACGCTGGGGGACGAGGACAGCTGGGGGGGCTCGTCATACCCCCTGCAGTCGTTACCCACGGCCCCTTCCTCTCCCCAGGGGCTCGGTGATTCCCCTGAGGATCCGTCGGCGGTCATGGGTTCGTCACGCATCTCCTCCCTGTCCTGGGGGTCTCCGTCCTCTACCTGTGTGAGGATATAGGCGTCGGATATAAGGATATAATAGGATAGGATATATAGGATGTAAGGATAAGGAATATATAGGTATGTTAGTTAGTTTGATAGGTATGTATGTTATGTTAATATATGTTAGGAATATATGTGCAGGTATAGGTGTGTCTGGTTTTATGCTGATAAGTAATGTTTTGAAGTGATAGGGAGGTTTTGTTAATATTAGAGGTTTTGAAGTGTAAAGGAATGATTTTGGTTGAGTTAGGGAATGTTTCTGAAGTGTTAAGAGGAATTTTTAGTTAGGAAAGGTTAGCTCAATGTTCAGGAATGATTTGATGTGTTAAGAGGAATTGTTTAGAAAGGAGAGGAACTCCTAGCTAAATGCTAGCCTAGTTAGCTCAATGTTCAGGAATGATTTGAAGTGTTAGGAAATTATTTTGGAAGAGGTAAAAAATTGTAGAGTTTGAGAATAATTCTAAGTTTTAGGAAGGATTAGCTTAATATCAGGGAATGATTTAATGTGTTAGGAAATGTTTTTGGAAGAGTTAAGGAATACTTTTATAGAGTAAGGGAATGTTTATAATCATTAGGAGAGGTTAGCTTAATATCAGGAAATTATTTGATGCATTGAGGGAATATTTTGAGTTGATACATAATGTTTGGAAGTGTTACAGAAGATTACATTTATAAGTCAGGCAAAGTCTAATCAATATTTATAAGTCAGGCAAAGTCTAATCAATATTTATAAGTCAGGCAAAGTCTAATCAATATTTATAAGTCAGGTAAAGTCTAATCAATATTTATAAGTCAGGTCAAGTCTTAGAAGTGTTAGGGAATATTTTCAAAGAGTTAGGGAAGACTTCAAAGTTTTAGAAAGGGTTAGCTTAATGTTTGGGAATGATTTGATATGTTAGGGAATGTTTTTGGAAGAGTTAAGGAATACTTTTATAGAGTAAGGGAACATTCCGCACCTCCATGTCGTCGTTGTCCTCCCCGGACAGGTCGATGGAGGATGTGCTGCTGCGGTGGGAGGAGGTGGAGGAGCTGTGGTAGACGGGCGGCTGGAAGATGTCCACCGAGTACCGTGCGTAGGCCTCCATGACGCGGGCCAGGCGGGAGTAGGTGGCGTGGCTCTCCGGCAGCGACAGGATGAACGGACACCCTACAGACTCAGGCACCAGCTTGCAGTTCACCTGATGAGTGAATTAGATATAAAAAATTATTATTATTTTCTGATTAGATATAAAAAATAATGATTAGTTAACAATTATAATGTATTTAAAGCCCGCTAAGACAAAAAATGGATAATATAAGCAAAAAGAATGCAGGAAAGATAAGACTTGTTATATGGGGATACAAATACGAGCACAGTGGCCATGAGCCTTCACCTTATGACTATGCCAGTGGCTCTTTTGGCAGTTGTGGTCGCAGTAGCCGGCGCGGAAACACTTAGTGCAGCGGCGCAGCTTATTGGCGGGCGGTGCCGTGCGGGAGCAGTAGGCACAGCGCGTGGGGGGGCTGGGGATCATCATGCGCTGCACCACCGCCACCTCCACCACAGGCTCCCCCACCTGGCAACACCAACACCATTATCATCATCAGCACCTTTTTATATTTATCCATACATACATAATAATCGATCATTTAACTTTTATCATTCATTTTAACTCCTGTCATTTCTACCACAAATTCTCCCACCTCTATCATCATTATCATCTGTTTCTCTTTAAATATTTATCCATACATACATAAATCATAATTCATATAACCCCTAGAGACTCAGAACGTAATTTCCATTGTAATCTGGGTACCATTAGACAATTTTTAGTGAATATAAGCAATATTTTATAGATATGACGTGTTAAGTATCCTTGTCCACTAGATAATTTTGTATATAAAGTTAGTTTTTGTAATTCTATAGCTAAAAACAGACGATTATATAAAGCAATGGAAAAATATGGGCGTGCAAGGGTTAACTCCTGCCACTTCTGCCACAAATTCTCCCACCTCTATCATCATTATCATCTGTTTTTCTTTAAATATTTATCCATACATACATAAATCATCATTCATTAAACTCCTGCCACTTCTCCCACCTGTCATCACCATCATCACTATTATCCCCATCGTCATTACCACAACCACTTCTATGTATATGATTTTTACACATATTTTCCATCACCACCACCACACCTCTTCACCTCAATACCGGCAACTGGAATGTTTCAATAAATGTTTAATCAATAAATAATAAGTACCTAGCACCCCCACCCCTCACCACCTACCTGGAGAGGGTTGTACACCTCGAAGGCCATCAGAGGGTCGTGGGGGCTGCCCGAGGACAGACCCGAACCCTTCTCATAGATTTTGTGGATCTTGGACTTGACACGCTCAAACACCTGTATGGAGAAGACGAGGAGAAACACGGCATAAATAAATAACAGAGATAACAATAACGACTGTAGAAAATGAGACACTTTACCTTATATCAATGGTAGTTAATGTGTATTTTACCTAGTTGTATTTACCTAGTTTTGTGTGTGTGTGTGTGTGTGTGTGTGTGTGTGTGTGTGTGTGTGTGTGTGTGTGTGTGTGTGTGTGTCATTCACCCCCATGGTCTTGTCCACGCGAGCTGGCTCGCGATCGCCAGTTTCACCCTCTCAGTGCGAGCTTGGAGCTCATTATTGTGTGGAGTGTGGTGTGTGTGTGTGTGTGTGTGTGTGTGTGTGTGTGTGTGTGTGTGGTGTGTGGTGTGTGCGTGTGTGCGTGTGTGTATTCATCTAGTTGTATTTTACAGGGCCTGAGCAACGCTCGTATAGCCCCGTCTCCATATCAACATTTGTATCATTCATCCTTTGTGCTTAGTGTTGGCCGAAGCCAGCACCCCGGGAGGCGGGTCACAAACCCCCGGCTAACACCCGGTACCCATTCACTGCTGGGTTGACAGGGGCTCGGGTTTTAAGGAAACAGCCCATCTGTTTTCCGCTCACCCGGGGATCGAACCCTGGACTTCTCGGTTGTGAACCGAGCGTGCTACCCCTACACTACGGAGTACCCTGAATGTGTGTGTGCGTGTGTACCTGTATGCAGCTCGCCTGTACGCCCGTCCGCTCACGCAGCTCGTGCCGCAGGTCCTCGGCCGTGGCGCTGGCCGGCACTCTGATGAAGAACTTCTTGGGCTTCTGGTACGGATCCTTCCAGAAGAACACCACGGGAATGACCTGACGGAAAAAGTATACGTAGTTATAGTAGTAGTAATCATTATATACCTTTTAAAGTATGTGTGTATGTATGTAAAAAGTGTTGTTAGTAATAGTAGTAGCAACATTACCATAAGTATGTATTCGTAGCAGTGATTTTTCTCTCTTCTAAGTGTCCCAGATCCTATTTCATCCTTCCTTTACCATTTAGACCCAAATTTCACCCATCCCTTCTATTACCCTAACCATCTAGACCTATATTTAACCATTCCTTTACCATCCAGACCCCTATTTCACCCTTTATTTACCATCTAGACCCTTATTTCACCCTTCCTATACCATTCTAGACCCTATTCCACCCTTCCCCCAACACACTACACACCCATGCCCCATACCCACCTTCTGGTCCTTGGGTATGGGCACAGAGAGGCAGCAAAACTCATCAAACTTGACGGAGATTTTGCCGCATTCGTGACAGGTCAGCGTGGACTTGAACTGCCCCTTGAAGAGGTCGTCGATGATGCTGTCATTCCTCATCTTGTGCAGCTTCCAGGCCTCCTGCGCGGCCTTGTGGTCCGGCCACCCGTCCAGCTCTGGGGGCTCGGCCACGTACGGCTTCTTCTTCACCCGATTGAGGTCCTGAGAATGTGACGAATAAAAAAGAATAAAAAAGATCAAAAAATAATTAAAGATAAAATAATAGTGAATAAAAGAGTTAAAAAAAATGTCATGACAGGTGATAGTACTGACAAGGCTGATAAATTATATATCTAGTTCTTCTATGACATTCCTTCATTTATATTTACTAAGCACACATACCCTCTTCTCAGCCTCACACAGCATACTCTATCCTCCCATCTAGTCATTCCTCACACCCTTCACAATACAACTAAATTACCGTATAAGCCATAAATAAACAGAACTATCTATCTACACCAATAAATAAAGCATCATTACAATACATCATAACAATACAACCAGATTACCACATATACAAATTAAAAAAACAGAGCTATCTATCTACATCAACCATATATGATACTACATAACCATCATATTACTACATATACATATAAAAAACCACAGCTATCTATCAACATCCATCATAGCAGTGCCCCTTTTTCCCCATCTAGTCATTCATCCCTTTAGATTAACAGACAAATAGATTACCACATATACAAATCAATAAAACTGGGGGTCAATTTATAGTTTCACCCAACCAACGATTTTGATGACACCTTAATGTTTACTGGCGGCTTTTATGTTTTGAATGATCTGCAACCATTTTGTCGCACTTTATTAAAAAAAAAAAAATTGCAAAATAAAAAAAAAACTAAACCTAACCTTTACCTAATAAAAAAAAACAAAAAACCAACTTTTATCTACCTGAAAAAAAATAAATAAATTGCGCACGGTTTACAGATTAATTCAAAACACATAAAACCACCTGAAAAACATAAGGCCACAAATCGTTTTTGGTGAAACTATAATTATCAAACTGGGCTATTATCTACATTAATCATACCAGTGCCCCTTTTTGCACTCAGATCATTAATCATAAATAAATCTCATTATACAACAGATTACACATATCCATAAAACCAGCTATTTATCTACATTAATATACTAGTGCCCCTTTTTTCAACATTAATCATACTAATGCCCTTTTTTCAACATTAATCATACTAGTGCCCCTTTTTTCAACATTAATCATACTAATGCCCTTTTTTCAACATTAATCATACTAGTGCCCCTTTTTTCAACATTAATCATACTAGTGCCCCTTTTTTCAACATTAATCATACTAGTGCCCCTTTTTTCAACATTAATCATACTAGTGCCCCTTTTTTCAACATTAATAAAATACTATAGTGCCCCTTTTTTAAAGCATTAATCATACTAGTGCCCCTTTTTTCAACATTAATCATACCAGTGCCCCTTTTTTCAACATTAATCATACTAGTGCCCCTTTTTTCAACATTAATCATACTAGTGCCCCTTTTTTCAACATTAATCATACTAGTGCCCCTTTTTTCAACATTAATCATACTAGTGCCCCTTTTTTCAACATTAATCATACTAGTGCCCCTTTTTTCAACATTAATCATACTAGTGCCCCTTTTTTCAACATTAATCATACTAGTGCCCCTTTTTTCAACATTAATCATACCAGTGCCCCTTTTTTCAACATTAATCATACTAGTGCCCCTTTTTTCAACATTAATCATACCAGTGCCCCTTTTTTCAACATTAATCATACTAGTGCCCCTTTTTTCAACATTAATCATACTAGTGCCCCTTTTTTCAACATTAATCATACAGTGCCCCTTTTTTCAACATTAATCATACTAGTGCCCCTTTTTTCAACATTAATCATACTAGTGCCCCTTTTTTCAACATTAATCATACTAGTGCCCCTTTTTTCAACATTAATCATACTAGTGCCCCTTTTTTCAACATTAATCATACTAGTGCCCCTTTTTTCAACATTAATCATACTAGTGCCCCTTTTTTCAACATTAATCATACTAGTGCCCCTTTTTTCAACATTAATCATACCAGTGCCCCTTTTTTCAACATTAATCATACTAGTGCCCCTTTTTTCAACATTAATCATACCAGTGCCCCTTTTTTCAACATTAATCATACCAGTGCCCCTTTTTTCAACATTAATCATACTAGTGCCCCTTTTTTCAACATTAATCATACTAGTGCCCCTTTTTTCAACATTAATCATCCCAGTGCCCCTTTTTTCAACATTAATCATACTAGTGCCCCTTTTTTCAACATTAATCATACTAGTGCCCCTTTTTTCAACATTAATCATACCAGTGCCCCTTTTTTCAACATTAATCATACTAGTGCCCCTTTTTTCAACATTAATCATACTAGTGCCCCTTTTTTTCAACATTAATCATACTAGTGCCCCTTTTTTCAACATTAATCATACTAGTGCCCCTTTTTTCAACATTAATCATACTAGTGCCCCTTTTTTCAACATTAATCATACTAGTGCCCCTTTTTTCAACATTAATCATACTAGTGCCCCTTTTTTCAACATTAATCATACTAGTGCCCCTTTTTTCAACATTAATAATACTAGTGCCCCTTTTTTCAACATTAATCATACTAGTGCCCTTTTTCAACATTAATCATACTAGTGCCCCTTTTTTCAACATTAATCATACTAGTGCCCTTTTTCAACATTAATCATACTAGTGCCCCTTTTTTCAACATTAATCATACTAGTGCCCCTTTTTTTCAACATTAAGTCATAGCAATCCCCCTTTTTCACCCACCTCGTGCATGCCGTCCAAAAGTTCCACCATGAATTCCTGGGCGTCATGTTGGGCGAACCCTGAGAACTGGTTTGCCTTGAGGGACATGGTGGCCTTGAGCTTGGAGGGGGCGTGGGAGGGGAGCGAGCCGGACCACAGCAGCTTCATGAGGCAGGCGAAGGAGTGAGCCAGCTTGCCCCCCATGCCTAGAGGGTTGTCTTTGTTGATCTCCTCATGGTAGTTGAAGTCTGGGAGGAAGGGAGGGAGAGAGAGGGATTGTAAGGGATTGAGAGAGAGAGGGATTTATAGAGAGGGATTGGGTGATTGAGAGAGGAATTGAGAGGGATTGTGAGTGATTGATAGAGGGATTGTGAGTGATTAAGAGAAGGGGTTTGATAGGGATTGTGAAGGATTGAGAGAGAAAGGGATTGATAAGAGGGATTGAGAGATAAGAGAGGTGTTAAAAGGTGTGTGGATATGAATGTGTTGATTTTATAGTTTGAAGTTTGTGAAGGATGGAGAGAGAGGGATTGGAGAGGTGTTAAAAGGTGTGTTGATAAGAATGTGTTGATTATATGGTTAAGTCTGTGAGGGATGGATGGATAGAAAGGTGTTAAGGGGTGTGTAGCTAAGAATGTGTTGATTTGATGATACTATTTGTTTGTTGTCTAGTCTACAGTGATGCTTGTTCTTTGCCACTCCATTAAAGCAGTGTTAGGAGGAAGTGTGTCTTACCGAAGGAGTGTCGGTAAGAATGTGTTGATTATATGATACTATTTGTTTGTTGTCTAGTATACACTGAGGTCTGTTCCTTGAAACTCTCTTAAGGTGGCAGAAGACATGCTCACCAAAGAAGTATTCCCTGAGTTCGATAGAGAGTTGTTTAAAGGAGTGATGGCTAAGAATAAGTTGATTTAAGGTACTATCTGTGGGTTAAGTTGTCTAGTATACACTGAGGTCTGTTCCTTGACACTCTCTTAAGGCAGTGGAAGACGTGCTCACCAAAGAAGTATTCCCTGAGTTCGATAGAGAGGTGTTTAAAGGGTGTGCAGTTAAGAATGAGTTGATTATGTAGTACTATCTGTGGGCTAAGTTGTCTATTTTTTTTATATTATATACTGAGGCTTCTTCTTAGACACTCCCTTAAGGTAGTGGAAGACATGCTCACCCAAGAAGTATTCCCTGAGTTCCTGTGTGTTGATGAGGCACTGCAACACACTGTTCATGAAGCAGGTGTTGCCGATGTTCTCCAGACCGGTGGTGCCGCGCGGGACAACACACGCCCCCGCCCCCTCACACCCACTGGACGATGAGGAGGAGGACGAGGAGGAGGTGGAGGAGAATGAGGCGGAGGCGGCTGGGATGCCACTGGTGACGCCCCTCATTCCCTTACTCACGGGGGACACCAGACACATGGGCTTCTGTGGCGATGACAGATAGGATTAGATGATAATAATAAAAAATTTATCCTCACCAGAAGGCATACAGGAAAAACAACATCATAATATATAGACATGATAAGATCAGATATACATTATCGTCATATAGTAAAATACAATTAGAAATATCTCATAGCTAGAGCTCATTGATCACAGATATGAAGACATTTAAAAGATATTTCATTTATACTACATCACTGGGCTTCTGGAGGGATGAAAGATACAGAGTTACAGGGTTACAGCCCTACCTTGTTTTCCAGTGGTGGGGGCACGGGAGGGGCCGGGGGAATGCTGGTGGGGGTGGGTATGGGGGTGGGTATGGGGGTGGGTATAGGGGAGTCTGCTTTATTTGTGGCCACCCATGTGTTCTTGGCCACCTTGCTGCCCGATGCTGCAAAACAAAACACAATAACGATGATAACAGTATTTCTTCTTTCCACAATTTTCTGAGATAGATAATTATAATAAAAGAAATTGTGTTATGCTGCAAAACAAAATACAATGATGATAATGATAATAATAATTAATATGATAAAAATAATATATGATATAAACAATAATGATGAATATGATGTAATAATGATGAAAATGAAAATAATAATGAATATGATAAATGATATGATAAACACAATAATGATTCTCCCCCTTTTTGAGGTTTATTGAGGTTGAAGACAGTTTTCTGAGGTTAATTTCCAGATGAAAACTGAACTTCCTTTGGTGGACGAAACAATTTTTTTCTGGTAAGTTTTGATGTTTTGAAATAATCTGCGTTTCTGTCGCAAATAACTTTTTTTTTGAGTGATTTGCAACAAAAATGACAAAAAACAAACCTAACCTTTACCTAACTTTAAAAAAAAAAAAAAAAAAAAATTTATTGTGACAAACGGTTAGCAGATTAATTCAAACGCATCATAACTCATCAGAAAAAAATAGTTTCGTCCACCAAAGTGAATTCGGTGTTCATCTGGAATAATACCTTTTCTGGGATAGATCATTATAATAAAAGAAATTGTGTTATACTGGCAAACAAAACACACTAATGATGATAACAGTATTAATAACGGCATGATAATAGTGGTAACAACGGTAATTCTCCTCCTTTACACAACAATTTTCTGAGAGAGATAATTATAGTGAAAGGAAATGTGCTTAGTGAAGGTAATTAGATGCATAACTTCATAAAATCTGAATAAATAGATGACACTTAATAATGTTTTAAATAGCTTATATTCTTACACGTATATTGTTTGCTTATGTTTACATCCACACACCCTTCTTTATTTTGTAACATCTATAAAGTAGTCTCTTTTAGGACGAGGTAAATATATTGCATTTCCAAAAAGTGCATCTCAGCATTCAACAATAAGGGTGACACAGAAATATGAGTCACTGTTGCTCACTCTCTCTCACTGCATATCTCAAATACTTCTTTGCACTCATATTTACTACACATATTCCATTTCATACTCTCTTTCACAATTACTCCCTCTCTGTCTGTCTGTCTGTCTGCCTGTCTCTCTCTCTCACACACATACCCACTTCTTTGCACTCACATTTCCTGTCCATATCTTACTCTTTTCACAATTACACACTACTTCTCCCTCTCTGTCTGTGTCGTCTGTCTGTCTCTCTTTTCTCTCTCTCTCACATACACACTTCTTTGCACTCACATTTACTGTCCATATCTTACTCTTTCACAATTACATACTACTTCTCTCTCTCTCTGTCTGTGTCTGTCTGTCTGTCTGTCTGTCTCTCTCTTTTTTTTTCTCTCTCTCACATACACACTTCTTTGCACTCGCATTTACTGCACATATTTTACTCTTTTACAATTACATATTACTTTTCTCTCTCTCTGTCTGTCTGTCTTGTCTGTCTCTCTGTCTCTCTCTTTCTCTCTCACCAGGTTCAGGCGAGAGGGGGGTGAGGGATCCCCACTTTTTATTGGCTTGTTTCTTGAGCTTCATCTCAATGTTGTTGGGCATCACCTTGTATTTACAGTCCTCCAGCACCACCTTGTCCTTGAGGGTCAAGTGCCACTCAAACACAGACTCCTCGTTGCTGCCCGGGTACTGCTGCAGGAACCGGGTATCGCTGGCCAGGGAGAGAGGGGAGAGGAAGGGTTAGGTTAGGACAGTAAACACATGTACATCTTAACCCTAAGGCTGTCTGTTGAGGTGATAATTAGGTTAAAGTGAAGGTAGAGTTAGGTTAGGACAGAAAACACATGTAATCTAATGTAGTCTTGTCTACAATGACGTTAGTTCCTTGGCATTCCCTGAAGGAGGTAACCACTAACCATGGTATAAATCTCCATTTGCACCTCAAAACAAGACAATCTATTCTACTACTATCATCTATTATTTTCCTATCCTTTCCCTTTTCCTTGTTTTATACTAAGTGACTCAAAACTATCATTACCACTACTACCACTACTATTTATCAACCTTTCCTTTCCTAATACTATGCTAAGCAACAAATGCTATCACTTTTACCACTGCTGCTACTACTACTTCTCTTCTTTCCTCTCCTTATCCATATTTCCCATCCACACCCATCCATCCACCCACACACACTTTCCATATCGGTACATTGATATGTGGAATAGCCTGGTCAGTGAAATTATAGATGCCAAAAGCATTCATGTTTTTAAAGATAAGATTGAGCGGGACCCCAAAATGTAACTCATTTACCATATATCACAACTAGGTAAATACACCCACACCCATCCACATGCACCCAAACACCAATCACCTACGCCCCACACACAACACACGCCCACACACCAACACACCTGGTGGAAAAACGCGCCGTGATGGAATCCTCACAAAACTCCACCCCTGTCGTCTGCTTCATGATGCCCTTGACGTAGAGGTAAACAACAAGCAGGTTCTCCGCATCCCTCTCCACAAAGTCACTTTTGGCGCTCACTAGAGGAATCACCTCCGCACTATTCTCCGCGGTGGTGGTGGAGGTGGTGGTGGTGGTGGAGGGGGTGGAGGGGGTGGAGGGGGTGTCTGGTGTGGTGGTGGTGTTGGTGTTGGTGGTGACTTGTTGTTTTTTCTCTGGTGTTCTGGCTGGTGATGTGGTCTTGGTTTTGGTGGAGAGAATGCGGTCTTGCGTGGTGGTTGGAGGAAGTTTCTTGGTGGACTGTAATGTAGGGAGTGGAGGAGGTGGAGGTGAATAGAATAAATGTTAAACCCCTTCACACCCAGATATTTCCTTTGCTATATAAAATTGTCTGTTGTTAGCCATGAAAGTACGAAAAGTAACTTAATATACCAAATTAGCTAGTGGCCAAGGCTACTAAACAGGTCACATCTATAAAACATTGCTTATATTCACTAAAAATCGTCTAATGGTACCCAAATTACAATGGAAATTACGTTCTGGGCCTCAAGGGGTTAATGAATAGTTAAGGTAACACGTCATGGGTTTGAAAATGCAATGGTTAACCTAATAACTCAAAAAAGAGATATGAAAATAATTACTCCTACTACAACTCTACTATAAATACTAATACAACTGTAATTATTAGTTTATAACACCAACAAAAGAATGGGTAGTATCTCTCTCTATCTCTCTATCACACTCAATCTTGTCACACACTCTCTCTCTTTCTTTCTCTTCCACTCTGTCTCTATCACTCTCTCTCTCTCTCTCTCTGTCTAACACTCTATCACACTCTATCTTGTCACACACTCTCTCTCTTTTTCTTTCTCTTCCACTCTGTCTCTATCACTCTCTCTCTCTCTCTCTCTCTAACACTCTCTCTCTCTCTGTCTAACACTCTCTCTCTCTCTGTCTAACACTCTCTCTCTCTCTGTCTAACACTCTCTCTCTCTCTATAACGCTCTCTATCTTGTCACACACACACTCTCTTTCTCTCTCTTCCACTGTCTCTATCACTCTCTCTCTCTCTCTGTCTAACACTCTCTATCTTGTCACACACACACTCTCTTTCTCTCTCTTCCACTCTGTCTCTCTCTCTCTGTCTAACACTCTCTCTCTCTCTATAACGCTCTCTATCTTGTCACACACACACTCTCTTTCTCTCTCTTCCACTCTGTCTCTATCACTCTCTCTGTCTAACACTCTCTCTCTCTCTATAACACTCTCTATCTTGTCACTGTCACACACTCTCTTACTCACCTCCAGCTGTGGCCAATGCACGCTCGTATCTTTCTTCTGCAGCCTCACAACGCACCTCAGCCCCTTGTAGGTGACAGACGTGGAGCCGGGAACCACCTCGCCGTGCAGCTGCGCCGAGAACCTGCGCCCGTCCTTCAGGTAGATGGCCAGCGTGGTCTCGTCGGTGCAGATGTCGACGGTGCGGTTGTCTTGGCCCGCCCCCACCACCACCGACACCACCACACCCTCCCCCTTCTGGGACCAGTCGTAAGGTAGGTCCTGAGAGATGGAGTTTCCTGTAGAAGGGAATAAGTGCATAAGAAAATAAGGAAGCTACAAGAGGTTGTGAGACCTACACGAGGTAGTTCCTGTTACTTAACTCTACCTATATCCACCTCTCTTCCCCATCCATGAATTTATCCAGACTCCTTTTAAAGACCCCAATAGACTCCGCATTGACCACCTGATGACTGAGTCCATTCCAATCATTCACCACCCTATTTGTGAACCCGTTTCTCCCTATTTCCTTTATAAATATACGCTAAAGAAAATGCTATGGAAAAGTGAGGGAAGGAGGACATGGAGGCTGTGTTGTTGAAGAGGATCTGGCAGCATTGGGCATTGAAGAAGTTAACCCCTTGAGGCCCGGAACGTAATTTCCATTGTAATTTGTGTGCCATTACACGATTTTTAGTGACTATAAGCAATATTTTATAGCTATGACCTGTTTAGTATCCTTGTCCACTAACTAATGTAGTATATTTAGTTACTTTTCGTGATTCTATGGCTCGACAACAGACAGTTTTATATAGGAAAGGAAAGATCTGGGCGTGAAGGGGTTAAGGCGATGGATAGAGATAGTTGGAAGCGTATCATCAGCCGTCTAACCTTATCAGATATTATGGGAAAATCTGACGTTAAACAGAAGGAAGAAAAAGAGTGAGGGAGTGAGTGATTGGGTGTATATGAGGCGCTTATTTCAGAAAGTCGATAAGCGCCATCTATAAAAAAACTAAGAAAACTGCTTCAAAATATTTCAATGTTCAAAAGAGATGACATTTTGAACATTGAAACATTTTAAATTTGAAGCCATTTTCTTAGTTTTTTTATTGATGGCGCTTATCGACTTTCTGAAATAAGCGCCTCATATACAGTAGTGTGTGTATTGTGATGTGTTTTTGTGCTGTGGATGGTGTAAATTGTTGCGTTTGTCTTAGTTCTGCTGTATATTTTCTCAAATACATAAGGTCTTTTCCTAAACACGTGAGGAAGCACTTGATACAAAGCAGATTGCTATTAAAATTTTTAAAGTACCTACACATATCAAAAATTATTACCTATAGTTTGGGCTATTTTCACCAGATAAGTAATAGCATTAACCCCTACTACTACTACTACTACTACTTCTACTTCTACTACTACTACTGCTACTACTACTACTACTACTACTACTACTGCTACATCTACTACTACTACTACTACTACTACTACTATTACTACTACTACTATTACTACTACTAACTACTACTGCTACTACTACTACTACTACTACTACTACTACTACTACTATTACTACTACTACTACCATTACTACTACTACTACAACTACTACTACTACTATACTTCTACTATTACTACTACTACTACTACTACTATTACTACTACTACTACTACTACTACTACTACTACTACTACTATTACTACTACTACTACTACTACTACTACTACAACTACTACTATTACTACTACTACTACTACTACTACCATTACTACTACTACTACAACTACTACTACTACTATACTTCTACTATTACTACTACTATTACTACTACCATTACTACTACTACTACTACTACTACTATACTTCTACTATTACTACTACTTCTACTACTATTACTACTACTTCTACTATTACTACTACTACTACTATTACTACTACTACTATTACTACTACTACTACTACTACTACTACAACTTCTACTATTACTACTACTACTACTTCTACTATTACTTACTATTTTCCCTGTCTTTCTTCTTCTTAGCAGAGGTCCCAACATCCTGCTGTTTGGTCTGCTGTTTGGTCTGCTGCTTGCTGTGCTGCTGTGGTGACTGTGGTGGTGCTAGAGGGGCAGCAGTAACAGCAGGAGTAGTGGTGGTGGTAGCAGCAGGGACAGTGGTAGTGGTGGTGGAGAGAGCAGTGTCATTGGTGGTGGTGGTGGTGGTGGTGTTGGTGGTGTTCTGTCCCTGGTGGTGGTGCTTCCGGGAGGGCTCCATGGTGTCGTCCTCGCTCGACGAACACCGTCGCTTTCGCTTTCCACTGATGTGCAGGGTGAATCAGGCCTGGGCTGGGGGAGGGGGAGGGGGATGTGAGAGTGGGCAAGTATTGATAAATAGATACTATAGTCTATTTTTTTTAACGAGGCTAAAATTCGATTCTATCTTAAGGTCTCATGCTTAAAATTATGCCTATGTTTACCTGATAATAGGGTTAACTATGATAAAATACAGCTGCAATTTAGAAGAAGCATAGTATTTCCTTCTCCTGGCATCAAATATCAGTCAGTAAGCAGCAAGGGGTCAGGATTTTTTGCCTCGTTAAAAAAATAGACACTAGGTACCTTACTTATACATGACACATGTACAGATTGATTGATTTAATGCCAAATAAAGGGAATGTGCTAGACATCAGAGGTCATATGGCACTATGGCAAAGCATAAAAAGGGGAGGGGTTATAGAAAAATAGCAAAACGGTGAGGGAAGGGGAAAGAACGGAATGTTACAGCAGGATGGTTAGATCAGATGCAGGATGGGGGAGGGGGCGGAGGGGGAGAGGGGTGTGAGAGCGGGCAAGTATTGATAAACAGACACTGGGTACCTGACTTGGACACGTACAACCAAACCTCAACCACATGTCGGTAAAATTTCAGTTTAATACAATACAGATATCTCTTGATTTATGCGAGGGTTGTGTTCCTGGAGACCTCGCGTAAAGTAAATTTTGCATAATGTGAACATCCTATAACAATGTAGGCTTTTTTTCTTTTCTTTTTCTTTTTTAACATTCGTGCCTATTCTAACCACTCTGCTACCGCCTCCCCTAGGTACACATACTTGTATATAAATGATTCATTGCTGGGACATGGTAGGATTTGGTGAGTGAGCATTTTTTAACTTGGAGCATATCTTGTTATTCTAAATATAAAACGTTATTTGAACAAAATGCTCCATTTTTCACATAGTGTTAATCCAAAAACGTGTAGTTTAAACACGTGTAAAACGAGAGCTGCCTGTACATGAACATTGGTTATGTAATCTGACTTTTTACGCCCAGATCCCCCGCTAGTTCACTAACCTAACCTGGACATTGGTCACGGAGCCGGGGCGGCACCCCCCACACCTGTATACAAAAATTGGTTATAATGGACGAGAACTTCGTGGTAGTTTTCAGAGACACCGACTAATTTTTCCTGGCCTGCAATAGGTGCTTTTTCTAATGGAGATAGTTTTATTTTCCGGAAACCCATAAAAATTTTTTTAAAAAATCATCACCGAATTTTATGCATGGTTAAGGTTAGGTTAGGTATACTTAGTGGTTAAGGTTGGGTTAGGTTTCATTAAAACCTATAAGATTAGGTTTGGTATGTTCTATTCAATTACTTCCCTGTTATCTGAGACCCTGACAAATTTTTTAAACGCAAACAAAAAAAAAAAATTCTCCCGGCCAAGTTTTAGTGTGTTTTCTGACGGAGATACAGTGTTTTTAATGGAAACGGCGACCATAAAATTCGATGACATTTTTAAAATTTATTTTAATATGGGTTTCCGGAAAATAAAACTATCTCCATTAGAAAAAGCACCTATTGTAGGCCTTGAAAAATTAGTCGATGTCTCTGAAAATGACCGCGAAGTCCTCGTCCATTATTACCCAAAATGTATTTACGACAAAAAAAGGGTTAATATGGAGGAGTTTCACGTTCGTTTTCAGAGACACCAACTCCTTTTTCTTGGCCTACAATAGGTGCTTGTTCTAATGGTGCTAGTTTCATTTTGCGCAAACCAAAAAAAAAAAAAAAAAAAAAAAAAAATGTATATTTTGTGGTTAAGGTTAGGTTAGGTTTCTTTAAAACCTGTAAGGTTAGGCTAGGTTGGGTTAGGTTAGGTTTCATTAAAACATAAGGTTAGGTTAGGTTTCATTTTTTTTTCTGGTTTGCGCAAAATAAAACTAGCACCATTAGAACAAGCACCTATTGTAGGCCAAGAAAAAGTAGTTGGTGTCTCTGAAAACGAACGTGAAACTCTCCTCTATAATTACCAAAAAAAGTGCCAGATTCATTCAATACACATCAAAACTATTCAGGAAAACTAAGATTTGGCTCGAAATCAGAGAAAGCCCACTATCGAAATTTTACCGGAAATTGGACCACTCGTAGATGTGAAAAATTGGACCACTCGTCGACATGGAGAAAATAAAACCACTAATAAGGGCGGGAAAGGACTCTAAAATTGTACCCACATCTCTACCACACCAACAAGTCCAATTCAATGTTTTCAATCCGTAAAAAATAAAACTTCGGAATAAAAATGGGAAAATCTGGCAAAGTCGAATGATACAACACTTTTTAGTCAAAACACCAGACCCGGTGGCCTGTTTTGACCCAATTCCAGAATGTTTTGAGCCTTCATATTAACTCTACTTATACTTACTGACCTCCTGAGCCTATTTATGGGTAGGACTAAGTTGTTTTCACTCACCAACTACAAAAATAAAGGCGATATTGTCTTTTATCCGCCCTTGTTCTACAGCCATCAAGCTTTGCGACAACACTAGGGAGGAGTTATGTAAAGGATGCTGCAATATCTAAATACTTAATTATCGCCTTATAATACTTCAAAGGCATTATTTATTAAGTGAAAAATATATATAATCATTTTTAAGATAATTGTAATCTTTATAATGATCTCATAGGATATTTGTTGGATATTGAAATGTGTTGGACATCTATATATCGAAATGTGATGAGCCTTGCATACATAAATAACATATAACTTCTTTTTATTTATTTTCTAACATTAATACACCCAAAATAACTATAACAACAACAAAAAAGAGAATACCGATGAATTTACACACAGAATATCGAGATAAGAAAACCGCATTGCAGCAATTTATGCATGTTTTACGGATATAATATAAAACAATAATTAAGTAGGAACATTAAGCTATTATATGTATGGATTTAATAGACGTGGAAAAAATCTTGCTATCAAAATAGAAGAAGAGCAATGGCGGTCGAGGAGGGAGGCGATGGGATTCAGTGACACATTCTCGCAATTATCTCGGCAGTGGAAGGACCTACGAGGATACATGTGAGAGTGATAATTAACCGCAAGACACTCATGACACAGGAGGAATAGTGTGACAGTAGCGTGAGGGACAAGTGTGATGGGGAGGGAAACAGTGTGTCCGAGAGAGAGTTTTAAAGTGTCCTTGAGGAAACTAAAATCTCCTCAAATTTACGACAAATCCTTGAATGAGCGATTTCTTGTCTCTCCCAACTAACCAATAATTAAATTTGATACTGACAGTGCCAATTAGTGCCACGACAACCCGTTCAGTAGTGCCAACAGTGTTATTGAATCCACAAGGCAATATTTTATCATTTTTAGTATCATTAGTATCGTTATTTTTGTTATCATCATTATTATGTGTGTATTCTGTTGTTTATTGACCTTAGTGACCTGTTGGACGCTAGCAGGTCAGGCGGACAGGTGCTGTTTCAAGGCCACGACAATCAGGTCATTTGACACTTCCTGAGACGTGTAGGAGACAGGTGCAGATGCAAGGCTGGGGAATCAGGTCACAGAATCAGGTCACAGGTCATTCACTTCCTCTACAGGTCATTTAGGTTGTTTACTCTTTGTTCAAGCATATTACAGGTCACTTAATGGTCACTTCATTAATTTTTCAGGTCAATTAGTTTAGCAATTAAATTAATTAGCAAAATATTTCATTAATTAACAGTTCAGTTCAGTGGTGGGTCGGGAGTCTGGCCTTTTTCATCGGCACTCCCTGACGTGTTTCTTCTTGCTGTCTGGGTCCTTTATTAGTTGTCTTCTCTTATTCTATCTTATTAGTTTCTTTCTTTTTCTTTCTTCTTATTTTCTCTGGTCATTCCAAAAACTGTTGATTGTTCTTTTTGCTTCTTCCACATTCCCATCTCCAAACAAATACTCCCCCACTATATCCTCTTCCTCCTCTAGGTAAGGTTGTTGTAGCCTCAGATCATTTAATTACTTCACAGGTCGTTTGGTTTAGTTTTATTGTGCTTTAAAGTTTGGGAAGTAAAGTTTTAAATGGATTAATTGCCTAGTAAGTGGGTTTTTAAGTACGGTATTAAGTGATATGTCATTTAAGTGGTGTGTACGGCAATTTAAGTGGGTGTTAGTGGTGGGGGCTGTTAAAGTGGGTGTTATTAGTGGTTTGATGGGTTCTCGTTAGTGGGAAATTAAGATTAAGTGTGTTTTGCTGGTTAGGAAGTGAATTCTTGAGGTGTATGTGTGTGTGTGTGTGTGTGTGATCTAGGTGACAGAGGTTTGGTATACATGATAAAATGTTCTACTGTCCTGTTTCCAATTCCATTAATGTTTAGCTTTGGTTTAAAGGAAGGATTGTGACAAATTATTTATATTAGTTATGGCAGCGTATTAACCCCTTGAGACCCAGAACGTAATTTTCATTGTAATTTGGGTACCATTAGACGATTTTTAGTGAATATTTGCAATATTTTATCGATATGACCTGTTGAGTATCCTTGTCGACTAACTAATTTGGTATATTCAGTTAGTTTTCGTAATTTTATGGCTCGACAAACGGTTTTTTATAGGAAAGGAAAGATCTGGGTGTGAAGGGGTTAAAGTACCTGTATGGCAGTTTAATGATACCAAGAACTATATAAATTATGTAGCTAATTGCCTTTTATTAGTTAGTATCTATTATTTTTTTTATATATGTTTTTCTGCGTGTAATTTACTTTAATTTCTTATTTATAGGTTTTTATATGATAGGTCTCTCTCTCTCTCTCTCTCTCTCTCTCTCTCTCTCTCTCTCTCTCTCTCTCTCTCTCTCTCTCTCTCTCTCTCTCTCTCAATATACACCTGTTTTTTTCCCCTTTTAATGGGGTCGGGGGAGTCCTTAGAGTGGATTACCTTGACCCTAAGCACACTTATGACTCGCTCCTGTCCTCCTTCCACCTAGTCACACACACACACACACACACACACACACACACACACACACACACACACACAAGAAATTAACATAATTAAGAAGAATGAAAAGAGACAGCAAATATTACACAGACAGACAACATAAGAAAAACAGACAGACAGGCAGACACACATACACAGACAGACATAGTGATAGACACACAATACACATAGATAGAAAGAATGAAATGATACATATATATTGACACAGACAGACAGATAGACAGACACATATGCGCAGACAGACGTAGTGATAGACACACACACACACACACACACACACACACACACACACACACACACACACACACACACACACACACACACTTCCACCTTCCTCCTTTCACTAAATCATAATAAAACAGGTCATACTAGGTCTATAAGAGGTCAGGCATCAGTGCATTAAGTAAAGACACATTTATTTATTTATCTATTACATCATGTTCTTATGTTCTTATTACTATATTTCAGGAACAACCACTGTACACACCACTATGAATGAGCTGTGTGGCGGTGGTGGGGGCGGCGGGGGGGTCAGAACCAGGACCTACCCCTCCGTCAGTAGTATGGAGCGAGGTGGAGGAGGGGGTGGAGTGGCGTCCAGTGGAGGCTCCTCGTCCTCGTCCTCCGCCTCCGGGTTTCCGAGGATGTCGCTGCGCTCGCTGATCTTCAACAGTCCCTTCAGCATCCGGACCAAACCCAAGAGAGTGCGCACCCCGTCTTCCTCATGTGAGTGTGGCTTAAACCTCCCCCTTCCTTTTTCTTCCTTCCTTTCTATATTACTATTTATCACCCTTTCTATCTCAATGCCATCTTCCTCATGTGAGTGTGGTTTAAACATTCCCCTTACATCTCATTCCTCCCTTGCTATCTTTCTATCCATCTCCCTTTCTATGAGTGTGGCTTCAATTTAACATCTAACATCATTAACAATTATAAAACATCCCTCTTGCATTGCCTTCCTCTCTTTCTATCTATCTTTCTATCTCCCTTTTTATGAGTGTGGCTTTAATTTAACATCCCTCTTGCTTTTCCTTCCTCCCTGTCTACCTTTCTATCTTCTCCCTATCTCTTTCTCCACCCAAATCTTCCCTATTTCTTCAAACGTTTCCTTCCCCATCCCCTTCCATTTCCTTCCTCCCTTTCTATGAGTGTGGCTTAAATTTAACATCCCTCTTCAATTTCCTTCCTCTCTTGCTATCTTTCTATCTATCAACCTTTCTATGAGTGTGGTCTTAAATTTCATGTCCCTCTTGCATTTCCTTCCTTCCTCCCTTTCTATCTTTCTATCTCCCTATCTCTATCTCCAATCAATCCCCATTTCTTCAAACGTTTTCTTCCATCCTCCTCCTTCCTCCCTTTCTATAGTACTTCGATCTATCTCTCTTTCTGCCTCCAACCAATCCCCATCCCCCTTCCATTCCCTGCCTCCCTTTCTACCTCCAACCCATCCCCTATTAATTTCTTCAAGCATTCCTTCCCTAGCCCTCTTCCATTTCCTTCCTCCCTTTCCATGAGTGTGGCTTTAATTTAACATCCTCTTGCATTTCCTTCCTCCCTTGCTATCTCTCTATCCATCTCCCTTTCTATGAGTGTGGCTTAAAAATAGCATCCCTCTTCAATTTCCTTCCTCCCTTGCTATCTTTCTATCCATCTCCCTTGCTATGAGTGGCTTAAATTTAACATCTAACATAATTAACAAATATAAAACATCCTTCTTCAATTTCTTTCCTCCCTTGCTATGAGTGTGACTTAAAAATAACATCTATCATCATTAACAAATATAAAACATCCCTCTTCAATTTCTTTCATCCCTTGCTATGAGTGTGACTTAAAAATAACATCTATCATCATTAATATTTATAAAACATCCCTCTTGCATTGCTTTCTTCCCTTTCTATCTATCTAATCATCTCCCTTTCTATGAGTGTGGCTTAAATTTAACATCCCTCTTGCATTTCCTTCCTCCCTGTCTACCTCTCTATCTATCTCTCTATCTCTATCTCCAACTCATTCCCCCCCCATTTCTTCAAACGTTTCCATCCATCCTCCTTCACTAACCTCACTTCTTCCCTTCCATTTCCTTCCTCCCTTTCCACCTCCAACCTATTTCCCTCCCCCACTTCTTCAAACGTTTCCTTCCCCATCCCTCTTCCATTTCAAAAGCGAAAATATCAGAATTATCAGAACTCTCCATTAACTAACATAGATTATCGTTATTATCTCCCTGGCTTTAAGAATCACCCTGACAAACAAACACACAATACACCTGACTTTGTATGTTGATATGCATGTCTAGCTGAAGGTCACTGGTTTGTATATTCATTACCATTACGATGCACTAATCCATCTAAGTGCTGCCTGCTTATGTACACGTGTCACACCCTCACTGCCTGTACTGGGAATACTGGTAGGCATTGGTAGGGCGGGATTTCCTTGCTATGTACATGCTCTATACTTATATTACCTAGTTTACAATGGCTTATTTTACTGGTTTATTTATTTTACTAGGCACAGAAATGATCAAAGTTATAGGAAGGCAGATAAAGGAAATTTGACTTTTTTGTGCGAGTTTTCATTGCACATTTAACAGAAAAAATAGAGTACCATAAATTTTACCATATATAAAAAAATAGATCAGTCACTTTTTCAGACATTTAAAAATATAAGGCAGTTTGTTACCACTAAAAAAAGAAAATGAAGTGTTTGTTACCACTTAAAAAAACCACACAGAAAAAGGCAGAGTTTTTTCAACTAAATATAACAAGAAAAGGACAGAACATTCACCTCCAAAATTTAATAACCCCTATATTTAAATCCTCTCTGAAAAGAATATTGAAAATTGCTACCTAGCTTTTCACTTTTTATAAGACCCTTTTCAGTACTTAAACAAACAAAACACAAGAAGGCAGATTTTTTTCAACCTAAATATAACAAGAAAAAGACAGAACATTCACCTAAAAAAAATGAATCGCCCCTAAATTATAATCCTCTAAAAAAAATATATGAAGAAAATAGTTACCTTTTCACTTTTGCCTCATCATGCAGCGTCGCAAATAACCAGCCATGTTGACTTTTGATACTTCTGATATGTGGGAAAACAACATGCCCGTGTGATAGCCTTTGTGTTATCAGATAGGGTGATGGCCACTCGTTCGTTACTCAGGGTGACAAAAATAAAGTGTTTCCCACTCTATGATAACCTACTGAAGGAGTGAGAGTGTCTACAATATGGTGTTTTGTCTAATTTCTTATCTACTGTATATACGTACTTGTTTATTTAGTTAGTTATATTAGCTCATTATTATGTATTCAGGTCGCTGGGTTGATTATTTTTCTTTATTTATTTATTTGGTCTACAATGTTTTTTTAATTTATTTATCTATTAATTTTTTTTAATTTTTTTTATTTAGTTGCATTAGTTCTTCATGTAGTCAGGTAGCTTTGTTATTAATATTTATTTATTTGTTTATATATTCTTTTACTATGTTTATTTTCATATTCATTTACTGTAGATTTATTTTTGTATTCATTGATGTTGTGAATCCCTCAGAAAAGATGTTATATGAATATCTATTATTCAGTAATTATCGATTTATCTATTATATCCATTTATTTTCATTCTCTATCTATCTATTATTCTATCTTTTTATATTATTTATCTATTATTCATTTAGATTGTTATATTACTTTAACTTTTATTTTATCTCATTATGTTATGTTTAGCTAATTGATATGGTGGTGGTGGTGATTATAATGAAGAGGAGACGAAGGAGGAGGAGTAATGATAATGATAGAGGGACAAGAAGGAGTACTAATGATAATGATAGAGGGACAAAGACAAAGTAATGATAATGATAGACGGACAAGAAGAAGTAGTAATGATAATGATAGAGGGACAAGAAGAAGTAGTAATGATAATAATGATAGAGGGACAAGGAGGAGGAGTAATAGTAATAGTAATAGTAATAGTAAATTTATTGCCATAATTGTTACATCTATAAATTATATAAACAAACTTATATATACCATGTCTATTTACGGCATGGTCTGTCGAGCCAAGACTCTTTGACAGACGGAAATTTCTAATCTAAATTTGCAGTACACAGGCAACATTATTTTCTAAGAAATTATTTTGAATAGATAATGCAATCAAACTTTACAACTACAGTAAATAAGATTCCAATTATGTAAAAAACAAGCACCAAATCTCCAACACATGCATTCTTACAAGCGTTAACAATATAGAACATCCACACTGACTTGCGTATTGACACACACTTACATCGTTCGCCTAACATCCTGTATTCTGACAAGTAAACAAATAACTCTTTATTTTCTTTTTAAATTGAAATAAATTACATGTAAATATTAATGTTTTTACATCAGTAGGAAGGGAATTCCACAGCTGAGGACCGTCACATACCACACTCTTGTTGTAGAGGGTTGTTCGAAATTGTGGACTCACTAGATTTATATTATTACCCCTCGTGTTATGAGAACTTTCAATAAATTTGAAAAGTTTGTTACCTGTATAGATATTCATGTTTTTAAAAATAAGCAACAATACAAAATATATTCTTATGAATTTGAAATTTAATATATTTAACTGAGAATAATTACGGCTGGTAGAATCAAATTTATCCATGAATAGAATAGATCTGATAATCTTATTTTGGGCTACTACTATTTTTTTCAAAAATAATGATAATGTAATGTAATAAATGAATAAATAAGTAATGATAATGATAGAGGGACAAGAAGGATGAGGAGTAATGATAGAAGGACAAGGAGGAGGAGTAATGATGGAGGGACAAAGACAAGGTAATGAATGATCTTGTTATCTGGCATTGTTATCTTTTGAGAATGAGTGGTGACCCTCTTCTTCACTTTTTTTCCTGGCGTTTGTATTTTGCGGTTATATAACGACAACAATGAAAGTGATGACTAAGAGTGGTGACTAAGTGATGACACAAGGTGATGACTAAGAGTGGTGACGCAAGGTGATGACTAAGAGTGGTGACGCAAGGTGGTGACTAAGAGTGGTGACGCAAGGTGATGACTAAGAGTGGTGACGCAAGGTGATGACTAAGAGTGGTGACGCAAGGTGATGACTAAGAGTGGTGACGCAAGTTGATGACTAAGAGTGGTGACGCAAGTTGATGACTAAGAGTGGTGACGCAAGGTGATGACTAAGAGTGGTGACGCAAGGTGATGACTAAGAGTGGTGACGCAAGGTGATGACTAAGAGTGATGACGCAAGGTGATGACTAAGAGTGGTGACGCAAGGTGATGACTAAGAGTGGTGACGCAAGTTGATGACTAAGAGTGGTGACGCAAGGTGGTGACTAAGAGTGGTGACGCAAGGTGGTGACTAAGAGTGGTGACGCAAGGTGGTGACTAAGAGTGGTGACGCAAGGTGATGACTAAGAGTGGTGACGCAAGTTGATGACTAAGAGTGGTGACGCAAGGTGGTGACTAAGAGTGGTGACGCAAGTTGATGACTAAGAGTGGTGACGCAAGTTGATGACTAAGAGTGGTGACGCAAGGTGATGACTAAGAGTGGTGATGCAAGATGATGACTAAGAGTGATGACGCAAGGTGATGACTAAGAGTGGTGACGCAAGGTGATGACTAAGAGTGGTGACGCAAGTTGATGACTAAGAGTGGTGACGCAAGGTGGTGACTAAGAGTGGTGACGCAAGGTGGTGACGCAAGGTGATGACTAAGAGTGGTGACGCAAGGTGGTGACTAAGAGTGATGACGCAAGGTGGTGACGCAAGGTGGTGACGCAAGGTGGTGACTAAGAGTGGTAACGCAAGGTGGTGACTAAGAGTGGTGACGCAAGGTGATGACTAAGAGTGGTGACGCAAGGTGGTGACGCAAGGTGATGACTAAGAGTGGTGACGCAAGGTGGTGACTAAGGGTGGTGACGCAAGGTGATGACTAAGAGTGGTGATGCAAGGTGATGACTAAGAGTGGTAACGCAAGGTGTTGACTAAGAGTGGTGACGCAAGGTGATGACTAAGAGTGGTGACGCAAGGTGATGACTAAGGAGATAATTATGCTGGCTAGATATTAATTTTAGAGTGACACCATTTTTGTGTCCATCATAAGTGGTGGTGGTGATGAATATTCAACGGTAATTATGAATAAACTTGATCCTAAGTGGTGGTGATGAATATTCAATGGTAATTATGAGTAAACTTGATGAATAAGAAAATCAAGCAGTGACTATAGTTGCATTGATGAGTACAATGTCAATACACACACACATCATAACTCCCCCTCCTTCGCCTGCTCTTCATTATAATCACCACCACCATAGTAGATAGCTAAACATAACATAATGAGATAATGGTAAAGTTCAATTAATATAATAACCTATATAATAATTACTGAATAATAGATACTCATATAACACCTTTTTTGGGGGGGGTTGACAACATTAATGAATATGAAAATAAACACACAGTTAGTTAGTTAATTTATTGACAAAGATTTTCCAATTAATATATAATACAAAACAAAATATTATACAAAAAACAATGCAGATCTGTCCTTTGTCCAAACAAAACTAAAATATCATTCTTTCCAAGTAGAAGGTAATACATAGAATCTAAGCAAAAATACTAAGCACTTCATGTACATAATCACATAATTCACGTACATGTGTGTCCTCACACACACAGTAAGGCAGGTATTGCTAGCTGTTCACTTATAACAGGCTACAAGGTCACATCACTACGACCTTTGACCTTATAACCCCGATACTCACTGCATTATTTCCTCCCTCGCAGACAAATTAACCATAGAGTCGGAGGGCGGCAGCGGCAGCGGGGGGGACTCGTGTGGCGGGGGGCCGGGTGACGGGGGGGTGATGGGTGACCCCCCCAGCTGGAGCTCCATCCGCCGCCACCACGCCGGGGGGAGGAGCTTGGTGGGCAGCAGACGGGGCTCGGTGGGGTCAAGGGGCACCACCAGGGGGGAGTCCTGCTCATCAGAAGGGGTGGGTATTTACCTACAGTCTATTTTTTTTAACGAGGCGAAAATTCCATTCTATCTGAACCCCTTGAGACCCAGAACTTAATTTCCATTGTAATTTGGGTACCATTAGACAATTTTTAATGAATATAAGCAATATTTTATAGCTATGACCTGTTAAGTATCCTTGTCCATTTAGTGACTTCGTAATTTTATAGCTAACAGCAGACAATTTTATATAGTAAAAGGAAAGATCTGGGTGTGAAGGGGTTAAGGTCTCATGCTTAAAATGATGCCTATGTTTACCTGATAATATCGGTAACTATGATAAAATACAACTGAAATTTAGAAGAACCGTAGTATTCCCTTCCCCTGACATCAAATATCAGTCAGTAAGCAGCAAGGGGTCAGGATTTTTCACTTTGTTAAAAAAAACAGAGTATAGCTGTGTTATACAGGGCCTGAGCTACACTCGTATGGTCCCATTTCCGTATCTACAGTTATCCAGTCTTTCTTTCAACTGGTGCACATTTTTTGCCGATATCAGCCTTATTTTTTGTGTGTGTTGGATTTAGTCTCTAGGCATCCAGATATGTGTTCAATATTGATTAGTCATTTCATTTTGGTCTATTGCAATATATAGCAATACAAATCATGACGTTAACAATTAAAAAGATTCTATAATGATAAAGTTAGCAATAGTAGCAATGATTTTAGTAACTATAGGAATACAAATCATGACAAACAGTTAAAAAGATTTTGTAATGATAACGTTAGCAATAGTAGCAATGATTTTAGTAATAATAATAATAAGGATTTTATTCGCACCCGAAGACATACATGAAAAACCACAACCACAACACAATAAATAGACATGATAGGATAATGACATATAATAATAAACATTGTACGTAATTCTTGTGACGTGACTAATGAGTGGTGTGTGGCACAGGGTGCGTGCGGGGGCGTGACGCAAGGCAGCGCCGACCCCACGCTGACCCCCATGGTAAGCAGCGGCGGCAGCCCACACCCCGCCGATGCCTCCGTGGCAACGGCTGGGGAGGGTGGGCGGAGGGAGTGCCCGCTGTGCCTGCAGGAGGTGTCTGTGAGTGCGTTCCCCAGCCTGCTGTCCTGCCCTCACTCGGCCTGCCTCACCTGCCTGCGTCTGTACCTCACCGTAGAGATCACAGAGTCCCGCGTCAACATCAGCTGTCCCCAGTGCAGCGAACTCATGCATCCCTCGGACATCCACGACATTGTAGATAACGCACTCCTGTCCTTTAAGTTTGAGGATTTCATGTTACGGCGCGTCCTCTCCACGGACCCGGACACGCGATGGTGCCCCGCGCCGGACTGCGGGTACGCGGTGGTGGCGTCGGGGTGCGCGGGCTGCCCCAAGCTGAAGTGTGAGCGGCCGGGGTGTGGCAGCTACTTCTGCTACCACTGCAAGGCGGAGTGGCACCCTAACCAGACCTGCGACATGGCCCGGGCACAACGCTCCCCCAACATGCTGCTCTCTTCCTTCAGCTACCTGCACGACATCCAGTCAAGTGAGTTTACCTAGTTGTGGTTATCTAGTTGTTACCTAGTGTTTATTGAGTGCAGGGTAATGCTAGGTTTTTCTTGGATGTTGTATAGAGCAGGACATCCAAACCAGTGAGTTTAGCTAGTTGTTATCTAGTGTTTATTGAGTGCAGGCTAATGGTAGGTTATTCCTATGTTTTGTATAGGACAGGACATCCAAACTATTCCTCTTTCCCCCCCTTGTATCCTCCCTACCTTCTCTCCCAATACCCATATCTAAATCTGCATATTACTTCACCCCCTCATATCACCCTCCTCATATCACCGCCCCTTCATCACCCCCTGCCTCCCCGTGCCCCCAGGTGATGACGTCAAGTCGTGTCCGCGCTGCCAGGTCCTCATAGTGAAGATGGACGACGGCTCCTGCAACCACATGACCTGCAGCGTGTGCGGCGCCGAGTTCTGCTGGCTGTGCATGAAGGAAATATCCGACCTGCACTACTTAAGGCAAGTGTAGAGTGATGGCTGTTGGGTGGGTGTGTGTGACAAAACCACCCATGGTTTTGTCCATACAGCTCGCGATCGCCAGTTTCACCCTCCGGTGCGAGCTTGGAGCTCATTATTACCTATCTTTGGGTAATGCTGGGACCTTACACGCCACACACACCCATCCCCTTGCTCAAAGGGGACAGTAACCGCCCTAATTTCTCAGTGGGAAAATCCCCAGGAATGAGCGGGGCCAGCGATCAAACGCCGGACCACAGAATGGTCCCAGACGCTCTGACCCACCGAGTCGTCCAGGCGGTTCTTACTCCTGCACTTTCTTGCTCTCACACTTCCATCATCTATTCCTCACTTATGTATCTTTAATAAACTCTCATCCATCCTCTTTTATATCAAGTAATGATCGTAATATGATAACCTCTGTGCCTCCCCTACAGTCCGTCAGGGTGCACGTTTTGGGGCAAGAAACCGTGGTCGAGGAAGAAGAAGATCCTGTGGCAGCTGGGCACGCTGGTGGGGGCGCCCCTGGGCATAGGCCTGGTGGCCGGCCTGGCTGTGCCCGCCATGATTATAGGTGAGCAACGGCGATGCTTACCATCTGTTTACTCTATGTTCATGCTTACTATGTTTTATTATGTTTGTTTACTATGCTTACTATGTTTGTTTACTATGTTTTATTATGTTTATGTTTACTATGATTAGGTTATATGTATGTCTACTCTGTTTACTACTAATACCATTACTACTTCTACTACTACTACTCACAAAAATATGTAACAAGAATAAGAATGAACCAAATGTACAATGAACAACGTACTTTTTCACTCCACTCTAACTTTTTGTCCCTTTTTACCCCAGGCATCATAATTTTTCACTCCACCCTAACCTTTTTTTGTCCCGTCTTTTCCCCCCAGGCATCCCCATCTGGGTCGGGAGGAAGCTGCATGCGAGGTATTCCTTGAGTAACCCTCACCGACGCAACCTGGCGGTGGTGGGCGGGGTGACGGCCTCGGTACGTAGTGGTGTTGTGTGTGTGTGGCAATAGTGGTGTTGTGTGTGTGTGTGTGTGTGGTAATAGTGGTGTTGTGTGTGTGTGGTAATAGTGGTGTTGTGTGTGTGTGTGTGTGGTAATAGTGGTGTTGTGTGTGTGTGGTAATAGTGGTGTTGTGTGTGTGTGTGTGTGGTAATAGTGGTGTTGTGTGTGTGTGGTAATAGTGGTGTTGTGTGTGTGTGGTAATAGTGGTGTTGTGTGTGTGTGGCAATAGTGGTGTTGTGTGTGTGTGTTAATAGTGGTGTTGTGTGTGTGTGGTAATAGTGGTGTTGTGTGTGTGTGGTAATAGTGGTGAGTTGTGTGTGTGTGTGGTAATAGTGGTGTTGTGTGTGTGTGGTAATAGTGGTGAGTTGTGTGGTGTGTGTGTGGTAATAGTGGTGATGTTTGTGTGTGTGGTAATAGTGGTGAGGTGTGTGTGTGTGTGGTAATAGTGGTGAGGTGTGTGTGTGGTAATAGTGGGTGAGGTGTGTGTGTGGTAATAGTGGTGAGGTGTGTGTGTGGTAATAGTGGTGAGGTGTGTGTGTGTGTGGTAATAGTGGTGATGTTGTGTGTGTGGTAATAGTGGTGAGGTGTGTGTGTGTGTGGTAATAGTGGTGAGGTGTGTGTGTGGTAATAGTGGTGAGGTGTGTGTGTGGTAATAGTGGTGAGGTGTGTGTGTGGTAATAGTGGTGAGGTGTGTGTGTGGTAATAGTGGTGAGGTGTGTGTGTGTGTGGTAATAGTGGTGAGGTGTGTGTGTGTGTGGTAATAGTGGTGAGGTGTGTGTGTGTAGTATTGGTGAAAGTGTGTTGTATGCGTGTGTTTATATTGTATAGACTCCAGAATGGTTTGGATACTGAGTTAGTGTGTGTAAGGAATATCCATGACTTTGGAACTATGTAGTAGACTAGTTTAAGATGACTATAGACAGGGCAACACAAGCTTAACTTAAATCCTATATAACCCCCACTAGGTCAACAGTTTAACGTCAGATTTCCCCATCATGTCTTAAATGGTTAGACGGCCGATGATATGCTACCAATTACATATCTCTATCCATTGCCTCAACCTCTTCAATGCCACCAATCACCACCACTAGATAAGAGGTGGTTATGTATGATGTATGTGGTAAAGGCTTTGTATTTCTTTGTAGATCAACACTGTATTATCCTCCTTAACCTCACTTTTTAACTTCAGATTTCCCATAAATAAGGTTAAGACAGCCGATTCTATGCTTCCAATTATCTCTATCTTTCGTTATCTCTATCTAGGCTTCAATGCCACCAATAACCACCTTTGTAACCCCCACCCCGGCCGTCATCTTCCCAATGCCTCACCACCTCTCCTCTTCTCATGCCCAAACTACTTTAACCTCCATATTATCAGCACTGTACTCGGCTCCTTCAATGTATCCAATTATCCTCCTCTATCTCTATCCTCTATTCTCCTCTGTTATCCCCCGCTCCCCTTATCCAATCCTTTGCCATCTATCTCTATCCATTGCATTATCCTCCCCCCAGGCTGTCATCTCCCTCATTGTCATTGTATTATTGTAAGGGACGATCTGATAGAAGTTTTTAAGTGGATAAAGGGATTTAATAAAGGAGAGGTAGGAAAAGTTCTTACGGCTATTAACCAGGGTAGAACAAGAATTAACGGATTCAAGCTGGAAAAGCGTAGATTTAAAAAAGAAATAGGGAAAAACTGGTTCACAAATAGGGTGGTAAATGATTGGAATGGACTCAGTAGACAGGTAGTTAGTGCGGAGTCATTAGAGAGCTTTAAATGGTGGCTAGATAAATTCATGGATGGGGATGAAAGGTGGGTGTAGGTAGTGTTAGGTAACAGGAACTACCAAATGTAGGTCTCACGGCCTCTTGTAGCTTCCTTATTTTCTTATGTTCTTATGTAATAACCACCTTTGTATCCTCCCCTTCACCCCCCAGGCCGTCATCTCCCCAGTGCTGGCGGGCCTGGCGGTGAGCATAGGGGTGCCCATCCTGCTGGCCTACGTGTACGGCGTGGTGCCCGTGTCGCTGTGCCGCTCGGGGGGCTGCGGCGTCACAACCTCCGCCTCAGGGGTGCGGATTGCCTTCGACGACGAGAACGGCATGGTGTTCGGCCTCCCGGGAAGACAGTCAGGTGAGCCGGGGGTGTTGGTTGTGTGTATAGAGGTACCTAGGAAACCTTATGTATAGTGTGTTGTGTAGGGTCAGGAAACTATATATTTGTGTGTAAAGAAAGCTTCATTTGATTATTACCCAAAAACAACTAGGTAGTTATTTTTTCCATTTGTATTTGAAGCAATACACAGCCTTAATCCTCTTACCTCATTCTGTTATTATATCTATATGTTCCTTAGTCTATCTACTCACCCTTAATCTCACTCTTCTTCCCCTTCAGAATTTCTCAGTCTCTTCTCCTCCTGCCCTTCAGAGTCGAGCCACGTGGGGGGGGGCACGGCCAGCATAGGGGAGGTGTCCTGCGGGGCGTCGCTCTCGGCAGACTCGGCGGCGCACGCCCTGGCCGAGAGTGACCGGGAGAGCGCCAGCACCACGGCCATCGCCCCGGCCTCCCTCACCGGCTCCATCGCCTCGTCCTGCATCTCCAGGACCAATAGGTAAGTCACCCTTGTAACCCTAGTAATGGACGGGTTCTCTTTGGTGTTAACCCCTTCACGCCCAGAATGTAATTTTCATTGTAATTTGGCTACCATTAGACAATTTTTAGTGATATATAAGCAATATTTTATAGACATGACTTCTTTAGTATCACTGTCGACTAACTAATTAAGTATATTCAGTTACTTTTTGTAATTTTATGGCTATAACAACAGACAACTTTTTATAGCAAAGGAAAGATCTGGACGTGAAGGGGTTAATATATTGGATATTTTGTTCTATTTTTTTGATGTTTGAGGCTTGAATGATTATTTTTGTCCTTAGTATTACACTGGATGCTATACTGTAATACTTTGATGTCGGTTTTTTTAGTGATTTTTTATTCTTATTTCTGACAATTTTCACCTGAATTGGTTTTCTGGACAGGGAGCCACAAAGAATTGACCGAGATTGTTGGCCATGTTCCTCTACCTTACCCTCTAGTTTCTCTTTTCCTTCCCTCAAAATCACCTCAAACCTCCAAAATTGTCCTCCTCAAACCCAGGATGGAGGTATGTACATGTGACAGTTTTCCTCTACTTACCCTATTTTATGGCTTATAAGACGCTGCATCTTGGAAGATGCACCCTGATTTTGGAAAAAAAATTCTAAGAAAAAATGAAAAAAAAGCAGACCATCAAACCTGTTGCCCGATATACATGTTGATATTGTGTTATATTATGTTTTCAAAGTTTTTTTTCTTTCTTTCTTTCTTTGGAGACAGAAAAATATAGCAAAACCAAGAACAAAAAGGGAAAAAATAGTACATATGAGCTGGCCACGTGCTATTACGTCATATGTAAACAAATCATTGCCAGCCTACCTATAGTACTTATAATATTTATTAAAAATAGAAGAAGAAAAAGAGTCAAATGACAGCAATCTTTTGGGACGGTAACACCAACACATGAGGCTGAGGTTTAACAAGTTTTCGCAAATTTTCACTTTTTTTTTTTTTACTCCTCTAAAGTGGAGTAACGTGACTTTCCAGAAAAAAATTCTAAACTGTCCTTAAGTGACTTTCCAGATTTTTTTTTTTATCTGTCCTTAAGTGACTTTCCAGAAGAAAAAACCCCACTGTCCTTAAGTGCCCTAAGCAACCTCCTGCAGCACTCATCTTGGAAGACGCACGAGTATTTTTCAGGGTATTTTTTAGGGGAAAAGTGCGTCTTATAAGCCGTAAAATACTGTAATTATCCTGTAGTTTTCTTTTCCTGCATTTCCCGTATTTATTCCTCTCACATGTCTTCCCTCCAAACAGGCTGGATGTATGTGTCATGTCATATTTTCCTTCCCCTAATCCTGCCCTGACCTTCCTCTCCTCCTCCCCCACCAGGCTGGAGGTACACGTGGACATAGCACAGGGGACGCGATCCACTGCCAGCGGGGAGACGGCCTCGCTGGCCATCTCGGAGCGCTCCACACTCACCGTGGACACGGAGAACGCCTCCATGCGGGGACTGACCGGCTCGCTGCTACAGTACAAGGTGGTGGACCGCTGGGCTCTCCCGGACTTTTTTTTTCTTTTTTTCTGGTACTTTTTTCATTATTGATTATTATTTTTTTTTTTTCTGTTACCTTTTTCATTATTTATTATTCACATTATTATTATTATTATTATTATTATTATTATTATTTTTTTTTTTTTTTTTTTTTTTATTACTTAGGAGTATAGTGGTTGGGTATTTTTTTACCTACTGTGTAAGATAGGCTTTGTCCAGGACGACATCTTTCTTGTGGCGCTTCCTGTCATAACGTTTTTTTCGTTCTTCTAATGCCTTAGTGTGAGCTAGATTTCGCATATAGGTTTTTGACCTCCTGTGTTGCTGGAACATGAGGTTTTAGTGGCGAGGCATTCCTTACTTAGGGTTCGCAACAACATGCTTAGTTTCGGCAGTTTTCACTCTATATATGTTTTTGTTGCTATTCCTTGGTTGAAGTCTCAGCAGAATATCATGATTTTTGGTATGTGATCATTCAGTGGTAGAGAAAATGTCGGAGATTGCGTGTCATTAAGTAAAATTGTTAAGTTTCTGATACACTATTTCGTTTTGCTATAGTTTTTGTGACAAGGTAGTTTTTGTTTTTTTTTTTTGATATGCAGAAATGCGCCATGAGTATTATTGGGTGCAGTTCTATCGTCTGGTTTCGTTCTATCGCGATTGTATAGTCGACATGGAATGTATCAGCTTGAATCAGGCGTCTCCTGGCCAACGTGTGTGGAGAAGGACCTGGCAACGGGCTTCCCGCGGGACGGACGGCAGCGCCGACGGTGGTGATGATAGTGTGGACGGGGCTTAAGATGTTGGTTTTGTGAGGGTGACGAAGGGTTTTTTTTTGCATTTATTTATTTATTTATATTTTTTATTTTGTGTTTTGTATCTAATTCCTTATGTGTTGAGTTAGATTTCTGCATTATTATTGTGTTTTTTATTGACCCTTTTTTTATTTGCTGTGTGAGATGTTGATTTTGTAAGTGACAAGTATTTTTTTTTACTTAGTGTTTTGTATCTAATTCCTTATGTGTTGAGCTAGATTTCTGCATTATTATCGTGTTTTGTTCTAATTCCTTGTGTTGAAGTGGGTTTCTGCATTATTATTATTGTTTATTTTATTGTTTCACGTGTAATGAGGCAAAAGTTTGGCAGTTCGTGTTCCATTATATGTTTCTTGATGGTTTGTGGTCCATGATGTGTGTTGTGCGGGTGTGTGTCGGGTGTTGTGTTGCAGGTGTGAGTTTTTTTTTTTTTTTTTTTATACCTTGAAGCCTATAGCGCCAGTAGGCTATTTATCATGGAGGGCAGTGATGGTGGCTGGTTCTCTGCCCGTTGGTTGGCGCAGGCTGGATTTTTATAGTGACACCTGTGATGTTATAGCTGAAGGTCCGTTTTCTCCTGTGTTGCAGGTGTGTGAGAGTGAGAATGAGGGGGAGCTGAGTGGCACCGGGGACAGTGCCAGCGGGGTGATGGAGGGCATGGGACACCACGCCGCCCTGCACTCCTCCCTCCTCCACAACACTGACTCGGGCTCGGCCGACCTGCGCCTGGACAGCGTGAGCGCCATCATCACGGCGCGGCAGTACTCGCGGCGCCACAGTGCCTCGGGGGGCCGGGGCGTCACATTCCAGGGCGACGGGGCGGAGGGTGCCGACCACGTGGCCCTCACCCTGGACCACGACGGGGAGAACGACGGCCCCTTCACCTTTGAGGAGGGCCAGGCAGCTCCCCCTGCTGGCCCCTCATCCCTAGGGGGCCAGACGGAAATGGAGAGCCAATCCCAATCCCCCGGGGCTGCCACCTCCCCCCAGAGCACCTCCCCAGTGCTGGCGGGGGTGCACCAGCCCCACGGTCCCCCCGCCCCACACCCCCAGCGGCGGGGGCGGCGGCGGCGGGCCTCCAGCGCCGAGGGGAAGGCCAGTCGGAGCTTTGAGCGGCCGGCACGGTGCGAGTCCTTCCCCAAGCTGGAGACTTAGTACGTCTGTGATAACTGTTTCTTCCCTCTTTTTTATGCCTCAGCCGGGCGAGGGGACGAGATGCCCACCTCTGTGATGCCCCCCGGGGGAGCACCTGCCTGCGGGCATGGCTGGCACGGGGGCAGGGGAGGAGATGTAGGGAGGTGTAGTGTAGTGAAGGGAGGAGGGTGTAGGGAAGGGTGAGGCTCCAGCGTGGGGTGGCAGTGCTGTACTAAATATACCTTAGTGGTAGAGTTGGGTGAGGGAGGCAGAGGAGGAAGCCAGCCCTGGGAGACCCCCGGTGCCCCCTCCCCCCTGCCATGGCCTGCAGGGGCACCACCACCACTGCCCTGTCTGGCTCACACACACACACACACACACACACACACCACACACACACACACACACACACACACACACACACACACACTTTGCACTAGGAAATCATTACTGCCGGGATATCTGTGTGTTATCCCCGACTCACTTTTTTGGTCTCCCATTCAGATCAGGAAAGACTTACTATCTCACTACTTATGTTTGCATTTATAACAAAGGGCATTCTCTATATAATGTTTTTTCTACTTATGAAAGGTACACGTCCTTTCTCTGAACACACCAAGGTTGAAGTGTGTCATGATGTCTGACATTCATATTAATAGTACAATGAGATTTTCCTATTTTCAAGGAGTACTTAGAGAAGAGAATTTCTCTTAATCTACAAAGCTATTTGTATCTGGCAATATTTATTAACTTGTGCTGGTAATTTTAGTTCTTTTTGCTGATCTGAAGGGAGAGTTGAGTAATCATGAAGACGGGAACATTTTGCCTTGCCGTGTATTCTATGTATTACAAAAGGCAGAAATAGATGGGTGGCAAAATACCCTGGAAATAGTCATGTAAATTTTAACAGTACTTGGCACACAATTCCTTTGCGGTGTCTTTAACCCCTTCACACCCAGATTGTTCCTTTGCTATGAAAAGTAGTCTATTATCGAGCCATAAAATTACAAAAAGTAACTGAATATACCAAATTAGTTAGTGGACAAGGATACTAAACAGGTCATATCTGTAAAATATTGCTTATAGTCACTAAAAATCGTCTAATGGCAGCCAAATTACAATGGAAATTACGTTCTGGGTCTCAAGGGGTTTAAGTGTCATAAAAGCACAAACTATGACACAAGTCCAGTGTGTTGGTGTGGTGTGTGTGTCCCTCCTCCCTCCCTCCCTCTTCCATATGCTGCATGATAACATTCCAGCCTTGTTTATGAGGTACCAAAGGATAGACGGACAGAAGACATGGTGCATAGATGTGGTAGTATTTATGATAGTTCCCCATCCTCCTCATGCCTCTCTTAGCCAACAGACAAGGCCACAAAGGATAGCAGGACAGAAAACAAGGTGCATAGTTGTGGTAATGTTTATGATAGTGTCCCTTCTTCCTCTGCCTCCTTATGCTTCCCTCAGCCCCCAGACAAGCAAGGAAGAGTTTATAAAGGTCACAAAGAATAGCAGGATAGATACAAGGTGCATAGTTGTGGTATTTATAATAGTTCAACCTCTTCCTCCTCTGCCTCCTTATGCTTCCTCAGCCCCCAGACAACCAAGGAAGGAGTCTATAAAGGCCACAAAGAATAGCAGGATAGATACAAGGTGCATAGTTGTGGTATTTATAATAGTTCCCGTTCCTCCTCTGCCTCCCTCCACCAAGGAAGGACTCAATCAATCACGTCGACCGCTTTGCTTTATCCGAATGTCATGTCGTATCCTAATGATTGCTCACTTCAACACTTTAGGCACAAGAATATGGACTGCTTGTGTTGCTACTAGGACACTTAAAACCACTTAATAACCTGCTACCCCATTCCTGTATTCCCTTATTTCCTCCCTCCACTTTAGGCACAAGAATATGGACTGCTCGTGTTGCTAAAAGTACACTTGATACCACTTAATACTTGCTGCCCTGCCCCCTGTATCCCCTTAGCCCCTCCCTCCTCCTTCTTGCGGTTTATGGAACTGTCGCCGATGGGAATTCTCGCCGAAACACCAACCTAGAACTCTCGCCGACGTGAAAATTTAAACCTAACCTGGACATTGGCACCTAACTTAACCTAACTGATCAAGCTATTGCTAGTATTTAATCCCTGAATGCAGAAACACAGGTAAAACTTGATTAAATGCATATATTGGGTCCTGTAATATCAAGAATTGGAACACTACGACGGCGGCGAGAGTTCTGATCGGCGACAGTTCCAGGTAGCCCTCCTGCCATCGCACAAGAGAGCAGTAAGTGGGCAGTCTCCTCGCCCTAAGTGTCTGCCATTGGGTATTAGTAAGAGGGGATTAGCGCGGTGATGCCCTCGTATGTAACTTAATTTTTTATATATGTACACTGTATCTCATTCTCTCTCGTCTCTACTGCGTGCTTTAGTATTATTACTTAAGAATGTGGCAAGAGGTTGTTATTTTAGTGTTGCTATTCACTTACTCATGATGATAACTTATTATTTATCTCACACAAGTTTTCTCTTTTTCTCTCATACTCATAATGATAGCTTCTTATTTATCTCATACTCTCTCTCTCGGTTTTTTTGGGTGTGTTGTATGAGAATGAGAGACCAGATTTCACTACACACATCAATTTTACCTCTCTCTCTGCCCGCCAGGGTGGCCTGGTTGGTAGAACACTCGGCCCGCGTGTAGAGTCCCTGCATTCGGTCAGCGGTTCGAGTCCACCAGGTTCGTCCTGGCGTGGTGGCGCTTTGTATAGTCAATAACCTTGTAGTTGGTACTTGCAAAGTGTCTAGATAGGATCAAAGTATCTTATCTCTCTCTCTCTCTTATCATTTTGCAGAATGACTAAAAAGCATAATAGGGAATCCACTTTCATTCATAATATGCATGTTACTGCAACCTGCTGAGATATTCTGTCCAAAGTACCTACCCAGCGTTTCATATGTTTGTACGGTATAGTATCCAAACATATATAAGTAATAATGAGGAGGAGAATAATGCGAATTTGTTTTTAGGTGACAAATTGTTTGCTTTGCTGGTGCTTTTGTGTGCGTGTGAAATTTTCCATAGTTACATCTGGTGTGTTTTTTTTCTTTCATTTTACAGTCTCCATTCATAACCTTATTTCTTCTCTATTATTCCCTTTTCCTTCAATCTCCATTGCTTCCCTCGTTTCTTTTCTTTCCTTTCCCTCCTCTTCCTTCAATCTCCATTCTTTCCCTCCTTTCTAACTTTCTCTCCCATCCTCTCGTTGACTTCCATTTCCCTATTCCTTCCTCTCTGTGTCTTTCATTTGCTTGCTCTCTCAATCCTTCAATCTTTATTACATCCCTCCTTTCCTTCTCTTTTTCATCTTTCTTTTCCTTCTTTCCATCGCTCCATATTCCTTCCTTATTTTTCCTTCTTCCTACCTCTCTCTGCCCTGTAAATGTTCCTAATCCTATCTTTCCTTTCCTCATTTTTCTTCTTCCTTTCCTCTTTTTTCTTCCTTTCCTCATTTCTCTTCTTCCTTCCCTCTTTTTTCTTCTTCCTTTCCTCTTTTTTCTTCCTTTCCTCATTTCTCTTCTTCCTTCCCTCTTTTTTCTTCTTCCTTTCCTCTTTTTTCTTCTTCCTTTCCTCATTTCTCTTCTTCCCTCTTTTTTCTTCTTCCTTCCCTCTTTTTTCTTCTTCCTTCCCTCTTTTTCTCTTCCTTCCCTCATTTTTCTTCTTCCTACCTCTCTCTGTCCTGTTCCTAAACCCTATCTCACTCCTTTCTCTCCTTCCTTCCATGCTTCATCCTCATCCTTCCCTCCTCATAACTACCCAGTGCAGTAGTGAGTGAGGGAACATGAACCTCACCTCAAAGCTAAGTCCTCTTTATCCTCTCCATTCAGGCTAATACAATAGGTTTTTTTATGCAGATCAGAACACCAACAAAACGCAGCCTTCTAAACGTCAAGATTGATTTTTTTCCTGCACTTTTGTATATTTTCTTTTCTCTTTATGGTTTTCGCTTGGCAGGAAAATGACTGAAGTGGCGTGAACGTGGAGTGTGTGATACCATGAGGACTGATAGGGTTGTGGTTTTTATTATGATTAATTTGTTTACATTAGAGATAAGATAGTAGTGGTGTGATATGTGCATGCTTTGAGTTTGTGTGTGTGTGTGAAAGAATGCATAATTTATAGAGCAATGAGTGAGTGAATGTGTATGTGGGTGAGTGGATAAAGCAACAAGCAAAGCAAACAATTAACCTTATTCTTTTGCCTATGTGGATTGTCCTTTCTCAAATTTGACAGTGCTTCCTCGGCCTCTCCAAGGGATGGGGATGTAAACACTGCTTGGCAAGAACTGAACATGAAATCTTGTCTTTTTATCACTCCAATTACAACAACAACAACACTTCACTTGTCGTTTAACCTTATTCTTTTGCCTCTGTGGATTGTCTTTTCTCAAATGTTACGTTTCCTCCTTTGCCTCTGAACTGAATATGAAAACTTAAGTCTTTTATCACTCAGCCACTCTTGTTGTGCTCAAGATAGGAAGTCGACTATTAGTGGGTCTGCATTTTCCACACTTCATTCCTTAGTGGCTCTTCATTTTCAACACTTCATTCCTTAGTGAGTTCATTTTCAACACTTCATTCCTTAGTGAGTTCATTTTCAACACTTCATTCCTTAGTGGATCTTCATTTTCAACACTTCATTCCTTAGTGGGTCTTCATTTTCAACACTTCATTCCTTAGTGGGTCTTCATTTTCAACACTTCATTCCTTAGTGGGTCTTCATTTTCAACACTTCATTCCTTAGTGGGTCTTCATTTTCAACACTTCAGTCCTTAGTGGGTCTTCATTTTCAACACTTCATTCCTTAGTGGGTCTTCATTTTCAACACTTCATTCCTTAGTGGGTCTTCATTTTCAACACTTCATTCCTTACTGGGTCTTCATTTTCAACACTTCAGTCCTTAGTGGGTCTTCATTTTCAACACTTCATTCCTTACTGGGTCTTCATTTTCAACACTTCATTCCTTACTGGGTCTTCATTTTCAACACTTCATTCCTTAGTGGGTCTTCATTTTCAACACTTCATTCCTTACTGGGTCTTCATTTTCAACACTTCATTCCTTACTGGGTCTTCATTTTCAACACTTCATTCCTTACTGGGTCTTCATTTTCAACACTTCATTCCTTAGTGGGTCTTCATTTTCAACACTTCAGTCCTTAGTGGGTCTTCATTTTCAACACTTCATTCCTTAGTGGGTCTTCATTTTCAACACTTCATTCCTTAGTAGTTCTTCATTTTCAACACTTCATTCCTTAGTGGGTCTTCATTTTCAACACTTCATTCCTTACTGGGTCTTCATTTTCAACACTTCAGTCCTTAGTAGTTCTTCATTTTCAACACTTCATTCCTTACTGGGTCTTCATTTTCAACACTTCATTCCTTAGTGGGTCTTCATTTTCAACACTTCATTCCTTAGTGGGTCTTCATTTTCAACACTTCATTCCTTAGTAGTTCTTCATTTTCAACACTTCATTCCTTAGTGGGTCTTCATTTTCAACACTTCATTCCTTACTGGGTCTTCATTTTCAACACTTCATTCCTTAGTGGGTCTTCATTTTCAACACTTCATTCCTTACTGGGTCTTCATTTTCAACACTTCATTCCTTAGTGGGTCTTCATTTTCAACACTTCATTCCTTAGTGGGTCTTCATTTTCAACACTTCATTCCTTAGTGGGTCTTCATTTTCAACACTTCATTCCTTAGTGGGTCTTCATTTTCAACACTTCAGTCCTTAGTGGGTCTTCATTTTCAACACTTCATTCCTTACTGGGTCTTCATTTTCAACACTTCAGTCCTTCCCTATAGTAACTCCCCTAATAAACCTACATCTTTGTATACAGTTGAGGGAGTGCTCTAGGTTGTTACTCAAATTTTTGGTGGTATTATAATATGCTCTCTTCCCCCCCCCCCCCCATCCTACCCAACGTTACGCAAATGCTTTATTATTTATCTTTTTTATACCACGATAATTTTTTTTTTGTCACGGTAGGATTTTTTTTTTTTTCCCAAGGTAATTTTTTTTTTTTGTCACTAGCTAGTATTTATATATTTTTTCTAAGGTGGTTATAATAGTTACCGTACTATGTGGCGAGAGCTTATGTGTGTAAATATATAGACGTATTGTGTATACTTATGTGCACGGAACAAGAGTATATTTGTTACTGTAAAAAGTGCACCTATATGCCAGGTTAGGGTTTTTTTTTTTTTTTTTTTTTTTTTTGTTTTATATAATGATGATGATGATAATTTCTGTGATGTTGCTTTGCGTTATGCCTCTACCACCTCTCCATCCACTCTTATTAATTAAATTGTCCTAACGATGGAGGTGGTGGTGATGGTGGTAACAACTAGCAAGGTATAATTATATGTTCTCTTCACATTCTCCGTCACATTTTTTTTTACGATATATATTAAATACATTTTTTTCTCTGCATCATTCTTATGTTTACTGTCTCGTCCAGTCATCGAATTTCTCTCCTTCCTCGTCTTGTTTTTCAATTATTATTATTCATTATTCATTTATTATTCATTATTATTGTGCCGTCTTTTAATGTCTATTTGTTATTTTTTTTTGTCTCATCATTCTACTGTCTTCCTCCATGTCTATGTGCATAATTATTTTTTCCTCATTGTTCATTGTATCTTCATATAATTCACCATCTTTTTTTCTCATTATCATTCTACTGTCTTCTGTCTATGTATAATTCTTAAATTTTCGTCATTTTTCATCGTCATTCAGCTGTCTTCCCATATAATTCACCATTCTCTCTCTCTCTACCAAGGTGTCTAGCTGTAGGTTCTGGATTGGACAGTCTTCTTACCAAAGCAATACTTAAATACCTAAGGGCAGGCGTCCGTCACTCTTGACAAGCTGGCGCCGAGCTGGGCAGAAGCGTCGGTGTAAATAACATTAAATTACCATAAGGTCTATTGTTACTTGTCCAGCTTTGTTGTGAGTTCCTTCATAAGCCTTGTCTCTGGTGTTTTAGCTCACTGGCTGAAGGAATGTTGTGTGATGTTAAGAGTTGCTGGAATGTGTGTATTAGGGAAGCAGATGTGATTCAGTCTTTGAGGTATTAAGGGGATGAGGTCCTTATAAAGTGACTTCCAATACCTGGGACAAGCAATAGGCTGTATACATTCTTAAATGTCTCGAAGCACAAATGATAATATATAGTTTCCTTTGTATGATTCCTGCCAACATAAGTTTCCAAGTGATAATCATGACCTACGATTGCGAGTCAGATCCAGCGAGGCAAATTACTATTAAGATGTCAGTGTGCGCAGAAAAACTAAAAGAAAGGCATTTACCCAAATAAGCCGCTTATTTATGACTCTCTCGGCCGTGTCGATGGTGTATATTTGTGGTTTTTATAGAGATGTGGTGCATCGCTACTGTGCCGAGATATGAATCTACGCTGTGTCTATGTTTAGAGGACTGAGAGCGGGGCGGCCGGCGTCCCGACTCTCACGACAAACTTTGCTCAGCCTCGTAGTGCACCGCCTCGCTTGCATCAAGTGTCCGTCTGCCGCTGAAGTGCAAGGCAACGGTGGCGGCTTTGCTGGCCCTCCCGGCACCCCTGCCGGTCATGTGATGTTGTCATGTCTGTTTTACCCTGACTGAAGTGTGTGCTCTCCTCCGGTGTGCGTGTAGGTTAATGACATCCTGCCTCGGCCTCTCGCCTCCGCTTGTCCGGGTGGCTCCTGGCAGAGTGGTGGAAGCCACACATTGAAGTGATTGTTTCCTTGTCTTTTTGCATTTTCTCTCCTCATATTGTGGCCTGAAGACTTGCCCCTGTCAGGATGTATCCTCAATGTTTGGTTTAGAATACATTCTTGGGAAGACATTTCTTAGGCTATGATTTGCAGAAATAATGTAAACTATTTAAATAGAAAAAAATAAGAGTGGCTGTGCCAGTGTGCATGCACCCATTATCTGCAGCTCCAGACCCAAGGCTTCCCACCCTCTGGTGTCCCTAGAGCAACCCTCCCCTGGTCCAGTGTTGTACTGGACAGGTGTTTTTGTACTGAGGTGTTGACATCAAAAAGGTATTCCCTGTGCTGTGGGGGATGAGCAGCCACCGCCACCCTCCCTCGCCTCCCAGACTCTTGTCTGTGTCGTGCCCCAGCCAGGCCCTCCTGGTCCTGGGGTCATTGGTGACTGTGTTAATTGTACATCAGGCTGGGTGAAGGCTACAAGGTGTGTGTATGTGTGTGTACATGTGCATGTGTGTATGGACACGCACGTGTGTGTTTGGTGGCAAGAGGTGCACACGGGAGGAGAGTTAGGAAGGTCCAACATTAACTAAATGTCTTGAAACTGGAAGAGTATTATTATTAAAGTGGAACTACATGTCAGTGTAAAATAGATTATATTGTCAATAATATGTACATAACCAAATGTAATGTAAATTTGTCACAATAAATATTGTATAAATTGCACCGGTTTGTATCCCGAGTCAGGCTGATATAAATTTTAGCCCATTCATTATTACAAAATTAGGGTAGCATTTTTTCTTCTACTTCATAGTCACAGTAACACTTCCCACACACAGCCTCCTCTCTCCCTGCTGGGTGGTGGGCAGTGCCGAGGCGTGAACCCCAAACAGCATGGACGGGCCGCGCGCCGAGGCCAGACTCAGCATGGGCTCCTTGGTGCGCTGGCCTGAGCCCGGCACCACACACACCATCTGGCACCTTCTGCACCCAGCCTGAACCTGCAGAAGGGTGTCAGGAGTGCCAATTATTAAGGAGGAATGTGATGGGATGCAGAAAAGAAAAATGCAGTAATAAAATGAAGTGAATTAAATGTTACATGAATAACAGTCAAGGGGGGTCTAAATACCTATAATTATTATGTTTTTCCTTAAATTGATGCACACTTTTTTGCAGCTTTTACCTTCGTTGTTGCTCCATTTCCAGTCAGTGTGTTTGTCTTTAAATTGATGCACACTTTTTTGCAGCTTTTACCTTCGTTGTTGCTCCATTTGCAGTCAGTGTGTTTGTCTTTAAATTGATGCACACTTTTTTTTTTATATAACCATGTTTTTCTAAATTGATGCACACTTTTTTACAGCTATTACCTTCAAAGTGGCTCCATTTATGGTGAGTGCGTCCCAAGAGTCCTCCTCGTACGCCTCCCCTCCGTCCACCACTAAGTTGCCTCTGAACCGCTCCACCAGTTCATCCTGCGGCAAGGGAAGTTAGTGAGAAGTTAGATTCTAGAAGATTGGTAGAATTATGTAGGTTTTGTTATTTTATTTTATAGCAGACCCTTTTAATAATGTGGGAGTAAGTGTATGTGTGTACGTGAGAGAGAGAAGTATAGCACAGTTGGAAAACATGAACAAAATTGAGAAAAGGACAACATGGAAGAAAAAAGGTAATAACAGAAAAATACCAGGAAAGAAAAAAACAGAAAAAGACAACAGGAAGAAAAAAACATGAAAAAAACAGAAAAAGACAACAGGGAGGAAAAAATCATGAAAAAAAACAGAAAAAGAACGGAAGAAAAAATCTTGAAAAAAACAGAAAAAGACAACAGGAAGAAAAATCATGAAAAAAACAGAAAAAGACAACAGGAAGAAAAAACATGAAAAAAACAGAAAAAGACAACAGGGAAGAAAAGAAAAAACAAAAAAGACAAACAGGGAAAGGAAAAAACATGAAAAAACAGAAAAAGACAACAGGGAAGAAAAAATCATGAAAAAAACAGAAAAAGACAACAGGGAAGAAAAAAACATGAAAAAAACAGAAAAAGACAACAGGGAAGAAAAAATCATGAAAAAAACAGAAAAAGACAACAGGGAAGAAAAAACATGAAAAAAACAGAAAAAGACAACAGGGAAGAAAAAACATGAAAAAAACAGAAAAAGACAACAGGGAAGAAAAAAACATGAAAAAAACAAAAAGAAAAGAAGCAACAGGGAAGAAAAAATCTTGAAAAAAACAGAAAAAGACAACAGGGAAGAAAAAAACATGAAAAAAACAGAAAAAGACAACAGGGAAGAAAAAATCATGAAAAAAACAGAAAAAGACAACAGGGAAGAAAAAAACATGAAAAAAACAGAAAAAGACAACAGGGAAGAAGAAATCATGAAAAAAACAGAAAAAGACAACGGAAGAAAAAATCATGAAAAAAACAGAAAAAGACAACAGGGAAGAAAAAAACATGAAAAAAACAGAAAAAGACAACAGGGAGGAAAAAAACAGAAAAAAGAGAAAAACAAGGAAGAAAAAAGCATGAAAAAAACTGAAAAAACATGAAAAAAACAGAGAAAAAGACAACGGAAGAAAAAAACATGGAAAAAAAGAGACAAGGAAGAAAAAAGCATGGAAAAAACCCCCAGAAAAAACACAACAGGGAAGAAGAAACATGAAAGACAAAGAGGAAAAGACAACAAGGAAGAAAAAAGCATGAAAAAAAACAAAGAAAAAGATAACAAGGGAGAAAAAAGCATAAAATAACTAAGAGAAAAAGACATCACGGAAGAAAACAGCAACATATTAACACAAGACAGAAAATACCACACACAAATATAAATATTAAATTATATATAAACACTATAATTAGACCAATACGTATAAAATAACAACATAAAACAGTGTCAGCAGCAACCACCACCACCATCAGACAAAGCAAGATGAAGCGATAACTCTAGAAGACCTCACTATATTCGCCGCACGTTAAGTTGGCGAAAATGGGGCCCCTTCACATCCCCCTTTTCGAATGCACGGGATTTGCTGAGGTGTTGGGTGAGAATGCCTTACTCCAAGTTCTGCCCTAAAGCCCCAACACCCAACACCTCAGCCAATCCCATGCATTCAGAAGAGGAGACTAAAGTGGCCCCTTTTTCGCCAACTTAACATGCGGCGAGTAAAGAGACAAGCCTAGTCCCCAAGATTACCTCCGTCAGCTCCTCTTCCAACCCTCGGCTGTTCATCTCCCTCAGCAGACTCCGAACGCTGGGCCGGTGGATGACGAGGTACTGGGACTCGTTGGCCAGGGAGAGGCTTTCCCCGGGCGTACCTAAGGGAAGGAGAAGAGTTTAATTTTTTAAGGGAATGGGAAGACTTTTTTAAGGGATTGCCACACACCCCCACAATGGGAAGACTTTTTTAAGGGAATGGGACGAGACCTTTCATTATTATTTACTACTTCATTTTATTGTATAGATGGATAGATGGAGAAAATGGGTGAGAGTGTAATGGGAGAGAGAGACATATACAGTAAACCCTCTCATATTCGGACTAATTGGGCCAAGGAGTGGTCCGAGTAATGCAAGGATCCGAATAATGGGGGGATTATATATGGCCTCTATAAGTGGGGGGAAAAAAAAAAAAAAAAAAAATCTAGGTGTATATAATATATATATAGCTAGGAAATTTCGACCCCTAAAAAAAAAAAAAAAAAAAAAAAAAAAAAAAAAAAAAAAAAAAAAAAATTATAGGTGTATATATATATATACAGTGGAAGACAAAGAAGTTGGCGGTGTCTTGCATCCGTCACGCTCCTTGACAAATATCGTTTAATTCCCTCCTGGCGTTTCCTATGGGGAATGATTGAAAAAAAAAAAGTTGTTCGGGAACTCACTCACGGCCTTGACTTCCTGCTTGCAGTTTTTCAAATCATTAGTCATTAATGGGCAGTGACCAGGACATATTGCTTCTTATCGTCACTCCCGGCTTGATTCCCCAAAACGTCACCAAAACATTTCGGGAAAGTGTTTTCGCTCAGTTGGATATGGGGCCTGAGCCACAGTTGACTGCAGACCAGATCACCCGTATTCACAGCTTATATAAGGTCGGTTTAGTTCAGAAGAAATTGTGAGGGAGACTGTGTTACTCAACGACAGGTTGAGCGGTGGGTTAAAAAATCACGAGACTCGCCAACGGCTGAAAGTCTAACGCACTTTTCTCGTCCTGGACGCAAGAAAAAAGTTTCAAAGAAAACTTTGAATATTATCAAAAGACAGCTAGTGAATTCTCCTACCAAAACAGCAAGATAATTTAAGTCAATAAACCCGCAGTTACTGGGTACAGTGTGTGTAAGGAGCGTGTCTCGTTACATCCGTAAAGTCTCGTGATTTTTGTACCCACCGCTCAACCTGTCGTTGAGTAACACAGTCTCCCTCACAATTTCTTTAGAACTGAAACCGATCTTATATAAGCTGTGAATACGGGTGATCTGTTCTGCAGTCAACTGTGGCTCAGGCCCCAGATCCAACTGAGCGAAAACACTTTCCCGAAATGTTTTGGTTACGTTTTGGGGAATCAAAACTGACGACAATTGGACTGACGATAAGATGCAATATGTCCTGGTCACTGCCCATTAATGACTAATGATTTGAAAAATTGCAAGCAGGAAGTCAAGGCCGTGAGTGAGCTCGCAGACAACTTTTTTTTTCAATCATTCCCCATAGGAAGCGCCGGGAGGGAATTAAACGAAATTTGTCAAGGAGCGTGACGGATGCAAGACACCGCCAACTTCTTTGTCTTCCACTGTACTATAGCTAGGAAATTTCAACCCCTAAAAAAAAAAAAAAAAAAAAAAAAAAAAGGAGGTCCGAATAATGTCAAAGTCCGAATAATGAGTGTCCGAATACGAGAGGTTTTACTGTACAGTCTACTATTATACTCCAGTCTATTATTATTATCTACTTCAAGTTATTGTAGAGACGAGTAGATGGAGAGTATAGGGTGAGAGTGGAATGAGAGAGACATTACAAGAGGAGGCTGGATGCTGGGAGTGTAAGATGATGCTATGCCCTTGTAGAGTTGTAGAGTTGGAGGAGAGAGAGAGAGAGAGAGAGAGAGAGGACTGAAGTGTGTACGAGGGCAATATGCATGAACAGGTACAGGTAGGCAATCCACCTTGGCCCTCAGCCAAAAACTGGGGCTGCCTGTCAGGAAGAGCATCCGGGGCGTAAAACTCATGCCACAATTTCAAATGATGAACGCCGACAATAGAATTAGAAGCGTATCATCGACCGTCTAACCTCATAAGACATTATGGGAAAATCTGACGTTAAACAGAAAGATGATGATGATAATGATGAAGTACAAATGGAGACTTCTGCTACAGCCATCCTCATAAGCGGAGTTTTCAGGAACCACGGCTAATATCAAACTACAGCATGGACATCAAACACCCAGCACAGTATTTTTTTCAGCTTACAACCACTCTAACAACCTTTTCTAACAACCACTACCACCATCAGACACAGCAAGATGAAGGCAATAACACTAGAAGACCATACATAAGGGGGAGGCGGTGGCCGAGTGGTTGGCATCTTGGAGTGCTGAACTCAATGTCCCGGGTTCGAATCCTGCCGGGGGCAACTCTTTCAAGAGCCTGGTAGAGGAGCAGAAGGTCCCGAGTTCAAGTCTCATCAAGGAGCAACTATCAAAGCCAATGTCGAGTGGCCGAAGCAACCCACATGCAGCATATACCTGTCTGCCGATTGCGAGTGTGACGGTGGACTCTAGGGGCTGCATGCGCCTTAACTGAAGATCTGAACATCACAGAAAATGGAATCTTCACTTGAGACCACAGGTGTTACTATAAAAATCCAGCCTGCGAAAAAAAAAAAAAAAAAAAAAAAAAAAAAAAAAAAAAAAAATAGAAGACCTTACTAGAGACGAACTACGGACAATATCAACCCACAACATGGACATAAAACATCAGGGGCCTATTTATTTTTTCTCTAGCTTACCTGCGGCTCCCCTTCCCAGCTTTCCGGATCTAAGGTTGGTCTGCATCATGAGCCTCAAGTCCTGCACCTCCAGCACCCTCGAGAGCCAGTCCCCCGCCCCCTCCCCGCAGTCCAGGCCCTTCACCCGCACCCCACACACGCGCCCCCCACACGGAGCCGCCGCAGAGGTGTCCAAAGGCTCTGTAGGGTCCAGGGGGATGTGTAGCCACTCTGCCTCTCCTGAAATAGATCATAAGAGGAAGATTTATTGTTTGTGGTGTGTGTGTGTGTGCCTGTGTTCCTTTGCCTCCCCTGAAATAAATCATAAAAGGAGATTTTGATGTGTGTGACGTGTGTGTTTACCTGGTTACATATCTATATTCATCTAGTATTTTCTTTAAACTAATGAATTAAACTAAACTAACTAATATAGATAGTATACAGGGCCTGAGCTATACTTGTGTGGTCCTGTTTCCATATCTATATTCATCCAGTTTTTTTTTTTTTACTAACGCACAGTTCCTACTACTATCACCTCTTATTCTATTCCATTCCAGGCATCTATAGTACTTCTATGGTAAATATTGTACCTCTTTGCCTTATTCAAACATACAATTTTTCCCAATTTTTTCTTATGTCCCCTCAAATATTCCATCCTCTTTTTCTTCTCTCTTAATAGTAGGTTTTTTCTGTCAATCTGCAGGTGTGTGTGTGTGCATGTGTGTGTGTGTGTGTGTGCAAATACTACGAACCTTCATAAGACAGCACCATCTCTCCTAGTTCAAGGTCAATCCTGGGTGTGATGAGGGCCATGCGCGGCAGTCTCTTCTGGGTGATGGTCGCCCCCGCCGCCGTGACCACCATCCAGCGGCGGTCCAGCCACAGCCCCCCCCCACCCAGCCTCCACGCCCCCATCCTCACCCCGGCACAGGACTTGACAGGGTACACCACTATGTCTGTTAATCTGTGGGTGCTGAGGGGGTTCGAGGGGTTGGATTGTGAGGTGCTGTCTGAGGCGATGATTTGATTGGGCTGATTTGAGGGGCTGTCTGAGGTGATAAGGTGGTCATTTGAGGTCCTGTCGGTGATAAGATGGTGATTTGAGGTGCTGTCTGAGGTGATAAGATGGTCATTTGAGAGGTAAGTTTGAGGTGTTGTGACAGAAAGTACAGCTGCATTTCTGTAATCCTGTGCTTCATCGTTTTTGTAATTTTGTGCTTCATAGATGTTGTTATTATCACTGCTCTCCTTCTTTCCATCATTTATGTCTCCTTTCTTCCCTCTTTCCGCTATTACATCAGCTTCCCTCTCCTCCTCTATCTTATCAACCCCTTTCATCTCCACTCTTTCAGTCTTTTCATCTCCAGTCACCCCTATCTCTCGTTTCCCCTCCGGTCTCAGCCAGCTTAGGTCAATCTCCTCCTTCATCCAGGTCAGGTCAAAGGTCAACGGCTCCTCCACAAAGCACTCCCGCACCATCCTCAGTAGTTGGTCAGCATCTTGGTAAGTACTCGAGTAGCCAAAGCTGACCCGAACTGACCCGGTTGGCTCTCCGTCGACCAGGTCAAGCGCGTCACCACACATATGACCTGCCTTTAGGAGGATGGGGGAAGGGTATCAGAGGTTAGGTCAGGTCAGGTTTGATTTTAATGTGTTTTTTTAATGTCGTTTTGTTTATATTGTCATCATTGTAAACGTCATTATAATTATGAATGCCTTTTACCATTCTATTTCTATATTTTTCTGTTTTTTCAACTTAATCGTATGAGAAGGAGAAGAAGGAGGATTATAAAGATAAAGAAGAGGAAGAGAACAAAAAAGAGACAATATTGAGAAAGAGGAGGAAAAGGAGGACAAAGAAAAAGAAAGATGAACAGAAAGACAGAATCAAGGAGAAGAAGGAAAAGGCAAAAGAGGAAAATGATAAAAAAATACAGAAATAAATCACAGAGGAGAAGGAAAATTATAAAAAGAATGAAGATAGAAAAAAAAATTGAAAAAAAGACTGACAAGAGGAAGAGACACAGAAAAAAGAAGGATGAGGTTAAGAGGAAAAACCGTCAAACCTTAAATTGGGTCTGTAGTTTGTCAGGAGTAATGCCGAGATACAGCTGACAGGCGCCTGGGTTACAGAGACAGCCGGTGCGCAGGTGAAGGTTGTACAGCGACGCAACTCTCTCCACCTGTAACAAAAATAGACCAAACAGATAAAATAAACGAATAGATACATATAAGAATAGGCTACTAGACAAATAGATAAAATAAGTTAATAAAAATACTGAAAATCGATACTAAATACACCCGACCCTCGATTTAACGGACTCCATCTGCTACCGGACAAGCGGACCAAACCATTCAAAAAGTCCGTTGCTAAAATTATTATTATTATTTTTTTTTTACATTTTGGCCTATAGCGCCTGTAGGCAGTGACCTCCAGGGGTGGGATGGTAGGCCCCGGAGGTTGACTTGAGGGCTGTGATGGTTGGCCCTCGCCCGTGGTGGCGCAGGCAGGATTTTTATAGTGGCGCCTGTGATTAGAGGCTCATGCCGCCCCCCTGTGTCTTCCGATGCACTCGCAATCGAAGCCAGAGTTAATGGGCAGCATGTGGGTGTTCTTAGGCCACTCGACGGGGGTGCATCAAAACGTCAAAAACTGATCCTATCATTTCATCAATCTGCAAAAACTTAGCAATCCATCAAATTTTCAAGATGTTTTCATTTTGTCAAAAACAGTTTTTCACCATATCCTATCAATGTGTCAAAAAAGTTCATATAATTTCAAAGCATCAAAATTGAGAGGTCATCAATGCATAAAAAATTACAGAGCTTATCAAAGCTTCAAACTGACAAAAGTCATCAAAGCAAAGCATGAAAAAATCCAGAAGTTATCAAAGTATCAAAAACCTACTGGAACCTAACGCAAATACTACAACATCAATGACCGAAACAGTTTGACACAGTAAGCTCAAGACCGACTTGGGAACTTAAGTCTCGAACCAACAAGTGATAAGGTTACGAAGGTGACCAGGAAACCCGCTGAAAAAAGAATTGGATGACGCTGATGAAGTTGCTGTTGACCAAGAAAATCAAGCTTGTCAGCAACAGAATCATCGTCTCTGCACTGTGTGTCTGGCACCCCGAGAGAGAACGATCTGTTTCAGGCCTTGCAATCATGCTCAGGTCTGTCCAGGCTGCAGCAGCATCATGGAAGCCATGGGAAATCCATGCCCCATATGCAGATTCCGGTGCAGGAGCGATTTGAAATATTAATTCTGTAAGATATAAAATGCTGCTTCATTTCTAGTCTAGAAAGCTGCCGATTAGTACTAGTACACTACCCACTTCAATTTCCTGTCTTGGGAAGGAAGTATGATATTTTTATTTCTATTTTATGAATCTTAGGTTATTGTTCAAGTAAGGTAGGTACTTGGAATAAAGACGGACATTGATATGCATGTTGTGTTCTTATTGTGCCGCACCGTGCTTCATCTGCTGTACCAGTACTCAATGATGCTTTGCTAAGATCTGAAGATGTTTTTGACACTTTGCAAAGATCTAAAGTTTTTGATGCATCGATGGGATTTCATCCAATTTTGATGCATTGAAGACATCTGGTGTTTTTGATGATTTGATAACATCTAGTCAGTTTCAGCTTCTTGACACATTGATGAGATCCAGCTTTTTAGATGCTTTGAAAAGATTGGCTTTTTGACGTATTGATAGGGCTGACACCCTTGGATTAGTTTTGACGCTTTGTATGCACCCCCAAACGACTACAGGCACTATAGGCAAAAAAAAAAAAAAAAAAAAAAAAAAAAAAATATATATATATATATATATATATATATATATATATATATATATATATATATATACAGGGAGGTCCCGAAGATACGAGCAGTTAGGTTCCACCTGGCATAATCGTAAAGCAAAATCTCGTATAACGAAACACATAACTAATGGTAAAATATAGGTTTGGTTCCAGGACCCCATCAATTTAAAAAAAAGAAAAAAAAAAGACATGTTTTTCAAGCTAAAATAAACTATAGCAAACACAACAAACACACAGCGTCTATATTACCCACACTGTACTACCTATTCTGTAGAAAAAGCATTCTGAAAGAGAAAATAGCACACAAAATAACATAACTGCACATTAATTAAACATAAAACATGCATAACAAGCAAAAAAGACGTTGTAATGTAGGGGACGCCGTGTGATACAAGAGAAGGTAGTGTAGCGGTCCCAAGGTTGGGGCTGCACACCTGCTAATTACCCCTAAAGGTCAGGCCGCGCCATATGCTTAATTACCCTTCAGGTCACGCCTTGCTAGGGGTGACCTGACTGCGGTCCCAAGGTTGGGGCCGCACATCTGCTAATTACTCCTAAATGTCAGGCAGCGCCATATGCTTAATTACCCTTCAGGTCACGGCTTGCTAGGGGTGACCTCACTGGGGTCAACCAAATCCCCCTTTTCCAGCCCGGGAGTGGTAGGGCGCGCATTTTGAACTTGAGATAATTTTACTCACCCCAGTTTGAATGTCGTATCATTGGATTTTCGATCTCGTATATTGAAAATAGACCCTAATTTACACATCTCGTATCATCGGATTCTCGTATACCAAATGCTTGTATAACGGGACCTCCCTGTATATGTATATATATATATATATATATATATATATAATATATAAAATATATATATATATATCTATATATATATATATATCTATATCTATATATCTATATATCTATATATATATCTATATATCTTATCTATATATATATATATATATATATATATATATATATATAAAATAGAAGAAAGAATACCAAGCTACAGACTTTTTTGACCTACGGACACTTTAATTCCCCATTTGGTCCGTTAAATCGAGGGTCGAGTGTGTACTACCTTGTACATGTACTTCCCCTCAAACACCTTTACCTGAGCATAGCCAACAAAAGACCCATCGGCATTCCTGAGGTTAAAGTTCACGATGGGGCCGTGAGTGGTGGGGTGCCAGGAGTCCCCGGGGGCCAGGTAGAGGCGGGCCACAGGGGTCCCCCGGGCGTGCCGCATGCTCCTCAGGGTGTGGTGGGTGTAGCGGGCCAGGTGGTGCACGTGGGATGCTACGTTGTGTGTGCCACCTGCCGAGTGTTGCTATTAGATATGATGTGAAAAGCTGAAGTTGAACAGAAAGATGTAGTTATTAGACCTTATGTGAAAATCTGACGTTGAACAGAAAGAAGATGTAGCTATTATACATTATGAGAAAATCTGACGTTAAACAGAAAGATGATGATGATGATGATGTGTCTGTGTGTGTGTGTGTAAGAATAGAGTAACAATGAAAGTGAAAAAAAAGTGGAATATTGAGAGAGAAAAAGGAAGAATGAAGGAATATTGAGAGAAGAAAAGAAGGAGGAATAGAGGAACATTGAGAGAGAAAAGGAAGGAAGATTGATTTGATTGATTTAATGCCTAAAAAGGTGAATGTGCCAGACACCAGAGGTCATATGGCACTATGGCAAAGCATAAAAAGGGGAGGGGTTAAAGAATAATAGTGAAACGGTGAGGGAAGGGGAAAGAACGGAATGTTACAGCAGGATGGTTAGATCAGATGTAGGATGTGAATTTGTTGGAGGAAGGAGGTTAAATTTTCCAGTGAGAAGGAGGGGGATTCCGGGAGAATGTCCGCAAGACAGGGAGGTCGGGAAAGGGAGGACAAATGAGGGAAGGAACTGGAACGGGCAGGAGTAAGATGGGGGCAGGATATTAGGACATGTTGGACAGTGAGAGAACTTGACAGGGTGTGCAGAGGGTTGGGGAGGAAGACTAGAGGATCATTGCAAGAGGAAAATGAAGAGGAATTGTACACTAACACTGAAAGAGGAAAAGGAAACAGAAACTACCTCGTGTAGGTCTACAGCCTCTTGTAGCTTCCTTATTTTCTGATGCTCTTATGAAAATAAATTGTAAAAACATTAAAGAAATACAAAACATTCCAAATATAGATACCACAGAAAGGGCAAAGAGGAGAACAACACAAGGGAGGAGGAAGCATGATGTCTTTGTGTTGGACAGACTGGTCCTAGAGGGGAGGAGGGCCCCGGCACGCACCTGTGAGTCTGTTGATGGTGTCTAAGCCATGCCTCACTGCGGGAATACTGAGGAAGGCCAGCGTCCCGTCCTCAAACCTGTGAAGGGAGGACATGAGAGAGAGGGACACACACACACACACACTTCTGGAAAAAAATAGAAGATCTGTTTGTATGGGACGATAGAAGTACAAGAGGTTATGATAAGAAATTGAAAAGGACAACATGCAAGAGGGACATACAAAAAATACAGCTTCCCGTATAGAAGCATAGAAGCCTGGAAGCTGATGCAGAAGTGATCTAATCTTGATGCAGAAGTGATTAATGCAAGAAGTATTCAGGACTTCAAAGGCAAGCTGGATAATAGTAGATTTGGAGACGGGACAGTACGAGCATAGCTCTTTTCCTGTATGTTACAACTAGGTAAATACACACACACACACACACACACATACACACACACATACACACACACACACACACATGAAAAAAAGAAAAAGAGGACTAGTAATCATTAGTATAGGTGCCTGGATTGGACAAGAAGAAGAGGTGATATGGGCAATAAACGATATTATTCATTTAAGGATTTTTTTTTTAAATATAGATATGAAGACAGGACCACAAAAGTACAGTTCAAGCCCTGCTGCTACAACTAGGTAACTACACAAAGACACAGATTATAAAGACCACAAAAAAACAGGCATTAACCCCTTCACACCCAGATCCTTTCTTTGCTATAAAAAATTGTATGTTGTCGAGCCATGAAATTAAGAAAAGTCACTTAATATACCAAATTAGTTAGTCGACAAGGACACTAAACAGGTCATATCTATAAAATATTGCTTATATTCACTAGAAATCATCTAATGGCACCCAAATTACAAAGGAAATTACGTTCTGGGTCTCAAGGGGTTAATAGCTATCCCTCACCTCTCATGCAGTGTTGGTCTTGGCACTGTGACCATCTGCCTGGAGTCCATCATCAGCACAGTGCCGCCCCCCTGGTAGGTCCGCCCCAGTACCCCCCACGCCCGCCGCGCCACCAGCAGGCAACCTGAAGGAGGAACATTACACTCAACCACAGAACTAAGCTTATTGGTCTATGCTGGTCAATGCATGGAAGAAAAAAATTATGAACAAAACTGAATGAATTAGATTTCCATGTCTCTTTCTCTCTCTTGTCAATATTTCTGGCATTTTAAAGTTTGTTTAATCATATTTATATTTGTTTCATAGCTTTAGAATAAAAATATATATGGAATGAGGAGATACTACTATACTAGATACAAAATATTGCCTCCTTTTCATACTTTCACACACACACACATGTTCGTCAGCTATACAAAACTAGATCAACTGGGTTACACTTTAAAAACCCACTCTAATACACACACTCCACACTACCCATAATAACACACTCATAGATCTTCCAACCCTCACACACTCACAAACATATCATTAACATAAACACACACAATATCATAAACACACAATCACACACTCCACAAGCCCCCAACCACACACCTAGGCCAGTAGGGTATCCAAACATCTTATAGAATGACACAGGGACAAAATCAGGTTTCCAGCGAGACAGGTCCAGAGGGCAGGTGGCGACGAGACTTGCGGCATCCAACACCACATACCAGGTAGTGCCCCTAGAGCATCCTGTAGGGGGGAGAGCTGTCACCTTCTGTGTTAGGACTATACTCAGTTTTATTTAACCCCTTCAACCCCAGATCTTTCCTTTCCTATATAAAATCGTCCGTTGTTAGACATAAAAGTAACTGAATATACCAAATATGCTAGTGGACAAAGATACTAAACAGGTCATATCTATAAAATATTGTTTATATTCATTAAAAATCATCTAATGATACCCAGATTACAATGGAATTACGCCCTGGGCTTCATGGGGTTAACGAGGTGAAAATAGGGAAAAACTGGTTCACAAATAGGGTGGTAAATGATTGGAATGGACTCAGTAGACAGGTAGTTAGCAGAGTCATTAGGGAGCTTTAAAAGGAGGTTAGATAATTTCATGGATGGGGATGAAAAGTGGATGTAGGTAGTGTTAAGTAACAGAAACTACCTCGTGTAGGTCTCGCGGCCTCTTGTAGCTTCCTTATTTTCTATGTTCTTACGTAAAAATCCTGACCCCTTGCTGCTTACTGACTGATATTTGATGCCAGGAGAAGGGAATACTACGGTTCTTCTAAATTTCACCTGTATTTTATCATAGCTAAATATATTATCAGGTAAACTTAGGCATAATTTTAAGCATGAGACCTTAAGATAGAACGGAAATTTGCTTCGTTAAAAAAAATAGACTATAGGAGTTTTTTTTTTTTTTTTACATCACAAAGGACTGGCCAAGAGAAAAAAAAAAAGGTAACAAAAACCCCGCTAACTGCCAGTTTCTATAAAAAAGACAGTAAGAGAATATAGAAAGGTGGGGGAAGGGGGGTCTATGTATTACTAAAACAATAAGCTCACAGTACAACATATCTATACCATTACTCGTCTATGATTTTTTAAGGCATGTTCTATCTAGCTAATAGCCTAATAGCCTTTTTTAAACTACACTTAGAATATTATAGTTATTGAGCTTGTACAGGTACTACAGGGAGGTCCCGTTATACAAGCATTGGGTATACAAGAATCCGATGATACGAGAAGGTGTAAATTAGGGTCTATTTTCAATATACGAGATCGAAAATCCGATGCTACGACATTCAAACTGGGGTGAGTAAAATTATCAAGTTCAAAATACTCGCCCTACCACTCCCAGTCTGGACAAAGGGGGATTTTGGTTGACCCCAGTCAGGTCACCCCTAGCAAGCCGTGACCTGAAGGGTAATTAAGCATATGGCGCGGCCTGACATTTAGTGGTAATTAGCCAGGTGTGCGGCTCCAACCTTGGGACCGCAGTCAAGTCACCCCTAGCAAGGCGTGACCTAAAGGGTAATTAAGCATATGGCGCGGCCTGATCCTTAGGGGTAATTAGACAAGTGTGCTGCCCCAATCTTGGGAACGCTACACTACCCTCTTTTGTATCATGAGGGGTCCCCAACAGTACAACGTCTTTTTTGCTTGTTATGCATGTTTTATGTTTAATTAATGTGCAGTTGTTATTTTGTGTGCTATTTTCTCTTTCAGAATGCTTTTTCTACAGAATAGGTAGTACAGTGTGGGTAATATAGACGCTGTGTGTTTGTTGTGTTTGCTATAGTTTATTTTAGCTTGAAAAACACGTCTTTTTTTTTTTTTTTTTTAATTGATGGTCCTGGAACCAAACCTATATTTTACCATTAGTTATGTGTTTCGTTATACGAGATTTCAGCTTTACGAGTATGCCAGGTGGAACCTAACTGCTCGTATCTTTGGGACCTCCCTGTATTACACCAGCATCATTATCATTCTGGTTAACGTCGTATTTTACATTAAGTTGTACTAAATCATAAGAAAAAGAAGGAAGCTAAAATTAATAATACCCGACAGCATCATAATTAACCCCTTGAGACCTAAAGCATAATTTACATTGTAATTTGGCTACCATTAGACGATTTTAGTGATTATAAGCAATATTTTATAGATATGACCTGTTTGGTATCCTTCTCCACTAGGTAATTTGGTATCTTCAGTTACTTTTGTGATTTTATGGCTCGACAACATATGATTTTTTGTAGCAAAGTTTTGTAGCATCTGGGCGTGAAGGGGTTAATAATCACATACTTTATCAGCAGAAGAGATCAAGACACCAACCTTGGCCTGTACTTCTGCTTCTCTCCGTCTCCTTCTTATTCATGGGTGGCGTTAAGAGTAGGTCATCCAGCGCTCTGTCCTGTACCATCTTGATCCATTCCAGGGGCGCCTTACTGCCTGAAAAATTACACTGGGCACTGTAAGCAAAGAGACAGTTCCTTCTTTGAGTCTGGGTTTCTATCTTATCTTGGGGAGCGTGAGAGGAGCTTCCTGAAGGTGTAGAGGGACTGATAGAAGACTCCTTGGGCGCCATAGGGTCTTGACAGGCTCTTGTAAGGTCCTCATAGCCATTCATAGATCCCTGAATACCAAAACCATGATTCTCTACGGTGGTCACAGCAGTACTTTCACAGCTAGTCACAAGTACTGGATTTTTAGTTATAGAGAGGCCCTTTGAATCCTCCGTCAGGTGGTGTCTTGCCTCGGCAGTAGTCAGGCAATAGACGTCACAACCAGCTTCATGGGCAGGACCTCTCATGCCTAGGACAGATGTGTGATTCTCCTGCAGGTAAACAAAGGCTCCTGCTTGTGACTCCTCCACCTCTTTGGTAGTCTGTTTGCATTGCTGTGTCTTGTCTCTTAGCTCTGTGGTTTCCCCTTCTGAGTTCCTGGGTGCTGTAAGGTTTTCTGGTTCTGTGGTTCCCCCTTCTGAGTCTTCTGGTGGTGTTCTGTGTCCAGGGCTCCAGGCAAAGGTCTCTGCTATGAGTCTGAGAGCCGCCGTGGCCCCCGAGGTGAAGATCAAGTCATAGTCCTCGGCTGTGGTGTTGAAGTGCTCCAATATTCTGAAAGGATAATAAGATAGATAGGAATATGATTGGAATAGACATGGGATGGATAGGATAGGAAGGGTAATAAGATGGATAGGAATAGGATAGGAATAGACATGGGAGGGATAGATAGGAATGATAATAAGATGGATGGAGTGTTTTGACTGTGATATTGGAAAAGTTTATTATCATTCTCATTTCATACATGTTTTGTTGAGTTCATACATGATTTGTTTGATGAAAAAAAAGACCAGACCTTCACAGATCCCTTCAGATACCCCTAAAACGTAATTATTAAGTGGGGGAGAGATGCCCCCTTCAATCCCCCTAAACGACCCCCCAGGACCCCTCAAAAATAGAATATGGTTAACATTACTAATCTAACCTCACTTTAACCTTACCTAACCATCATCTTCTTGCACATTCCCATCTCCAAACAAATACTCCCCTATAATAAATACTCCTCTACAACAAATACAAAGAGTTGGGGAGCCCTCAATTTTTGTTGAGATGTTTTCCTTAATATATCTTAATGTGCATTTTAATAATCTGATCATTATTTATCGGCAACTCACCTTTTTGTGTGTGTTTCTTTTGCATTCTTTTTTTTTTTTTTTTTTATAGCTTTCAGCCTACCTATGTCTGGTGGCCTCAATGGTCTGCGTGGAGGCGTCGCTAGGGCCATGGCGGGAGTGAGGGTTCCCGAGGAGAGCACTAGACAGATCCCCCATCACCCTATGCACCTGCCCCTCGCTGTATAGGGCGGCCCCGGCGTGGTCCAGGTAGTGGTGGCCTGGGGAAGGGGGTGAGGAAAGATTACCCTAGGTTTTTATGGAAAGTGGTGGTAGAGTTGATGCTTGTGCTGCAAAAAAACAACAATTACCGGTAGTGATTTCCAAAAGAAAAAAAAAAAAAAAAAAAATAGTGATTTCCAAAAATAAAAAATCAGATTAATTCAAAACACATCAAAATCTATCGGAAAAATATAGTTTAAATAACAAAGAAGAGGGGCGATAAAACGAACATGGACCGTTTTTTTTTTTAAAACTTTCTTAACTTAAATAAAAAAAAAAAAAAATCACAAAGGACTGGCCAAGGGCAAAAAAAGGAGTAGAAAAAAAAGTGATAAAAAAATAAATTAATATAATCGTGATTTCCAAAAAACAAAAAACATCAGATTAATTAAAAACACATCAAAATCTATCAGAAAAATATAGTTTAAATAAAAAAAGAAGAGGGGCGATAAAATGAATCTTGATAAAAAAAAAAGCCCGCTAAGTTGCTAATCGCTATAAGGAGACATTTAGATAATAAGAAAATAAGACAGATATGGGCTGTAGGGATGAATGGCTAAGTGAAAAATATGAAAATAGGTGAAATATATGAATGAAGGAAGTGATTTGGACTGTTCTATTGATGTGACTTGCTTTGAATGTGTGTGCATGTTGAAGTATGTCACAGAAATATCAAAATAACAGCTGAAAATGTTGAAATAGTCGAAAAAGACAAAACGTGCATAGGTATCACACATTTTAGCATGACTTCTAACTTATATAGGAAAAAAAGAAGTGATTTAGGTTGTTATATTGATGTGACTTGCTTTGAATGTGTGTATGTTGAAATCAGTCACAAAAATATCTATATAACAGCTGAAAATGTTGAAATAGTGTTGAAATCAGACAAAAATTACGAAGGCACCACACATTTTAGCATGACCTCTAATTCTCCACCAGTTATCTCACCTTTCGTGCGATGAAACTCCTTCTCGACGACCTCCTCCACATCATAACAGGCAGGAACCTTCAGGGAGGAAAGAATAGTGGCTGCATCCATCCCTCTCTCAGTTCTGTGGTAAAATAAGCTTTCATCCTTGCTGCCTTACGTCCGCCAGCTGACTTATTGTTTACATCATTGCTCTGTCACCAGGGAAAAAAGTGTCGTACAGGAATATCTAATCTTTGAATTTTTCCAATTTTTCTTTTTTTTCTGTTATCATGTGTGGTCTTGTTCCTTGATTAGATTATAAGGTGTTGTTTTTACTGTAGGCTATATGTGGTTTACAGCATATGGCTTTTTTGTGTTGTATTTGCATGCTTTTACTTGACCTTGTATCTGATGATGATGATTATGATTATTATCTCTCTCTCTCTCTCTCTCTCTCTCTCTCTCTCTCTCTCTCTCTCTCTCTCTCTCTCTCTCTCTCTCTCTCTCTCTCTCTTTACTACTACTATGTACTGCTTCTACTACTACCGCCACTTCTACCTACCGTAGATAACAGTGAAGACGCCAGTTCAACGTTTTTTTGTTATGTAGCTACAGACGTGTGGTGGCGTTAATAGTTACATTTCTACATCCATGATTTCAGGAAAGTTAGAAGGGTCTATCTGGAAAGTCTGTGTCATTTTGTGTCTTCATCTGTGTCATATTAGGGCTATAAATGAACAAATGACAAAAATAAAACCGAGTGGCGACCTCACTATACCTACTACAGTAAAGTCGCCAGCTATTATTTTAACCCAACAGTTGAGTCGCCACTCTGGGGAATTCAGGGAAATTAGAGGTAAAGTAAAACAAGCCTCTATATATATTAGCTGCGGAAGATGCTTGGTTATATAAAAATTCCTCTGCCAACGTGAAAACAAATTATATTCAAGTTTGAAAGATCTGGCAAGCCTTGTGTCCTGCCGCCCGAAAGGTGATCACTGATCAGCTACTGTCTGTCGTTGTGCGAAGAAAAACGTGAGAAGCAAAATGCGCAACAGTTATATTTGCAGATACAAAGCATAAAACAACGCTGAAACAGGGTAGATTATACAGTCATGATATAAACTACTGTGTAACATCTTCAATGGCACATAAAAATCAGTAGTGATGCTATAATTCGTAATATTTGGCGGCTGGCAACATGACTGCAGGTGGCGACTTGACTGTTATCTACGGTACCTGTAATGATAATAATAGTAATAAATTATTGATGATGTTAATAATGATAATGATGAAAGTAGTGATGGCGGTGGAGGCGTGATGGCGGGAGGACAAACCAGCTTTCCTCTTTTTCCAACACCTCACCGTGACTTGCAATTACCACCGCCACAATGGCCAGCCAGGCACGTGAGGTAACAGACACACCTCATGAATTTACATCACCTCACTACCGCCAATAACACTATATAGTCGCCACTGCACTAAAATCACCAGGCTAATTTTACAGGCGAATATTACGAATTTTAGCATCACTACAGATTTGTATGTGCCACTGAAGACACGTACATTATATTAACTATTGTGCATGCCTCTTAATGGCACATACAAATCTCTGTAGTGATGTTAAATTCGTAATATATGGCGCCTGGCGATATTAGTGCAGTGGCAACTATAGTGTTATTGACGGTAGGCTGTTAGAATATCAGTATGAGGATATACATCGCAGAAGGGCATAGGTGGGGATCCCGCGATTGTTTTTGACGAGACAAGAATTTTCTTTGATTGATTTACTGTGCATTGTAATCTGATCATTATTTATCGGCAAACTCACCTTTTGTGTGTGTGTTTCTTTAGCACCTTTTCCCCCCTGGACTTATGTACGTGGGGTTTGCTTACTATTGGTTTCTGAATATTTCCCGAATTCTTATTACTACCGGTAGAGAGAGAGAGAGAGAGAGAGAGAGAGAGAGAGAGAGAGAGAGAGAGAGAGAGAGAGAGAGAGAGAGAGAGAGAGAGAGAGAGAGAGAGAGAGAGAGAGAGAGAGAGAGAGAGAGAGAGAGATGTAGGATGAATAATGCAACAGGCACGTCGTCTTGCATGTTTATTGTAAAGAAAGTTTTTTAGCAAGGCAAATAAAATGGATGCAGAAGAAAGAAGACATTACAAATATCCAATGATAGTTTTTAGGTAAATAAGGGTAACATTTCGGTAGTGGGCATTCACCGATTTCGAAGCCGAAACTTATTAGTTTTCCTGAATAGTTTTATTGTGTTTTCAATTAATCTGGCACTCGTTTTTGTCGGAAATAAATGTTTGTTTATATAGGTGTGTGGGATGCCCGCCCCGCCCCTCCCGGTCCGCCCCGCAAATCTTGCTCCGCTTCGCACTGCCATAGTATTGCAATTATTTTTTGTTTGACTTCTATGCCTTTGTTGTCTCTATGCAGTGCGTGGGAAGTGGCGTTGTTTTCTTCCTCCTCGTCGATGCTCGAACAGGAACGCCACGAGAGCCAGTGCCAAGCCCAGGCCCGAGAGGAGGAAGGCGCCCTGCACGTGTGGCAGCCCGAGGGGTTGGGGACTCGAACCCCCGTCCTCCTGTAGGCCAAGATAAGGCAGTTAGAACAGAAGAACAGAAGAACATAAGGGAGGTACACGAGGCCGTGAGACTTACACTTGGTAGTTCATATAACCCCTTTACACCCAGATCTTTCCTTGCTATAAAAAAAATTGTATGTTGTCGAGCCATAAAATTACGAAAAGTTACTTAATATACCAAATTAGTTAGTCGACAGGGATACTAAGCAGGTCATATCTATAAAATAATGCTTATATTCCCTAAAAATCATCTAATGGTACACAAATTACAATTGAAATTACGTTCTGGGTCTCAAGGGGTTAAATGAGCATGAGTTGTCTGTAAGCATGACTTGGCCCCTATAATATGAAAGCCTGGTAATATGCAATATCTAATGCGTTCTTTTGTTCGTCATGTAATGTTAGTATGCTCGTAACTTTGTCAATGGGAGAGGCAACAAGTAGTAATAAGCTAAGATAATGCAGATAAGAGTTATCTGGAATTATAACTATATGAAAGTCTGGTATTGCAATATCACTATGCGCTCTTTAGTATGGACAGTGCTGCCAGATCGAGCTGCCAAAATTTCCCTATTTTCACCGCAAACATCTCCCTGTTTAGCCCTGTATTTCCCTGTCGCCTTTATATCAGTTTTTCCGTCAGAATTGCACAATTTGCAATGGAAATACAGAGGGCCTTTACCCCTTCATATCAGCCAACTTAAAAATTTGGGGTCACTTTCCCATTTATCAGTGTATCTTTGAGTGTACGCCTGGCGTTTGCGCTTGTATGGAGGCAGTGGCGCAACCAGGGGGCTCTCCGAAATGTCCTTCCTTGTAAGAAATCTGAATACATTAGGTCAGTTAAAAAAAAAGTTATTACAGGTTCTACCTAGCGATGTGACCGCGTCACCTGACCGTGTACACCTATACCTTGATTTGGTCGCGCATATATGCTTCACAAAATGTCTTGAACAAGCATCTAACTCTAACAGCACCAAAACTATTGTTTCAGCAGCAGAAATATGAAATCAGGCCTGAAAAGGCCATCAGCCGATGGCTGAAAAATTTACCATCCAGCGACTAGCGATAAATCTGGCGGATTTACTGTGTAGCCTACTGGGTGGCGAATACAAATTTCTGCCCCCCCTCACCGAAAAATATTCCTAGGTGCACCTCTGGCTGGAGGAGTAGACATGACTACAGGTCACATCAATAACACAGTAACAGAAATCCTTCAGACACTTCAAACGTCAATCAGTACGGAAGCTTTACCGGGAACTGAGGATAAACTCACGGGAGTCTGAGATAGGACCTCAGAACACGTACTGTACCGACACTGTGCGAAAACCGGACGAGAACGATACGGCTATTTCGAGACTTACAGCGAATCTCTCTCTCTCTCTCTCTCTCTCTCTCTCTCTCTCTCTCTCTCTCGTAATTTAGAGATATATACACAAAAAGTTTATATATTCCGTATCTTTCGAATTTCCCTATATTTTGGTATATTTTCAATTTTCTTCCCTGTTTCCCCGTAGTGACCTGAATTTCCCTTAAACAAGGAAATTTCCCTGCATCTGGCAGCACTGAGTATGGATACAAGCTAGTTACCTTGTTTATTTGTTGAAGAAAAGAGTAAGCTAATATTACGTTAAGGGAAGGAGTAGAATTATCCTTAACCCATTAGCCTTGTCGTTAGTAGGGTTTTGTACATATCTATAATAATATAAGCGAAAGTGTGTCTGTCTGTCTGTCTGTCCGCGATAGGTGCCGCCCCCCATGGTGGAATCCCATCATATGTCACAGTTTTGGAACCAGCTCGACCAGGGGAAGGTTTTAAGCCCACTTATGAGATGATCCGATCACTTTTTTTTTTTTTTTTTTTTTTTAGCAGCCTATTAGCGAGAATTGTGACAAAAAACAGTATAGATCGAAAATTTGCCATAGAGAATGTTACTTTTAATTTCAATAATAACTATCACGTGTAAATAGGGATGAAAACAACAATATACATAGTAACCGACAGGCAAGTCAATTAGAAAAAGAGAGAGAAAGGTCTGCATAGTTTATCTTTTCGAAGGAGATTGAATGCCCGAATGAGGTTGTTTGCTTGAAAAAACTGTTCGAACCGCTCACTCGTGTTCGAATCCTGACCCAACACAACCTCCGATTTTTCTCTTTCCTTCCTCCGTTAACAAGCAATTATCTATTAGGCAATCTGGTGCAATTATCTATTAGGCAATCTGGTGCAATTATCTATTAGGCAATCTGGTGCAATTATCTATTAGGCAATCTGGTGCAATTATCTATTAGGCAATCTGGTGCAATTATCTATTAGGCAATCTGGTGCAATTATCTATTAGGCAATCTGGTGCAATTATCTATTAGGCAATCTGGTAGTGGCTAGTTAACTTCCTGCCTTTTATATATTTACTAGCCGCAAAGCCTAGATTGCCTAATGTGGGTTGCGAGAATTGAGGAAACCTTGATGTAGGGTGATGGGTAATGGGTGAGTGAATGGGTGGGGTGATGGGTAATGGGTGTGGGGTGATGGGTGAGTGAATGGGTGGGGGGTGATGGGTTGGGGGTGATGGGTGATGGGTGAGGGAATAGGTGGGGGGTAATGGGTAATGGGTAATGGGTGAGTGAATGGGTGTGTGGTGATGGGTAATGGGTGAGTGAATGGGTGGGGGGTGATGGGTAATGAGTGAGTGAATGGGTGGGGGGAATAGGCTACATACATTTCTACATCCATGATTTCAGGAAAGTTAGAAGGGGCTATCTGGAGAGTCCGTGTTTGATGGGCCGAAGGCACACCAAACACAGGTGGTGGGCCGGCCCACCAATAGCCCTAATGGGTGAGTGAATGGGTGGGGGGTGATGGGTAATGGGTGAGTGAATGGGTTGGGGGTGATGTGAGTGGGTTGGCGTTAATACATACATTTCTACATCCATGATTTCAGGAAAGCTAGAAGGGGCTATCTGGAGAGTCTGTGTTTGGTGGGCCGAAGGCCCATCAATAGCCCTCCGCAGGAGCTAGCCAAAAAGGCCGCCCGGAGGGCGGCTTTGCGGCTAGTAAATATATAAAAGGCAGGAAGTTAACTAGCCACTACCAGATTGCCTAATAGATAATTGCACCAGATTGCCTAATAGATAATTGCACCAGATTGCCTAATAGATAATTGCACCAGATTGCCTAATAGATAATTGCTTGTTAACGGAGGAAGGAAAGAGAAAAATCGGAGGTTGTGTTGGGTCAGGATTCGAACACGAGTGAGCGGTTCGAACAGTTTTTTCAAGCAAACAACCTCATTCGGGCATTCAATCTCCTTCGAAAAGATAAACTATGCAGACCTTTCTCTCTCTTTTTCTAATTGACTTGCCTGTCGGTTACTATGTATATTGTTGTTTTCATCCCTATTTACACGTGATAGCTATTATTGAAATTAAAAGTAACATTCTCTATGGCAAATTTTCGATTTATACTGTTTTTTTTTACGAGGTGAAAAATCCTGCCCCTTTGCTGCTTACTGACTGATATTTGATGCCAGAAGGGAATACTACGGTTCTTCTTAATTTCAGCTGTATTTTATCACAGTTAACCATATTATCAGGTAAACATAGGCATCATTTAAAGCAGGAGACCTTATGATAGAATGGAATTTTCGCCTCGCTAAAAAAAATAGACTATAGTTAGGTGACTGCACTGCTCTCTGACGGCAGATTTCTGAACCTAGTAAATTTAGTGTGTGGTTAGAAATTACTGAGAGAGGCTGTGTTGACGCGTTAGAGAAAAGTGTTAGATAAAAAGTGTTAAAAGAGAAAAGTGTTGCATAAAAGTACTGAACGCCTCGATTTCACTTCCCTTGGAGCTTGTCTCGTGATTATTGTGAGTATCTTAAAAAATAATATATAATGAAAATAATGATAAATAATAATGATGGTGTGTCTTAAGTGCATTAGTGAGTGTGTTCAAAATGTTGCACGATGGTTAATTGAGGATATAATGAGACAGGTAACGACTGCCAGGGGGTTTGTGGGGATTGGTTCAGTGTATCTCTCTCTCTCTCTCTCTCTCTCTCTCTCTCTTCTCTCTCTTTTCTTTTTCTCTCATTATCTTTCTTTTTCTCTTTCTTTTCTCTTTCTGTATCTTTCTCTCTCTAATTCTTTTTTCTCTATCTCATTTTTTTCTCTCACTCCCTCTCTTTCTCTCTCTCTCTCTCTCTCTCTCTCTCTCTCTCTCTCTCTCTCTCTCTCTCTCTCTCTCTCTCTCTCTCTCTCTCTCTCTCTCTCTCTCTCCTCTCTCTCCCTCCCTCCCTCTCACCCCTCACCCCCCTCCTCACCTCGCGGCCGCCCGTCATACCGAGCCCTTCCAGGATATCGCCTTGCCACTTCTCCACGAAGCCGCCCTCCAGCGTCGCGCGCATCACCCTATTAGCCGCGGCGACCCACGGCGTGTGCTTGCGGAAGAAGAACGCAAGATTCCCCTCATACACCTGTGAGTAAATATTCCAGTTTATGATTATTTTATTATTAAATTATGTTATTATTATTGTATTATTAAATTATGTTATTATTATTTTATTATTAAATTTCATTATTATTATTATAGGTATTATTCCAGATGAACACCGAATTCACTTTGGTGGACGAAACTATTTTTTTATGATGAGTTTTAGTGTGTTTTTAATTAATCTGCTAACTGTTTCTGTCGCAAATCATTTTTGTTTTTTTTTTTTTGTTAAGTAAAGGTTAGGTTAGGTATAGGTTAGGTTCATTTTTAATTTTTGTATTTATGTTGCAAAAAAAAAACCGTTATTTGCGACAGAAACGGTTAGCAGATTAATTCAAAACACATCAAAACTTACCAGAAAAAAATAGTTCCGTCCACCAAGGAAGTTCAGTGTTCATCTGGTAATTTACCTTATTATATTATTAGTTTAATTAATTAATTAATTTTATTTTATTGGTTTATTATTTTAGCTTATTAGTTTTATTGATTAATTTATTTTATTATTAGTCTAGTTTATTATTAAACTATTATTTTTCTGGTGAATTTTGATGTGTTTTGAAGTAATCTGCTAACCGTTTGTCGCAAATCACAATTTTTTTTTTTTTTTTTCGTTTTAGTGATTTGCGACAAAAAATGATTGAAAAACAAATTAAACCTAACCGAACCTTTACCTGACCTAACCTTTACCTAACCTAACCCTTACCTGACCTAACCTTTACCTAACTAACCTAAAAAAAAGTGATTTGTGACAGAAACAGTTAGCAAAATTAATTCAAAACGCATTAAAACTCACCAGAAAACAATAGTTTCGTCCACCAAAGTGAATTCGGTGTTAACCCCTTCACGCCCAGATCTTTCCTTTGCTATAAAAACTCGTCTGTTGTTAGCCATAAAATTACGAAAAGTAACTAAATAAACCAAATTAGTTAGTGGGCAAGGATACTAAATAGGTCATTCGCTAAAAACATTGCTTATATTCATTAAAAATCATCTAATGGTGGTCAAATTACAATGGAAATTACGTTCTGGGCCTCAAGGGGTTAATCTTGATAGCCCTACCCACCTGTTCCCTCATGATATACACACGATCCCCAAGGCCCATATCCACATAGGTTATCTTGAGGTAGGCGTAGGTCTCCACGTGGGCGCTGTAACCCGCTAGGACCCGCTCTGCACACGCCTCCTGCCCGTAGAACCCAATGTCTGTGGTGGGTGACAGGTCCATTCTTTCCCCTAGCGTTCTCATGACGTTATCCTCGGAGGCCAGAAGAGCGTCAGGCACAAACTCGCCGTAGTCTAACATGCATAGTCTGTCAGAAGAGGAGAAGAAATATAATAATAATAATAATGACTTTATTTTCACCCGAAGGCATACAGGAAACAAAGAAAACAACAACATAATATACATACATGAGGAAATGAACTTAAGTACTAAAGCAAATAAAATATAACATATAGAAGAATAAGGAATAGGAATAAGAAGTGGCCTATTTATTAAGTATTAGATGAGGAGGAGAGATAGTAATGTAAATAGCCAGTATATTTGTTATTCAGCATTCGTCCTGTTAAATGTAAAAGGAGGAGAAGGAATGATTAAAAATATGAAAATTAATAGAGTAGGAAAAAACGCAAGAATATTGATCAAGCATTCGTCTTGATATCGAAGAAGTGTTATTTGCTGATGTTAAACTGTAATAGATGTAAATAAAGTATAAAAAAAAATCGAAGAAGAAGAAATAGAGAAATTAGGAATAAGCTAAACAAAAAATGGACTAGCAAATTAGGTATCAAGCCTAGGAAAAGTACCGTGTGTTTATTAGCATTGTTATGCGTCAAAATAGTACATTATAGTGATGAAGAAATGCGAGATCGTGAAAGGCTTTTGAATGTATAAATGAATGGTGGATAGGCTTTTAATGAAGATAAGGGTGTTAATCAGTGTATCGTGGTGGTGGTGGTGGTGGTGGTAGTGGTGACGCTGCCAGATAACGGTGGAGTGATACTGATAACTATACATTGATATCTGGGGCAGGTGTTGACATGTTATCTGTGTGTGTGTGTGTGTGTGTGTGTGTTGTGTCATGATAGGGTTTATAGATAGGGTACAAGGGTAAATGATGACATATATCTTGTCTATAAGCAGGCTTTTTGTAACCTCTTTTTTTGTCCTTGGCCAGTCCTTTAAATGTTTGTGATGTAAAAAAAATAATAATGAAGGAAAACAAGGATTTGCTTCTCTATATTTCTGTCTCTCTTTATATTAAATTTAGTTTGTTTTGCCATCTGTACGTCTTTCTGTCTGTCTATAATGAAGGAAGAAAGTGATTTGCTTCTATCTTTCTTTCTCTTTCTATTCAATTTAGTTTGATTTGTCATCTGTACGTTTATCTGGCTGTCTATAATGAAGGAAAAAATGTTATTCACTTCTTTCTTTATTTCTTTCTCTCTTTCCTTTTATTTAATTTAGTTTAATTTGCCATCTGTACGTTTCTCTATCTGCCTATAATGAAGGAAAAAAGTTATTCGCTTTTCTCTCTCTCTCTCTCTCTCTCTCTCTCTCTCTCTCTCTCTCTCTCTCTCTCTCTCTCTCTCTCTCTCTCTCTCTCTCTCTCTCTCCCCCCTTCTATTCAGTTTAGTTTGCTTTGCCATTCGTACGTTTGCCTTACGCTTCTTTCAATTATTTCTCTCTCTCTTTCCCTCTATTCAATTTAGTTTTCTTAGCCATCAGTACATGTGTCTTACCTGTTATGGCTCCGGGCAAGGTGGGCGAGGGCATGTATACGGGCGGGGTAGGAGGGCACAGTTAACACGGCAATGAGGCAGCCCGTGTAGGCAATGGCGATCACGAAGGCGGCCAACCACCAGCCTCCCAGGAACACTCGTACGGACCAATGCCTCGGTATCCTCGCGTTCGCCTGGCTTACCAAACTCTGGAGAGGATATACAACACAAAAAGAACATGGGTGTGGTAGAGTATTAAATCATCAGGTAATTAGTACGGAGTCAATAGTGAACTTTAAAAGGAGGCTAGGCAATTTCATGGATGGGGATGAAAGGTGGATGTAGGCTATAGTGTTAGGTATCAGGAACTACCACGTGTAGGTCTCGCGGCCTCTTATGGTGTCCTTATTTTCTTATGTTCTTATGTTCTTATTAAAAAATCATTGATTATGCTTTACTAGCGCGGGCCTGGCTAACCAAACCCTGGATAGCATAAACAAAAAAAATAAAAAGGACTGGGTGTGGTAGAACGTATTAAAAAGTCATTCATTTTGCTTTATTGTGTTGGGTTAATGGTGTATGAAGCAGAGACCTTTTCTTTCTCCTTAGTTTTGATTCCCGTTTCGGCCAGTGGTAGAAAAGTTTCATAAGGAAAGTGTCGAGTGTTTAGAAATATGGAAGAAGAGTGCCAGTGGTAGAAAAGTTTTATAAGGAAAGTGTCGAGTGTTTAGTAAAGTGGAGTGGACACGATGCCGGTAGAAAATTAAGTGGCGCTCGAAATCAGCAGGTAATAGGCGGTCGCATGATACAAAATTTTCAAGTTTGGCGTTTTTTCAGAACATCTTTGGGAATAACACCAGAACAAGGAAAGTCATGATACGAAAGTATGGATCAAAAAATGGAGAAAAGGTCTAGCAGTGTTAGAAAATATGAAAAAATGTTTGTACACATTCTGAAGTTTCTGTAGAATAAAAAAAGTTTTTTATTTTCTTGCTTTAGAAATCAAACGAAAATCAGGTAGTTTTGCTAAATGGCATAGAGAGATAAGAATGCAAAAGAATGATCATATCGCGAAGTGTGCCCCCAATGGTAAGACAAGCGCGCGATGTGAGAGTGTGGCCAGTGGCTTAAGGAAAGTGTCAGTGCTAGAATAGGGAAAGAAAGTGTCAATGGTAGAAAAGTTCAATATACGAAGTGCGAATGCTTAGAGAAAGTGCCATAATATAGAAGTGACAACTGTCTAGAAAGTGCCATGATACAATTGTGCAATTGCTTGAAAACAGATGGGCAATATGAACGAAAAATGGTGGCAAATGCTAAGAAAGTAGTGTAAAATATCGAATGCTCAATGTAACTCAGAAGTCGTGTAAAATATGAAGAAGTTCAATGCTAGAAAGTCACAAATCATATCAAAATGGCAGAGCTCAAATAAGAAGAATGTCAAAGTGCAAGTCAATGTAGAAAGTGCCAATGCTAGATTGTGCCAATGCTAGAAAGTGCCAATGCTAGAAAGGGACACTATACGAAGTGTCAATGCTAGAAAGTGTCAATATACGAAGTGGCAATGCTAGAAAGTGCCAATATACGAAGTGTCAATGCTAGAAAGTGCCAATATACGAAGTGTCAATGCTAGAAAGTGTCAATATACGAAGTGTCAATGCTAGAAAGTGTCAATATACGAAGTGGCAATGCTAGAAAGTGCCAATATACGAAGTGTCAATGCTAGAAAGTGCCAATATACGAAGGGCCAATGCTGGAAAGTGCCAATATAGGAAGTGCCAATGCTAGAAAGTGCCAATATACAAAGTGCCAATGCTAGAAAGTGTCAATATACGAAGAGTCAATGCTAGAAAGTGACAATATACGAAGTGACAATGCTAGAAAGTGCCAATATACGAAGGGCCAATGCTAGAAAGTGCCAATATACGAAGTGTCAATGCTAGAAAGTGGCAATATACGAAGGGCCAATGCTAGAAAGTGCCAATATACGAAGTGTCAATGCTAGAAAGTGCCAATATACGAAGTGCCAATGCTAGAAAGTGCCAATATACGAAGTGTCAATGCTAGAAAGTGCCAATATACGAAGGGCCAATGCTAGAAAGTGCCAATATACGAAGTGTCAATGCTAGAAAGTGCCAATATACGAAGTGTCAATGCTAGAAAGTGCCAATATACGAAGTGCCAATGCTAGAAAGTGCCAATATACGAAGTGCCAATGCTGGAGAGGGCCAATATACGAAGTGCCAATGCTGGAGAGTGCCAATATACGAAGTGCCAATGCTAGAAAGTGCCAATATACGAAGTGACAATGCTGGAAAGTGCCAATATACGAAGTGACAATGCTAGAAAGTGCCAATATACGAAGGGCCAATGCTGGAGAGTGCCAATATACGAAGTGCCAATGCTAGAAAGTGCCAATATACGAAGTGACAATGCTGGAAAGTGCCAATATACGATGTGCCAATGCTAGAAAGTGCCAATATACGAAGGGCCAATGCTGGAAAGTGCCAATATACGAAGAGCCAATGCTAGAAAGTGCCAATATACGAAGTGTCAATGCTAGAAAGTGCCAATATACGAAGTGACAATGCTGGAAAGTGCCAATGCTAGAAAGTGACAATGCTAGAAAGTGCCAATATACGAAGTGCCAATGCTGGAAAGTGCCAATATACGAAGTGTCAATGCTGGAAAGTGCCATTATGCATGTAGAAAGTGACAAGTGCATGAAAGTGCCAATATACGAAGTGCCAATGCTAGAAAGTGCCAATATACGAAGTGACAATGCTGGAAAGTGACAATATACGAAGTGTCAATGCTAGAAAGTGCCAATATAACGAAGTGACAATGCTAGAAAGTGCCACTATCACGAAGTGCCATGTCTACAAATGCCAATATACCAATGACAATGCTTAAAGTGACAATATAACGAAGTGTCATGCTATAAATGTGCCATATACGAAGTGACAATGCTGGAAAGTGCCAATATACGAAGTGTCAATGCTAGAAAGTGCCAATATACGAAGTGACAATGCTGGAAAGTGCCAATATACGAAGTGTCAATGCTAGAAAGTGCCAATATACGAAGTGACAATGCTGGAAAGTGCCAATATACGAAGTGACAATGCTGGAAAGTGCCAATATACGAAGTGACAATGCTAGAAAGTGCCAATATACAAAGTGCCAATGCTAGAAAGTGCCAATATACGAAGTGACAATGCTAGAAAATGCCAATATACGAAGTGCCAATGCTAGAAAGTGCCAATATACGAAGTGCCAATGCTAGAAAGTGCCAATATACAAAGTGACAATGCTGTAAAGTGCCTATATAGGAAGTGC